>OX382351.1:3106939-3673487 GCA_947507615.1 Hemithea aestivaria | reverse complement strand
GTGCTGTGCTTCGGTAGGAGGGCACTGTAGCTTTTTAAGCTATTGCATAGCTTCTATCGCGGGCCTTGAGCGTGGGGACCGAATCCAGAAATTCCGTAACGAAAAAAACCTAACACCCCCCCACTCCGACCGGCACAGCGGTGATACTTTTTAGTTTTTCCATCTATAGATAAATACCAGAACTTTTAATGACTTTTTGAAATATTAAAGACGTGTGGTATTGTTATTAATATATTAATTATAGAATTAATATCAAAGAAAAAAAAAAGGAAAAAAATAATGCATTAATAAAATAAATAAATAATTATAATTACATAAGTTGATAAAAAATGCTATGCAATAGCTTTACCGCGGCAGTCTCCGAGTGCCACACGTCTTTTTTTTATGTTATGAAGTAGAAGACGAGCAAGACGCTCTCCTGATGTTAAGAGATAACGCTGCCCATAATCAGTACAGTGCTACTTAGAATTTCACAATGATGAAAAATTATAGGACTGCACCAACGCAACTATACTTAGTTACAACAACAAAGATAATTTTTGCAGGGTTCAAAGGATCAGTATCTTAATAAACTCTATATATATCGGATATTTATCGTAATAGATCAGATATATGTCATAATATATATCGGATATAACAGTTTTTGTGAATATATCAATGATATTTTCATTGATTTATTATAACCTTTGAACCCTGCAAAAATTTATCTTAGTTTTTGAAACGAAGTATAGGTATATGTCTCCATGCAATAAATTAGTAAACCACATTAAGAGCGTATATATCGAATGACGCTCTCTCGCTCGCACAATTTGACGAATTTTGAAATATAAATTCATGGAATTAATTTATTGAAAATTCCTCTATACCAGCCCCCATAATATTATCGCTTACGTCACCAAAAGAACACGCTGGCCGAATTTCAGCACAATATAATTGGTCTAGCGGTTCGGGCTGAGAGATTTTGTTTAAACTGACATTTTTGAACTCGTGATATCTTTTGAATGCAAAGCCCGATTTTAATAATTCAAAAAGTAAATTCGACCAGTAGTTTTTGAGTTTATTCGTTGCAAACATACAAAAATACAAATCTTTCCTCTTTATAATATTAGTCTCTTAATTATATTATTATAATACATTCTTACCCAGTAGATCGTCCAATAACGTCAAACACAATTCAGTGTCGGCCTTCTCCAAACACAGGCAGGTTTTGATCTTTGCGTCCAGTTCTATCAATTTCATTTCTGTCTTCAAGAATTGTACGCGCGCTTTTCTCTCTTCTGAAAATTACAATAATTTATGATCAAACGAGTGAGTAACGAACATCCAGACATCCATTCTTACAAACTTTCACGTTTATAATATTAGTAAGATTAAGTCTAAATTAAGCCGCGTCTCCAGCTCCTTTTTTGGTCTACACTTTCAACAAAAACACGTCAACACAAAGCAAAATTCCCCTACACAAAAAAAAAACATCAACAACATTTGTAAAGCAAAAACATTTGTTGAAGCTTACCGCCGGGCTCAGCTAGTAAATAAATAAATGAATAAACAAAGCAAAAACATTTGTTGAATGAATACGTAGAGAAAATAGACTCTGACAATGTCAGAGGTTCGTAAAAAAAAAATGAGTTAATGTTATTAATTAATCTCGGGTTAAAGATCTCTTTATTTCTCATAAAGACAATAATTATCTTATAGGTAGTCTAAAACTCACCCGTCTCTCGTTCCTTGTCCAAAGTGACCTTTTCTTCGTCGGTGAGATTCAGATCCATGACTAACTGCCCTTGCACAGACTCCGGGGTTATTTGATCCCTTTCTGTAACAAGTAAATAAATAAATAATATACATTTCAGGACATTTCACATAATTTATTGGAACGAAGTTCCTTATTGCGCGTTGTGAAAGGGGGCTAGACGGAAAAAATTCTTACGAAAAGTTGTCACGACACTTTTTGCTATAGTAAGCTATTGTAAGCTGTGCGGCGTGCGCATGTTTCTCTGTCTCTCTCTCTCTCTCTCTCTTATAGAAAGCAAGCCAGATATTTTCATTAATCGAAAGGAACTTCGTTCCATCCGGGTGTCCCTTGACACCTCTCAAGTTTTTTTTTTTGTTAAAAACGGAAGATATTGACAAATCACACCTTACTAATATCCAGAACCATGATTTAAAAATAAAACGTGAATCGTCCGTAAATTCAGACAAAAATAGGCAAATCGTCCGTTAGTTTAATCAACCATGGCCATAGCTTGGATTGCTCGTTTAATAATAATAATTGGGGTTTATACTCCAACAGAACAGGTTGTTACCCTACTTACACTGTTAGAGTCAAATCACAATTTATACGTCACGACACTTTTTGCTATAGTAAGCTATTGTAAGCTGTGCGGCGTGCGCATGTTTCTCTGTCTCTCTGTCTCTCTCTCTCTCTTATAGAAAGCAAGCCAGATATTTTCATTAATCGAAAGGAACTTCGTTCCGTCCGGGTGTCCCTTGACACCTCTCAAGTTTTTTTTTAATAACTTTTTTCTTATTGTATTAATTGTACTTTCTTTTTATCATAATTGTTTTTTTTTTTTGGGTGACAAAAAATTATTCTTATTCTATCATAATACATACCTAACTGATATTTCATACATGATAAAATTAAAATCCAAGATTGCCGCCACCACAAAATGGCGAATTACATATTTTGAAAGTGCGTTGGGGTTTTTTTTTTTCATTTATATTTTGGTAAACAAAATGGCGAATTACATATTTTGAAAGTGCGTTGGGGTTTTTTTTTTTCATTTATATTTTGGTAAACAAAATGGCGAATTACATATTTTGAAAGTGCGTTGGGGTTTTTTTTTTTCATTTATATTTTGGTAAACAAAATGGCGAATTACATATTTTGAAAGTGCGTTGGGGTTTTTTTTTTTCATTTATATTTTGGTAAACAAAATGGCGAATTACATATTTTGAAAGTGCGTTGGGGTTTTTTTTTTTCATTTATATTTTGGTAAACAAAATGGCGAATTACATATTTTGAAAGTGCGTTGGGGTTTTTTTTTTTCATTTATATTTTGGTAAACAAAATGGCGAATTACATATTTTGAAAGTGCGTTGGGGTTTTTTTTTTTCATTTATATTTTGGTAAACAAAATGGCGAATTACATATTTTGAAAGTGCGTTGGGGTTTTTTTTTTTCATTTATATTTTGGTAAACAAAATGGCGAATTACATATTTTGAAAGTGCGTTGGGGTTTTTTTTTTTCATTTATATTTTGGTAAACAAAATGGCGAATTACATATTTTGAAAGTGCGTTGGGGTTTTTTTTTTTCATTTATATTTTGGTAAACAAAATGGCGAATTACATATTTTGAAAGTGCGTTGGGGTTTTTTTTTTTTCATTTATATTTTGGTAAATAAATACATACCTAACTGATATTTCAGTGTGATAGCATTAGAAGCAGCTTGTTTGTCCCACTGCAGTTTAGATTGTTCGTTCTTGAACGACGTCGGTCGCGATTGGAACAGCTTGATGCCGACGTATGTTCCGGATTGAAGGTACGCTATTAGTATGTTGTCTTTTTCTTCGTCCACTGTTGAAACATGAAGCATTTTTTTATATAACGAAGTAAGAAGACGAGCAAGACGCTCTCCTGATGGTAAGAGATAACGCTGCCCATAATTAGTACAGTGCTACCCAGGACAAAGGTAAAATTCTGGGTGCAACGCTTCTTACTTGAGTCATGAGATGTTAAGACTCTTCAGCCCAGTAATTTCACTAGCTACAGTGCCCTCCTACCGAAGCACAGTAATGTTTGCACATCACTGCTCAGCGTAGCTATTCAATCCGTTAGGAAACCGAATCGACAACCGAATTGTCAAAAATGTATGGAATGACGTATTACGTTGAATCGATTTAATAATACGTCATACATTTTTGACAATTCGGTCTTCGGTTCGGTTCCCTGACGGATAAGTGAATATCCTTGCAGGTGGTAGAATAACTGGCACTGTTGGGGTACCCACCCAGTCGACCTCCTACAAAGGAAGTCTACCTATTCGGCACCTCGCTGCCTACCGAACCCTACCCACATCGTTGCAAACTCGCGCGACCTTGAGTTCAACCGCTTCTAGGGAGTCACATTACTGTATATCTCTTTACCGTGACTAAATTCTCAGGGTGACAGTTTATATGTCCTGTTGTGTGGTGTGTTTAGAAGGAAGAAATGAACCGACTGCGGCGAAAATCGGTATGAATATGGCTGAAAATCTGGTATAACACAGTTTATATATCACTAAAATTTCTAATGGGATTGGGGCTGCTAATATAATTAAAATACACATTATGATAAGGAATAAAACTACACGTAATTAACAATCAAAAATTTTACTCCAAAATATAACAATTACTTATTTTAAAAAAACAACATTGTCAAACAAATTACTTTTTATTTCTCATAGAAATCAACATTTCATTCTCTTTTGGATACTTATCCAAAATCAATTTCATAGTATCATTAATTTCTGCGTCAAAATCTTCAGAAACCCCATTGTTTTTGATAAAATCACTGTATTTCATATTAAACCCAATGTCACCAAATTCTACAGTCATCGGGGCAAATTTTCCACTTATTAGAGTCGTTTTAGTACGAAATAAGTCTTGAAAATTATTACCTTTGGGTATTTTGTAAGGGATTTCTATATTTTCATTGCTATTGTAGTCTAAATTCTTATAAACTTTGAGTGAAGCTACAGAACTTATAGAATGGTTGCGAGTTAAATTTTTAACGCTTATATCAGATTTTTGGGATAAATTTGCAATTTGGGATAATTCTTCATCTTGATTTTCGTCATTTACTAAGTTCAGCGAACCGTATATAACTGTGCTTAATGTATCTTTCTTTCTGTGTATATTTTTTTGACATTTTGTGCTGATAGGATCTTTTAAATGGTTTTCCGCGATGTTTTCTTTCGATCCTAAATTTGTCTTTTCTGTGAATTTTTCAATAAATCCTAAATCGTTGATTTCGGTTAAATTCTCAGTTGCTCCGAAGTAAGTATTTTCTGTTATGTTTTTTGATCCGAAATTGTTATTTCCTGAAATGTCATTTAATCCGAAATTTGTATTTTCTGTAAAATTCCCAATTGATCCTATTTTTTTACTTTCATTCAAATTTTCATAAGATCCTAAGTCAGTATTTTGAGTATTTTCTGCAATCCATTCTTTACCAAAAGTGGTATTAAAGCTTGGTAAAGGATCATTTGAATTATTTTTTAAAGGTGCGATGAATTTTTTACTTTTTATTGCGGAGTTCATTTGTTTTTTCTTCTCGAACGTTGGTATTATCTTCTTTGGGTCTTGATTTTTACTTTTATCATTTTGCAAATCTGAAAATAAGTTATTTTTTATGATTTTCTTTTTGAAAATTGTTTTTATCCGTATAAATACGTAATCAAAAAAATCCGTTGTGTATTGACTCACAAAAGCAATTTTTTTGTTTTAGTCCATGTAATGGTTTACTTATGAAAAGTTGTCAAATATTTATAACGTAACTAAAAAAAGCAACTTTCCTTTATTTTCTACAACAAATTATATTATAACATATTTTTTCACATAATGTGTAAAAATATCACAACAATAAAAGTTGATATATTTTATTAATGAACGTATGTACATACGTACACTATTATTTTTAAATATTACAATAAAATATTGTAATAACTTACCATTTTGACTTTCAGAAATATCCATGTTATTATTTTTTTGAACATTATTGTTTGAAGCGAAATTATCATCGTACTGACTAAAAATGTCTTCACTGAATTGAAAACCGCATAATTCTTGAGACTGTGACATTTTTACGTAATTTTAAACAAAATTTAACACAATTTTAATGTTTTTCCGCTAAGTTGCTATTAAAATTCGCATATGTTTTTAAATTTCCCTGACAACTTTTAAAAAGTGTCAATAAAACCGCGGGAAAGTCATAGACAATAATGGATTTTTAAATTTGGAAGTGCTGTCGCACGTTAACGACATTCAGCTTTTTATACTTTATTTTCTTGTCTTCTAAAAATTAATACTTAACATATAAAATCAACCATATTCTTGAATTTTTTTATCAACCTAAATAATTTGGAACGCAATGCTGTGTCGTTTTCAGTAAAATTCGGAACGAAAATACAAATTGGTAAAAAAAATAAGTTTTTATGATATAAATGCTTGAGAATATTATTTAAATATTATTAATTTAACTCACCTGGTTTAAATGGTGCCTTCAAGCCCTCAAGGTCCGACTAAAATGAAAAAAAAAAACGTAGGTCAAATTAAACTTGCAAGATTTGATTACAGACACACAGACAGGTGAAAATAAATAAAAGCTTGTAAAAAAACTCAAATTTATTATTACCTGTTTAACAGCATTGAATTGTGTGAAATTCACTTCACTTTTCTTGTCTGTTTCCTTTTCAGCTAGTTTGTTCTTTTCCACCGGTGAAGCGCCGCGACGTTTCTTCGGAGCCGGTGATGATAACGTTGCATTTTCTTCGGATTCTTCGTCTATATATCTAGAAAACAAGTTAATTTTTAACATTTTAACTGCGAAAAAGCGAAATTTAAAACAAAAAACAAGCTTTTATTATTATTACAAATATGTATTTACAAAAGAAAAGTATATAAGTATTATATCCGTTACCCTAACCACCATAATACAAGCATTAAGTTGCTTAGTATGGAGTTAGGTGGCGCTGTGTGTAATGTCCTAAAATATTTATTTATATTACTAATAGGCAAGGGCGGATCCAGGATTTGGTCCTGGGGGGGCCAAGGTGCAGACAGACAAAAATATTATAATTTTTACTACGAAAAGTGTGTGTTTAGCTCGCTCTGAACAGTTAGAAAGTTCAAACTCAAACTTCATATTCAAATAGGCTACATTGGAGCACTTTTGCAAGTCAATTTTACATTTTTCTATTTTAACACTCTACCGCTCGTTCGCAAGGCACCTCTATGAGAAGAACGAGCAAGAAACTCATGAGTTCAAATATCCTTAGTAATAAGTGCGCGAGCAGCTTGCGAGCGCCAAGAAAAAAATTATAATCTTGACCATGAAATATGTGCAAAATTCGTAACTCTACAATGCTTCTGGGGGGGCCTTAGTCCCCTGCCCCCCCCCCCTAAATCCGCTTATGCTAATAGGTATGCCCAGCGGTTAAACCCGCTGTATTGTAAGCCTATGTGGTATTCCAGGTTCTAATCTATCTCGCGGATGAGTGCTTCGGCGTACCCGCTGCCCCGGCATTATGTCGTCCCGCAGGAACACCCCCAGGTTTTTTAGTGGGTATCCCCGCCGCGCTCATCTTCGGCGGGGGAGTCCCACATACCGCCCCGCGCCCCCCGGCGTGGGGTGATGATACGTAACGCATTTTTCCTTGGTAAAAAAGGGTCTAAGCTTCTATAACAAATTTCAGCTCAATAGGTCCCGATTAGACGTGAAAGAGTAACAAACATACATCCATACATTCTTACAAACTTTCACGTTTACAATATTAGTAAGATTAAACTTAACTTCAAATTCGCTTTAAATAAGCGAGGGCAAGCCCTTTTTAATTTTAAACATTTTGGCTGCGGCAGTTTTTAACCCCCAACGCTAAAATGACGGGGTGTTATAAGTTTGACGTGTCTGTCTGTATGTGTGTGTGTCTGTCTATGGCATCGTAGCTCTCGATTCTACTTTTAAAAATTTTGACTTTGTCAACATCCCTATTACGGGTGAAAACGGAAAAAACAACATAGTTTATGATTATCCCAGCCAGTATTAAATATTTTGTCAGTCATAATCGCAAGTATGGTTCAAATCTCTAGAACCGTACTTCGGCAGTGAATTATTAATCTATGGATCGTTCTCGTCTATGGTTTATGTTTTATAAACCACAGACTTTTTAAAATCCAACTCTTTCCCATATAATACACTATTTACTAGCTGCGTCCAGCAGTTTTACCCGCTGTACTATGTCTGTGTTATTCCAAAGTTTAAGCAATCTCTATACCTAATTTTAGCTCAATCGGTCCACCCGTTTAGGCGTGAAAAAGTTACAAACATATCTCCATAATAAATACTGTCATCCCATACATTCAAAAAAGTATGGGCTGACGTTTGACTTGACAGCAATACAAGTCTACGAAACGTCTGTGGTAGAGGGGCTGATGGAAGTAGTCAAGGTTTTTTTTTTTTCTAGCTCGCTCTGAACAGTTAGAAATTTCAAACATCCTTAATAATAAATGAATCTTGACCGAGACTGAGAAAAAAAAAACTTGAGAGGTGTCAAGGGACACCCGGATGGAACGAAGTTCGATTAATGAAAATATCTGGCTTGCTTTCTATAAGAGAGAGAGACAGAGAAACATGCGCACGCCGCACAGCTTACAATAGCTTACTATAGCAAAAAGTGTCGTGACAACTTTTCGTAAGAATTTTTTCCGTCTAGCCTCCTTTCACAACGCGCGATAAGGGACTTCGTTCCAAAAATATAATCTTGTCCGTGAAATATGTACAAAATTCGTACACACTACAATGCTTCTGTAGGGGCCTTGGCCCCTGCCCCCCCCCCCCCCCCCCCTAAATCCGCCTATGGCAGTAGTACAAAAACATAAAATTATACCTCTTAGGTTTAATCTTTCTTCCGCTCCTGCTGACAACCTCTTCCTCCTTCTTATCTTGATCATCCTCTTTAACGTCTTCCTTCTTTTTGCCGCGAGTTTTGACCTCTTTCTTGGGAGTCTCCTTTGCTTTGGCCGCCGCCTTTTTGCCTTTTGCTGGTGTCTATAAAACATATTTTTGATCATATTTGATGAATAATTGGAATAATTTTAATTGTTGACATTTGTTTTTTAAACGGTTTTATTTAGCTTACTCCGTTTGTTTTATTCATTTTTCTTGGGTCAAATTGGTAATTGAAATTTCACCGTCTTCCTGTCAACCGATTGATCTGAAATTTGGTATGCGCCTTTGGTTCTGGTGACAATACAATTATGTATATTTAATATTATTGTAAATCCAAGATGGCGGCCGCTACAAAATGGCGGATAACGTATTTTTTTTTAATCCCATCAATATGGGTATCAAATGAAAGGACTTGACAAGTTGAATACAGTGCACTATACAAAATCAAAATCCAAGATGGCCGCCGCTACAAAATGGCGGATAACCTATTTTTTTTTCAATCCCATCAATATGGGTATCAAATGAAAGGGCTTGACAAATAGAATACATTGTACTAAAAAGCCTAAAAATAAAAAAGGTAAAAAAAGTTTTTAAGTTAAACGGTTTTATTGTAAATATGTACTAAAAGCTAAAAAAATAAAATCGTGAGGCACGTCAAATATCTAAATCTCTTATGAACATTTTCACTGAAAGTTGTAGATATTTGACGTGCCTCACGATTTTATTTTTTTAGCTTTTAGTACATATTTACAATAAAACCGTTTAACTTAAAAACTTTTTTTACCTTTTTTATTTTATTTTGAATTGTGTATCTACTATCTACTTTAATCTCATTTAATTTTTATAGTGAATTTTTTTCAAATTTAATTTGTTATACTATTATTATTTTTGTTTTTTAATTTCATATACAATGTAATATTGTTTTTGAATAAATGAATTGAATTGAAATAAGTGAGCAAAATTGATTTATGGAGCGAGTGATTGACTTTTTAAGTCACGAATTGGCGAAGTAGTCTATAATTATATATTGTATACTATCTTATGAAGAATAGAATTCGGTAGGAGGGCACTGTAGCTAGTGAAATTAATGGGCTGAAGAGTCTTAACATCTTATGACTCTCAACTCTCAAGTAAGAAGCGTTGGCACAGTGCACCCAGAATTTTACCTTTGTAAAATACTGTGTAGCACTGTACTAATTATATATGGGCAGCGTTATCTCTTACCACCAGGAGAGCGTCTTGCTCGTCTTCTTACTTCGTTGTATATTAAAAAAAAAAGAATATTTTTATTGTCAATAACTGCCTACCTAACTTTAAAGGTACTGATGTTAGGGTCCATTTTAAAAAGTTAAGAATTTGCCCTTTGCTGACGTAAAAAAGTAATAATAACTATGGAATGACAAATCATCATCATCGGCCTTTGCGTCTAATGCAGATTTAAGCAATGACAAATAGAGCAACATGCAACATGTAGGTTGGCCACACGACCTATAAATTGTGATTGGACTCTGACAGTGTAAGTAGGGTAACCTGTTCTGTTGGAGTATAAACCCCAATTATTATTATTATTTAGAGACTTAATAACTTGGTGATGATGAAGCAGTCAACCCATTTTGGTCAAAAGTTAGCATACGATTTCAATTTAAGTTAGCAATAAGATAGTGGTAATCATAAGTTTAGTTTTAACCAGGGCGGCATGATCGCATGTGGCGACAGTATTTTTTATTTTTGTTAATGATTAAAAAAAAAAATTACCTTTCCTTCATCTATGACAAGATTGCCAGCATCATCCGAATCTTCAACTGCAGTTTCATTTTGAGTCGTGTTTAAAGTCTGAAAATAAAGCAAAAAGATATAATATTAATAGATACCTAACTGGGTTTTCACTCAAGGGAATGGGCTATCTTAAATAAATAAATAAATAATTGGGGTTTATACTCCAACAGAACAGGTTTCCCCACATACACTGTCAGAGTCAAATCACAATTTATAGGTTGTGTGGCCAACCTATATGTTGCAGTTTCAGGTCGCCGAGATTACTACACCTGCAACATGAGCTGACGACTGCCTCCTACATATCTGATAGAAAACAGCCGGGACAGGACAACAGTTTTACGTGCCATCCGAAACACGGTAGCGTCCAGGCGAAAATCTTTGCCACACTGAGATTTGAACCCAGGACCTCCGGCTTACAAGCCGGACGTACGACCACTGGGCCACGGACACTACAATTATAATTGGGCCCATAATATGTTACAACATGACCTAACAACTGCCTCTTACGTTTTTTTTATAGCAGACTAAAAAAAAAACTTGAGAGGTGTCAAGGGACACCCGGATGGAACGAAGTTCCTTTCGATTAACCTTTTGACCGCCAAAGTCACCTATACTTGACAAGTACTTGCGGGTCCTGTACGCCAACGACGTCTATAGACGACAAAAAACCCAGTCTTAATAAAGTGAAATAAAAATATTTATCGACTCTTGGCAACACTAGTTCTTTCGTAGGAATTTTTTTTTAATTATGCCTTGGCGCACAGGGCACGAAAATGCGTTAGTGCCGTGGCGTTCAAAAGGTTAATGAAAATATCTGGCTTGCTTTCTATGTGTGAGAGAGAGAGAGAGAGAGAGAGAGAGAGGGAGAGAGAGAGAGAGAGAGAGAGAGAGAGAGAGAGAGGGGGAGAGAGAGAGAGAGAGAGAGAGAGAGAGAGAGAGAGAGAGAGAGAGAGAGAGAGAGAGAGAGAGAGAGAGAGAGAGAGAGAGAGAGAGAGAGAGAGAGAGAGAGAGAGAGAGAGAGAGAAAAACATGCGCACGCCGCACAGCTTACAATAGCTTACTATTGCAAAAAGTGTCGTGACAAATTTTCGTAAGATTTTTTCCCGTCTAGCCCCCTTTCACACCTGTTGATAAGTGACGGTGATCTTACAGGAAACGGCCGAGACCCACAGTTTTACTTTCAGTAACATGATACCTAGCGTCCAGGCGATTTTTTTTCCACATTAAGATTTGATCACATTTTTTCATAAGAAAATATATTCATCCAAAAATAGGTTGCCTGGAAGAGATCACTTTGAGCGATAAGGCCTCCCATTGGGGGTCAATGTGTTATAATATTTTCATAGTAATTTTAAGCACTTTTTGTTATATTGGACACAATAAAGAGTATATCTATTATATTCTACCTCTGGATTACGAGGGCATATGACCACTGAGCCACTGACGCTACAAAATAAAGGTAAGGGGCAAAGAAGGTAAATCTAATATATAAAATTCTCGTGTCACAGTTTTCGTTGCCATACTCCTCCGAAACGGCTTGACCGATTTTGATGAAATTTTTTGTGCTTATCCGGTATCTATGAGAATCGACCAACATCTATTTTTCATCCCCCTAAATGTTAGGGGTAGTCCACCCCTAATTTTTTTTATTTATTTTTTAGACAAAATTTTTAATTTCTATTTTTTTATGATACAACATACAAAAATACATACAATCCCCAATTTTCACCCTTCTACGATCAACCCTTATTTTTTAATAGCCATTTTAGTAATTTAATCATTTTTCCTCGCCGGTCGAAAACTGATCAATCGTCATTTAATTAGTTATCCCCGCCAGATGTCTACAGGTGTCACTTCTGACCCAGTAAACAGCACGGAGTAGGGATGAGAACGAAGCCGGTCTCCTTTCTTTCTCACTCCCTACACAGTTGTCGGCCATCATTATTGTTTATGCATCAAGTGTAGTAGTAACGTTGACAATTATTATTTTGCTATCTCAGTGTAACTCTCATATTAACTTTTAATCATTCCTATTTTATCAATAATAATTAAATTATCAATTTTGAGTGTATTTTGAACGATTAGTTAATCAAGTGATTTTATAACCTCAAAAGTACTCAACACGTGACACGAGCTTCCAATAACAATGGATTTTGTGTTGTAAGTATACTTTTTTTTATTTATATCGAAAATGTTATTGATCTTATAAAAATGTAATTTTAATTTAATATTATTAAAAAAATGTAATTGAACAATTAAGATTTTCATAGTTTCCAAAAAATAAATCATTATGAATCTTTATTTTGAAATGTCAATGGAAATATTGGTTGTATGAAAAAATTATAAGAGACAATGTTTTCATAAAATTTAATTTGAAAAAAAATTCCATGAAATAATGCTTATTTTACGCATATACCACATTCTTACATACATACAATATACACATTCTAACATACATACATACTTCCAATAAGTAAGCTATTTTTTGTCTACACTAGAAATTACTAGGAAATTATTTATATGGCAAAACAACGTTTGCCGGGTAAGCTAGTAAGTATATAATATGTAATTCCTCTCGGCAAATCGGACGCTAAACTTCAAGTGTCCGTTTTGGCTATGGAATAGTTTATCTATGGACTTTAATATATCACATTTAGGCTAAACCATGTGACTACTATATTATAGAGTCCAAAATTCAAAGTCCTGAAACATATGACTTGGGAGAACATTATTAGCTGATTTGGTAATAACTTTAAACTGTGGAAATCAAACATGTATTTTTATCATAATGCGGATGCTGACATATACCCATGTAACGACAATAAAAATTGTGGAATTTGCCATTTGTGATTTTTTTTAAAAACTTTTAAAAACAAGCTTTTATTATTATTACCATTTAGCACCAAAGTACTCGTCAAGCCGAATCAAATGAACCTGTTATGTATTAGGTAGGGTACCTGCATTTAGTTTCTTTAGTTTATATTTATTTCGTTCTACCTTCACTTTACACTTGCTGTACATACATGCAACATTACAGATGGTTTCCTAAAACAGTCTTTTATTTAATAACATAACAGAACCCAAACTCGATGGGGTTGCGTCGTTTAATTACGGAGTTCCTGTAGCCAGCTCCATGTCATAATAGCATTGTCATCCGATTTATACATGCAAAATTTCAGCTCAATCGGAAACCGGGATGATCAAATTTAACTTTCAAGATTTGATTACAGACAGCAGACAACAAACAGGTGAAAGTAAATAAAATCTTGTAAAAAAGGATTTCGATTGCATCACATAAAATAATTAATATATACCTGGTCAGCAGTGTCATTGGCCGTATCATTGGCTGTACTATCAGCCACGCTTTCATCAAACGTAGCGCCCAGGGCTGAGTCTAATGTCTCATTCGCCGGTTCCGCAGGCACCTGAGAAATGATCAAATTGATTGTTAATGATTTTCGTTGAGGTTCCTTTTCCTCATCATAAACGAAACGATGACACTCAAAGAAACTTATGAAGACCACACACACAAGCAACCCAGGCAAACACTTTTTACCAAATCGTATCACTAACCAGTGGAACAACTTGCCCGAAACAGTACAAACACAAACATTTATTTGCAAAAATGTAGGTAGAAATAGGTCTTAATAAAATAAGTCGTTATAAACTAGGTCCGTTACATTCTGCCTCATAGAGGTGTGCAAAATTTTACTTGATTATTTAGATAATATTTTAATGACAATCTTATATATACCTTGCATTTCATAATTTAAGTTATAAGAATGTCTGTGAATAATTTTAAAAATAGACTTGACAAACATTTTAGGATATTATAAACACAAGTGCAGTGATATGCACACATCAACACGTGTTTTACTGCACGCACATTCCGACCTCAAAAACACAGCTGTTGTGTTTCCCGCAGTCAATGTGTGCAACAAATGTGTTAGTTTTTAACAGTATCTAAAACTAAGAAAGCCAAGAGGAGGAGGAAACCGCAATGCACATCCTTTGTAGCTGCGGACCACTCATGTTCAAAAGAAGTATCTATCTACGACGACAAATGATGCTCCCCGATGAGATACAACAAATCACTCCCTTGAAGATCTGGAAGTTCTTAGAAACTACGGGTTTAGGGAGTGAACTATAGCTCAAGAAGGTGTCACAATAGATCAGCAATGGTCGAAGCAACAAAAACCCCTTGATCTAATTTTAATAATAATTAACTAAGAAAGATTATAAATTAATTACCTCCATAGGAACTCCAATAACTTGCTCCAACGGTACATTATTAGCAAAGTCATGTTCAATTTGCTTCACACCGTCATTGAAGTCACGTCTCTTCTGGGTTTTGGTCAGGAACTTGTCTTTGTTCTCCGCGTAGTCGAATATCATGTTCGGTGGCAGGTTAGCTCTGAAATATAAGTAAAGAAATTACTATTATTGTTAATTGTTTAATTCAATTATTGTCTTTTCCATCTATCATTGCTCTATTAAAATTAAATAAATAGGCCAAATACTATTCAGTCTACACGCAATATAGTCTTCTGTGAGTCTAGTGTATTGCCAAATTGTATATTAACTGCCTAACTTTCATCAACAATATCTTTAAAACTAATAAAGCTATGTTAACCACTTTAAGTTTTCCTAGACAGTTCATGGTTGAAACTACATATATTTATGATTTTTTCAGTGTTTTAAAGCAAGTAGTTCAGACTTTAGAGAGAAGGGGCATCGCCCATGATATTTGGAAGGTCAGAAGGAGAGATTGGAGGATGAAGACGTAGGACCGAGTTGTGTGTCTGAGAGGAGAGGCCTATGGATGAACATGGGCTCATAATAGTTTATTAAAAATTTACTTACGTTTCTCCAGTCCCATAGAAATACACAAAGTATTTCTTGCCATTCATTCTTTGAACCTGAAAATCAAATTAAATTTAACAATTGAACACTTGTCTCCTTAAAAACTTACATAAAGCGTATTTTTTATTTTATATATTACAAGCTGTGCCAGCAGCTTTACCCTATGTAAAACCTATGTGTCATTTCAGGGTCTAAGCTATCTCTATACCAAATTTCAGCTCAATCAGTCCACCCGTTTACGCGTGAAAGAGAAACAAACATACATCTAGACATCCATACATTCTTACAAACTTTCATGTTCATAATATTAGTAAAAAGAGATGATAGAGATGAAATCTGCAGTGAAACTATATGAACCTAATATTATTTATGTATGTGTATTATATATACATGTATACATATTTGATATGTGTTATCTAGAATCTAGGCCAGAAGCGTCAGTGCCAAGTTTTATAAGAAATCATTTCTACTATAACATACATTTCTACTGTTAGAAAACCTACTTTTTCTCATTTTAACCTACACAAAACACTATAGGAAAGCTCTAGCGATGTAATAGAATGTTTATAAAAAGAGAAAAGCGTAGATAAGTGGCGCTTCCCGCGCAAGCTAATCAGATTTCTAGTGAGACAAAAAAATAGGAATGTTTCAACCAGTATGTATGTATTTGTTAAATTTAAAGACTTACCCTGGCAGGCCATGCTGGATATCCTTTTACTTTAGCAAATATAAAGTCTCCGGACTTATATTCTCTTACTTTTTTGCCCATTTTCGATGAATGCGGTATCGCTAATTTATTCTTGGGCTACTAATAACTCAATTTTCTTCCACTCGCGTCAAGTCGCTTGCTCTGAAATTAAAGCACTTTGTAAGTTAAACTTAATACTGACCGCACCGCAGTTTAATATCATTAAAATATAGGTAATTTCAATATAAAACTCACAGACGCCAACTAAAGAATAACCTATAAAAAAATCTTACCGCGGCAGAGCAATGACGGAAAAGAAATAAACATGGCGTTTGTTTGACGATTTGACCAAGATTAACGTTTCGTTTCACGCAAATGGACAATAATATAATTAATACCCAACTTATTGTCGGATTTATTACAAGGTGATTATTATAGTGAATATTTTTTTATAACAGATAAATTACATCGACGTATTTTTAGAGCCAACGGGATTTAAATTATTTATTAGTCGGTAATTTTTTCAAAATTACGGTAAAATCGATCGATTTCACCTTTGACAAATGGACATCACTATGCTGTCCACCCACCTTCCTCTATTGTCTATGGCATATTTGAGCATTGCCACTTTATATACTTTTCTACTATTTGTAGGGTAAAAATATTTAATCATGATAAAAAAATTGGTTTAATTTTGATCGACACATTTTGTATAATTTAATTGAATCTGAAGTTTTTAATAATATCATCTCTTTAACAATTGTTTTTATTAAATTCAAATTTGTTCAATATAATCAAATTTGTTCCAAATGCCCAACTCCCTGTCCCTAAGAGCTTCAATAGTTTTGTACTGTACCTAACGATATTTTACGTGATTTTCCAGTGTTAATATGCTTCTTGTATCAAGATTCTTATTGCCTGGAGAGAAGCCCGCAAAAAAATTTACTCTTCACAATAATTTTATTATTGTTGTGTGCTGTTTTAAAATATTGGTAAATATATTACAATTTTGGCAATGCCAAGTCGATTCATTGATACAATATACAAATATTTTTTTGTGCTTGCAACCCAGTTACTATGAGTGGTCGTGTCAAACGGGTGCTTCGGACAAGAATTTTTCGCGTAAACTAATTGATTTCATCTAATTAAATTACAGTGAATCATTGTGTTTGCAATGCCAGTGTGATGTGAGCCATGAGAATAGTTATTGTGCAAACAAATGATTGTAAGACTTGTGTTTGAGTGATGTGAATTGAAACTAAAATGGCATCGGGGGATACGGATCGGATTGAAATGATGGAAAGTGTGAAGAAAACTGACGGTGGCGGAGGCCCGTCGGGCTCCGACGACGACGGTAGGACACCAGCAAATCTAATAATAACATTCCATTGTGCTAATCCCATTGTGTAACTGTATTTATCGTAAGTGTTACATTCTACAAACTGTTCTATTTTCTTTCAGATCGAGACAAAAGTTCTATCGCCGAAAAAAATGTACCTTACGATGTGAGTGAAACCTTTTTTTATTCATAAAAACATTAACAAACACCACAATAGGTTATTTTTCATTGTGTAGATCATATTTTTTATGAAATCACCTACAGGTGATTATGAGCACTTTTTACTGAAAGACCTGTCATTATTTTCCTTCTTTGACCAAATTTAACATGTTTCGTGATTATTCACACGCTTTTATTGTCTGAGGCCGTTGTGATAAGTATAAAACTATGATAGTATTAAAAATATAAGTAGGAAAGACAATAATTTCAGGTACTCAACTCTGTTGTGGCCTCATAAAACCGGTCATATTCTTATTTAACTGATAAAACTCCTTCGTTTATTTTTCTCTCTATCCACGGCGACATTGGCAAATTGTGGCAATGCTACATCAACGGGCCATTAAAAGAAGTTGAAGTTGACAATAATTGAATTTTATCAATTTTGGTTTATAATATATCAAACTAACTGCACCCAGCGGTTTTACCAGCTGTTCTATAGCCTATATGTTACTCTGGAGTATAAGCTGTCTCTATAATTTCAGCTCAGCTTGTTTAGATGTGCAAGAATAAGAAACATACATCCTTACATTCTTAAAAACTTTCACATTTGTAATATTAGTAAGATAGTCCTCTATGTTTGACCACATTTTAAATCTTACCTGCTGGGCTATTCACTTATCGGTTAGGGAACCGAACCGAATACCGAATTGTCAAAAATGTATGAAATGATGTGACATGACATGTCAAGTTGTATCTACATAATACGTCATTTCATACATTTTTGACAATTCGGTATTTGGTTCGATTCTTTCACGGATAAGTGAATAACCCTGCTGATTGTGTATAATACAGATGCGGTTGACGATAAATCACATAAAATGTCTAAAAAGCTACCTATTCGCTCGCACTTTGATGATTCCCAAGTTGTGTCGTTTTGACCAAAGAACCTGCGATCAGCAGTCCTTCGTCTTAAAATAATAATAATAATAAATGAAGGACATCGTAATTGTCCGAAACCCAGGGTCGAGCCAAGTTTTGACCATTATTTCGGTGAGTTTTAGTTGTTTGTTTACATAATAATATGGATAACTCTCACGTTAGTTTTCAAAAACGCAGTGACAACAAAGTCACAATTTTATGTTCATTTTAATGCCCACAACTAGAAATTTTACTGTTATGCAATATTAATGAGCAAAGTCATTAAAATTATATAATAATTAAAAACAAATATAGTATGTTCTAGAATGTTGAATGTTTAAACTGTTTAAACATTAAATTTCATTGACCTTAGAGTTTTTATTACTCATTGTTTGCTATTTTCTACAATAAACTAGGTATTTATAAAAAGGGGGCGTACATATATTTATACTAGCTGCGTCCAGCGGTTTTACCCACTGTACTGTAGCCTATATGTTATTCCATGGTATAAGCTATCACTGTAACAAACTTACATCCAGACATCCATACATTCTTACAAACTTTCATGATTTTAATATTAGTAAAATAAGATAGTAGGTGATTCATACAACTTTGTCTTGAATCTGTTGAAAAATAACATATTTTTTATGATAATAAGTGTACCAAAGGTGACACCACTCAGCACACATAGGCCGGAAAGCGGTCGCGATGCGGGACGGAATTTTTGTAATGTTCAAATTTGTACGTAATCTGTCACATATAAAGCGAACGCGGGCAGGAACAAAATGAAGATCGCGACCGCTTTACCGCTCCGTCCCACCTTTGTCTGTCCGTGTCTGTGTGTGAGAAGTCTCCCATATAAGATACAGCACTGCTTAGTCTTTTAAAATTGAAAACTATGTGCAGTACTGCATTGCACCTGTTATTTTGAGATGTTAGTTGATGAATTTCGTCAGAACACAGTCATACTTGCACGTTGCTTGGCGGATCAATAACTGGCAAAGGTGGGGTACTTCCCTAGACGGCCTCTGTGATAGATGCCTACCATTACAAAATATGTAAAATTTACAGTGTATATAATTCAGTGTAATTTGTTAGGATTAAGAATAGGTCATCATCATCAACCCACATTCGTCCACTGCTGGACATAAGACTCCCCACGGCACTCTACTCGGTCCTCCGTCTTCCTCCTCCACCCGCTCCCAGCGACCCTCCAGATTTCGTTTCACCATCTCGCCCAAGGACGCCCTTACACTACGTTTGCCGAGACGCGGTCTCCACTCTAGAATACGCCTATTTTTTGCCTTGACCTACCCTAGGGCGGTATGTAGGACTCCCCCGCCGAAAATGTGCACAGCGGGGATACCCACTAAAAACTTGGGGGTGTTCCTGCGGGACGCCATATTGCCGGGGCTGCGGGTACGCCGAAGCACTCTATAACACCTAGCTCTAGATATATCGGTAAATAGGTCGTAAATCGTAGAGTATTTTTTTTATACAAAATACAAAGAAGTAAGAAGACAAGCAAGACACTCTCCTGATGGTAAGAGATAACGCTGCCCATAATCAGTACAGTGCTACCGAGGATTTTACAATGATGTAAAATTCTAGGTGCCACAGAAGATGTTAAGACTCTTAAGCCCAGTAATTTCACTAGCTACAGTGCCCTTCTACCTGTGCACAGTAATGTTTGCACATCAAACATAGTATCTCAAATCATTTACTTTCATTATAATAATAGTAAAACATTCACTGTATAAAAGTATGCTAATAAACAATAATTAATGCAAATGCTTGCAACACTTTCTCTATAATATTAATGGTGTTGCCAGTTACACAATGTTATTAAAATAACCTGTTTGGCATGCAGTTGGCAATCATTTTGTCGTTAAATATTACATAGTATTTAATTAGGAGAGTGCATGCAGCGGAGATGAGAATGTTGAGGTGGATGTGTGGAGTGACAAGAATGGACAAAATCAGAAATGAGTATGTGAGGGGAAGCCTGAAAGTTGCACCAGTGACAGAGAAATTAAAGAGTGGAAGATTGTCCTGGTATGGACATATTATGCGGAGGTATGAAAGTCATGTTACCAAAAAGTCCATGAATATGGTAATAGATGGTAATCCGGGAAGGGGGCGCCCGAAAAAGGTTTGGATGAACTGTGTGTGCAGGGATATGCGTGCTAGGGGAGTGGATGCAGATATGACAGATGATAGAGCATAATGGAGGAGAAAAACGTGTTGTGCCGACCCTACCTAGTGTGGGATAAGGGCAGGAAGAATAAGAAGAGTGAGCTTTATTTATTTAATTATTATTCAGCACAGAGCTAGGACTAACTTAATGCTACAATAGCATTTTCAAGTAGGTAGGTATAATATAGCAAGTGGAAAACCGCACATCTTACTTATATTATAAACGTGATAGTTTGTAAGAATGTTTGGATGTCTGGATCTATGTTTGTTACTCTTTCACGCCTAAACGGGTGGACTGATTGAGCTGAAATTTGGTTGGTATAGAGATAGCTTAGACCCTGGAATTAACACATAAAATGCTACAATACAAATACAAAACCGCTGGGCACAGCTGCAGTCTTAAATAAAAACATTTAAATTTAAAAAGATAATTTACGATTTTTAAGTTCAAAATTCGTCAAATTGTTGTACTTGCAACAGAGTCCCACGCTAGGACAAAGTTCTTAAGGCGGGCGAAAATTACCGCACGGGCATACCAAAGGTGAACGCACATCTACTCGCACCCGAATCGAATTTTAGATTTTGTATAAGAATTCTTCCGATTCGGACGATTCGATTCCAGCAAGTGAGCGAGGTTTCATGACATTTCATATAAGAACTCAAAATTCGATTCGTTCAGCGCGTTCGATGCGTATAGATGTACGTCCACCTAATCCGTTGCATGCAACGAATTAGGGAAATAATAGAAGTCGAACACAGCTCAAAAAGTGATTCAACGCAAAGTACAACTATATGGGCGGGGCGTAAAAAGTACAACTCACCCGCCGCTCAGTCACACAACGCGCTCAGCGACAGATGCACGCATCGTTTGATTTTTAAAAATATCCAAAATAATATAGTTAACGGACAAAAATGACCTCTTGTGTGGTAAATTGGTGTAAAAATGGAAAGAAGGCAGTAAAAAGCAGGAAAAACTTATCACAGCTAACTAATATTATTTAAAACCAAATTATATAATTTCGATTTTAGTTGACATAAAATACATAAAAATATAGGGTAAACTAGGCATGGCTGAAACAATGTTATCTTTGTCGTTCATTGCATTCGCATTCGATTAGGTAACGTTATATTTATTTTGTATACTAGCTAAACCCACAGCTTCACCCCCGCTACAAAAATGTTATTTTTGTACAATAAATAAGAGCATTTGTTTTTTAATTAAATCAATAATGACTTTTATAAAAGTCTGAAGAAAGAAAGAAAAAACCTCTAAAGTGAAGAATTCACCTGACCCGGCCCCCCCGGCTCGGCCTGATTCGACCTGATTCTGGCATCGCGCTTTTATCACCGCACGAGCCGACACCGAAAGAAAGCCCAGGTTTATACGACTAATGTCCAATTATGAAAAATGACAAATATTTTAGACGTCCAATCATAAAAATGCCCATTCGGAAAATAGTCCACTCATAAAAATGTCAAATCGTAAAAAGGTCCAATTTGAAAATTCTCCATTCATGAAAAACGTCCATTCGTAAAAATGTCCAATAAAGTTTTATTTTATCCGTGGTTCTATCAATAGCTAATCCCGTAGTCCAATTAAAAGTGTCACGTACCTAGTGAACAATCTTTATTTCCAATGCAATGACAGCTGTCAAACTTGAAATGTCAATATCTCGGAAAATACTCGTCTTAGGCTGATGCTGTCATAGAAGAAATTAAAGGTCTTGGAGAGATTGTCATTTCAGATGACAGCTGTCAAACTTGAAACGTCAATATCTCGGAAAATACTCGTCTTAGGCTGATGCTGTCATAGAAGAAATTAAAGGTCTTGGAGAGATTGTCATTTCAGATGACAGCTGTCAAACTTGAAACGTCAATATCTCGGAAAATACTCGTCTTAGGCTGATGCTGTCATAGAAGAAATTAAAGGTCTTGGAGAGATTGTCATTTCAGATGACAGCTGTCAAACTTGAAACGTCAATATCTCGGAAAATACTCGTCTTAGGCTGAGGCTGTCAAAGAAGAAATTAAAGGTCTTGGAGAGATTGTCATTTCAGATGACAGCTGTCAAACTTGAAACGTCAATATCTCGGAAAATACTCGTCTTAGGCTGATGCGTTCAGAGAAGAAATTAAAGGTCTTGGAGAGATTGTCATTTCAGATGACAGCCGTCAAACTTGAAACGTCAATATCTCGAAAAATACTCGTCCTAAGCAGACGCTGTCATAGAAGAAATGTAAATTTTTGAAGAGAAGATTTTGACATTTAAAGTTTGACAGCTGTCATCTGAAAGGTAGATCTCCCCAAGACCTTTCATTTCTTCTATGACAGCGTCAGAAATAAACCAATTCGTGTTGGACATTATTCTTAATTGGACATATTTCATTTTGGACCAAATTCATGTTGGAAATTATTCGTGTTGTACATTTTTCCTAGTTGGACGTTAGCCATGTTGGACCAAATTAGTGTTTGACCAAATTAGTATTGGACATTAATACTAGTTGGACATTTTGGATTTTGGACTTTTTCGTACAAACCGATAAAACTTATTCCATATCCTTTTTGGGGATTCCAACTACCTCTGTACCAAATTTGGCAAATTTGCCATTACCTTGTCGAATGCTTCGTTCTATTGTTGTACTCCTCAGGACATCACGCATGGTTGATGAGATATTCGTTTTGTTTCAAGCATACCAAGGTTACCCTAGTCTGACATAAAAGAATATATATGAGTTACCCGTATGGCAATACCGAATTTAACTATAAACAATTTTGATACTTTAATTATTTAAAAAAAAAAATCGCCACTGTACTTGGTTGCTGACCTCTGTTTAATCAGATAAGTAGCTCTGGCGCGAAAAAGTTACACACATGCTTCACAAGACATGCGTCTAATAATGATACTTTTATAAAATGATAATAAAAGACGATGTGTTATATGACACAAATATAATATTAAAAATACATAAAATAAAATGATAAATCGTTAATTTAAGGTAATCCAATTCTTTATTTTTTGCGGTGGGGTGGTCTTTTCGATGTCTCGTAGGCGGGCATTTTCCTTTATTTTTAATACTTTCCAAAACAAATTTTCTGACTGATGATTTCGATTCGCCTAGAAAATACAAAATAAATAAGATTGTTGCGGATCGACGAGCCTTGTAAATAAATATTCCTTCTTTTTTGTACCTGTGTAAACTCCCGTAGCTTTAGTCGCATTTATTGCACATATTATGTATAGATTTCGTATTTTGTAGCTTAAGTACTTTAATTTTACAAACTCGATTACGAGCAGTTATGTAAACTCTTTATTTTTATTTTGCTACTTTGATTTGTTATTATGTAAAATTTGTCATGGTTTATTTACTTCTTGAATACGCGTAAATAAACTTATTGTAAACGAATATATGTACTTGAATAAGAATATGTAATCGCCAAATTGCTAGAGAAAGACAGCAATATGTTAGAGCGAGACAAGTACATATAAAAACCGCGCGAACGCGTATTTTTGCCATGTTTTTGCTTATTGTAGATTATGTAAAAGAATAAGTAAAGATTATGTAATACATGGTAATAGGTAACGTCGTAAGCTAGATTTTAAGATTATGATGAGTAAAATCCTACGATGTATGAAAAAGTTATAGTCGAAAATGTGCCGGGCCCATAGTGAAAAATATCGAAAATTATTGTGAATTTTGTGTAAAAATTAGGTGCTCTCTATCCGGTAAGGGTAGGGAGTGCCTAAGGTGCCCGGCCAAAAATAATATTACGCTCTACGCTCTACGACTTCGCTTGAATTGTATTATTATACCTAAGAAGAAAGAAATATACAGTCCACTATTATTGAAGAACCGAAGTTTGATTACGACCCCCACAACGTGGTCCATCGACGCCGGATTACTCCAGCATCAGCCGTCCCGCCTGTCAACTTGGGGACAGCGGGCGGCCCACCTACATTTGCATCGTTACGCTTGTCAACCTGGGGACAGCGGACGACCATCTGCATCTGCATCGTACGCCTGTCAACCTGGGGACAGCGGACGACCTTCTGCAACTGTACCGCGCCGCTTGTCAACGAGGCGACAGCGGGCGGCATCAAGCAAGCGTCGAGCGTCGCTTTGGTACCGTGTTTCATTAAATACGGTACCCCAACCCCGAACGAGGTTCCTGAGTCGTCAACCGGCGCCATTTGGTGAAGAGGCCACAAGAGGCACTTCAAGAACGCCCAAAGGCGCGCCGGGTACCTGAGGACGTCCCAGGACCCACCGTCGGTCTACGAATACGAAGACTCGCTATCAACAACAATAACGCGGTTCGTCCGCGGCCTGTGCTCCTTAGCCACCTAACGGTGTCAAAGGGCGACGGAGACAGGTCCAACGCCTATATTGGTGGAGTAGTTGCTTGACACGGCGCTACCGGTGGGCAAGACCACCGAACAGTGTTCTTACGCCGGTACGGGTGTGTACAGACGAGGGCCGGACTGTAGGCACTGCTGAAGCGGGAGGACATTCCCCCCTCCCGCCGAGCACCTCGTTCTGTGCATATCTCTCTGCCGGGTAAGTCCCCCCTCTCCCGTCCCCCTTTTCCATCCCCAAGGGAGCGTATCCCGGCCTTTAAACAGGGCCGGCCCCTCCTGCGGGTCTGTTAGGGACGTTAGGGAGGTAGGGACATTAGGAAGGTAGGGCCGTTAGGGGCACACAAGAGCCGAAGATGCCGACTACACGCAGCAAAGCCGCCGTCGACGAACGAGACGGTACCGAGCTACGTGTCTACGAGGACTACCCGGCATCACCGTCTACAAACCCCGCACCCGCGTACATCCCGCGCCCCGCACCACCGCCTACCACCACGTTGGACAAGCCGCCGAGCCGCGCCCCTTCCGTCCGATCGACGGTCAGCGCCAGTGCAAGGATCCGTAGAGCTGAACTAGAAGCCGCCGAGCTGATGGCGGACGTACAGCGAAAGGAACTACATATCCAAGCCGAGCTGATTAAGAAGAGGTTAGCAGCAGACATTGACGCGATTCACGAAGAAGAATCGGAACGCGGAAGTCTGCGTGATCAAGACATAGCTGAGAATAGCAAGCGAGTTAGCGATTGGATTAATCGCGTACAAACGACCGACACCGAAGAAGCAGCGCGCCCACGTGAGCGCACGGAACGTGCGAGAGAGACAGAACGAGTCACTATCGCACCGAACCGTGCAACGTACAAGGCAACGCGGAACGAGTCGTCGCCCTACCGCGCTCCGTCCCATGATAGAGGGATTGACCGACTAGCCGAAGCTTTAGAGAAGATGGCCCGAGGGAACCGAAGCAGAAAACCACCCGACCTACCGCCGTTCAGCGGCGCACCGGGGGAGTGGCTTCCGTTCAAAGCCGCCGTCAATGAAGCGACTACGGTCTACAACATACCGCCGATCGAAAATCTCGCCCGTCTACGCTCGTGTATAAAAGGAGAAGCCCGACAGTGTGTAGTCGCGCTATTATACACAGCGACGGAGCCGTCCGCGATTATGGCAACGCTAGAACAGCGTTACGGACAGCCAGAGATAATAATCGATCAAGCCTTAGAAGAGCTAAGGAAACTGCCGCGTATAGGAACAACCGCAGCAGATTTGAACGTGTTTGCAATTAAGTTGCAAAACATCGTAACTGTCATTTCGTGTCTTGATAAGAAGGGGTACCTGAAAAACCCAATGTTAGTTCGCCACATCACTGAGAAGATGAGTGAACATTTGCGATCCCGTTGGTGCGACTATGCAGAAGATCATGGATTCCCGGACGAGTCTGAGATCGTGACGTTATCGCGCTTCTTCATGAGAGAAGCGGATCGTGCGGTACGTCACTGCTACACGACAGCATCGCATACGGCGAACAAAGACACGAAAACGCAGAAAACATCGCAACGAACAACAAACGCTAAAGTTTACACCACAACTGAGAACTGTAACACACAGAGCAAGAACGTGTGTCATTGTTGTGGTTCCGAACATCCCACGCCACAGTGCAAAAAGCTCAAAGAAATGAGTGTGCAAGAGAGATGGCAATGGGCGAAAGAGACAAAGATATGTTTTGTTTGCCTCAACAACAAACATCGTCGCTTCGCATGTAAGGCTAAAAAATGTGGAATAGAAGAATGTAGAATGCCTCATCACGCATTACTCCACACAAAGAAGGTTTCATCATCATCACCGCAAGAAGACTCTGCCATCACCGCGTCTGCGAGAGTACACACACCCCACGGAGTTTTACTCAAGGTGTGCCCGATTACGATCAAAGGACCCGCCGGTGAAATAGAGACTTACGGATTAATGGACGAGGGTTCTACAATTAGCCTTATCGACGACGACATAGCCGCCCAGATCGGGGCGCAAGGACCATCAAGACCGCTGAATATTCACGGAGTCACGTCAAGCCAGAGAGAGGCAAGTAGCAGAGCCGTCGACGTCGCGATTAAAGGCAGACATCAAAGCGAGTACTACAACATCAAAGCGCGCACCGTGCGACAGCTTGAACTAGGCAGTCAGTCGGTCGGGCGCGAGCTACTCGACCATCGACATTTGCGAAGTCTGCGCGACAACGACTTATGCTACGCTGACGTGAAGCCTCGGGTCTTGATTGGAGCCGACAATTGGCACTTGATAGTATCGAGAAAGTTGTTGACTGGCAAGAGAACACAACCAGCCGCGTCTCTAACAAAACTTGGATGGGTGATACACGGGAGTACCCCGCACAGCGCTATAGTTTCCAGCGACGAGCGGGTCTTGCATGTTCGTACGTTACAAGAACGGGACGACGAGCTGCACGACCTAGTGAGAACGCACTTTGAGTTGGACTCTATAGGAATCTCAAAAAAGCCGAAACCAGTCGCCGAGAACGAACGAGCGGTAGAAATTTTTAACCGCACGGCGACAAGAGTGGAGAACCGGTTCGAAGTGGGATTACCTTGGCGCACCGATGATGTACACCTACCACCGAGTTACGATATGTCACTGCGACGTCTGAAAAGTATCGAGCGAAAAATGGACAAGTCGCCCGAGTTTAAGGTGGCATACTCGAACGAAATAAACAAATTAGTCGAGAAAGGTTACGCGACTAAATGTGAACAAGATCACAGCGGAGACGATAAAATGTGGTACCTACCACACTTCGCAGTGACAAACCCGAACAAGCCGGGTAAAACCCGCCTGGTTTTCGACTCAGCCGCGAAATCAAATGGAGTTTGCATGAACGACGCACTCCTAGACGGACCCGACTTGTTATGTAACCTGAACGGAGTATTATATCGCTTCCGAGAGCGACCGATCGCGATAACAGCTGACGTACGTGAAATGTTCCTGCGAGTGAAGATAAGGAAAGAAGATAGAGTGGCGCAACATTTCCTGTGGCGAGGTGAAGAACGAGCCCGCCCCCCGGATACCTATGTTATGACGTCAATGATCTTCGGCGCTCGCAGCTCGCCATTTTTGGCACATAGCGTACGGAACAAAAACGCTGCCGATCATCGCGACACGCACCCGCTAGCATATATACCTATAACGCGATGTCATTATATGGACGACTGGCTACAGAGTTTCGACGATGAAGAAACTGCAGCTAAAACGATGGAGCAAGTCATCGCCGTCCATAAAAAAGCCGGTTTCGAGCTCGCTGGATGGAGTTCGAACCGACTTGCGTTACTAGGGGGAGTAGATAACGCCGATCGCGCTACTACTCCAAAGGAACTCGGTACGAACGAAGCCGAGTACGGCAAAACACTGGGACTTAAATGGATCGCCACTTCGGACGAATTCGCCTTCAACACGAACATGCCACGAATACCGCCAGACGTGCGAGCAGGACAGCGCATACCGACAAAGAGAGAAGCGCTCGGCGCCGTTATGTCAGTATTCGACCCTGCGGGACAGATATCGCCCTACGTGATTACGGCCAAGGTGATGCTGCAAAGCTTGTGGCGTCACGCATTGGCGTGGGACGACCCTCTCCCGCCCGAAGAAGCCGAAAGTTTCGCCGAGTGGATTCACGATCTGGAGTACATCGAAAAGCTACGAATTCCCAGATGTTATAGCCCGGAACCAGCTGTAGAACGACAGCTACACGTCTTCGTAGACGCCAGCGAGCAAGCATACGCCGCGGCGGCGTACTGGCGATATAAGTACGAAGATGGAAGAGTACATCTCGTTTTAGTAGCCGGTAAGGCAAAAGTGGCACCGATGAAGCCACAAAGTATTCCGCGCATGGAACTACAAGCGTGCCTAATAGGCGCCCGGCTAGCAACCGAGATAAAAAAGGAACACGAGTACGAAGGAAGCGTCGTGTACTGGAGCGACTCGAAAACAGCGCTTCATTGGATAAGGAACGATTCCACACGCTACGCTCCGTATGTCGCACACCGACTAGGTGAGGTCGCCGAGCTCACAGCTGTTAACGAGTGGAGGTGGGTCCCCACCGCACATAACGTAGCCGATGACGCTACGCGAGCCGGCAACACTCAACTTAAAAGTACCGATCGATGGTTCGTAGGACCGCCCTTTTTGCGAGAGCCGGAAGAATGTTGGCCTCAGGAAAAAATCGAGGTCACAGATGAGGTAGAAGTGCTGACTACGAGAACGACAGAGAAGGCACCACTCATCGAGTTCGACCGATTTTCATCATACGAGCGCTTACTACGAACTTTAATGAAAGTCTTATATTTTTGCGACAAGTGCAGAAAAATAAGACAAGGTGAAACCGATATTGAGCGGTTAAAGAGAAGCGAAAGTTTGTTAATAAAACAAGCTCAGTCGGAGTCGTTTCACGCCGAGATAGCAAGACTACAGGAAGGAAAAACTGTCGACAGATCGAGTCGACTAGTAAAATTAGATCCAGAATATGAAAATGGAATACTGCGCTTGCGAGGTAGGATAAACGCAGCGCCAGTACCTGTAGAAATGAAAAAGCCTGCAATACTCGACGGGAAACATTTACTGACTCGCTTACTCATAAAACGAGAGCACGTCCAGAACGGACATATAGGGCGCGAGCACCTCGTAAATAACATGAGACAGAAGTATTGGGTTCTCTGTCTACGCCCGACCGTGAGAAAAATTGTAAGCGAGTGTAACCTGTGTAGCATCAAAAGAAGGCCGCCTGGAGTACCAGTCAAGGGAGACTTACCTAAGGAGCGACTGGACGCGTACACACGCCCGTTTTCACGCTGCGGATTGGACGGATTCGGCCCTATGTGGGTAGCAATAGGACGCCGAAGAGAAAAACGATGGGGCTTACTATTTACGTGCTTAGTAACAAGAGCAGTACATTTGGAAACGTTAGCAAGCCTAAACATCGATTCGGCTATTATGGCTATCCGCCGAATGGCAGCAAGAAGAGGGTTCCCGGCTACTCTTTACAGCGACAACGCTACAAATTTTCACGGCAGTGAAGTTGAAATGAACAAGGCTTACCAAGAATGGTTACCACAGCTGCAAGACTTCGCACTCACGAAACGCATAGAGTGGAAGTACATTGACCCCGGGGCCCCTAATCAAGGCGGTGCCTGGGAACGAATGATAAGAAGTGTAAAGAGTGCGCTATCGCTATCTCTCTCTGAAAAAGCACCGAAAGAAGAAGTGCTCAACACCGCTTTGATCGAGATCGAACAAACGATCAACTCGCGGCCATTGACCCACGTATCAGTATGTGATGAATACCCGGAGGCATTGACCCCCAATCACTTTTTACTGGGTACCGCGCTTGGGTCACCTATAGTCGGAAAATGTGATATCGCAGATAGAAGAGCGTGGAGAACGTCGCAAGCCATTGCGAACGCCTTCTGGACACGATGGGTAAAAGAATACGTACCTACATTGACTCCGAGAGGTGACGTTAGAAAACCGCTACGTAATATTGAAAAAGGTGACGTAGTGATCATAGCGGATGGGCTGTTACCACGTGGTGTGTGGCCTCGTGGACAGGTAGAGACCGTTTATTGCGGACCTGATGGTGTGGTGAGGAGTGCGGATGTGCGAACACGGGGTGGAATATTTAGACGACCAGTAAGACGGCTCATCGTCCTCCCTTTTAATGATGGCTGCGATAATCTACGCCAGGGGGAGTATGTTGCGGATCGACGAGCCTTGTAAATAAATATTCCTTCTTTTTTGTACCTGTGTAAACTCCCGTAGCTTTAGTCGCATTTATTGCACATATTATGTATAGATTTCGTATTTTGTAGCTTAAGTACTTTAATTTTACAAACTCGATTACGAGCAGTTATGTAAACTCTTTATTTTTATTTTGCTACTTTGATTTGTTATTATGTAAAATTTGTCATGGTTTATTTACTTCTTGAATACGCGTAAATAAACTTATTGTAAACGAATATATGTACTTGAATAAGAATATGTAATCGCCAAATTGCTAGAGAAAGACAGCAATATGTTAGAGCGAGACAAGTACATATAAAAACCGCGCGAACGCGTATTTTTGCCATGTTTTTGCTTATTGTAGATTATGTAAAAGAATAAGTAAAGATTATGTAATACATGGTAATAGGTAACGTCGTAAGCTAGATTTTAAGATTATGATGAGTAAAATCCTACGATGTATGAAAAAGTTATAGTCGAAAATGTGCCGGGCCCATAGTGAAAAATATCGAAAATTATTGTGAATTTTGTGTAAAAATTAGGTGCTCTCTATCCGGTAAGGGTAGGGAGTGCCTAAGGTGCCCGGCCAAAAATAATATTACGCTCTACGCTCTACGACTTCGCTTGAATTGTATTATTATCACTAAGAAGAAAGAAATATACAGTCCACTATTATTGAAGAACCGAAGTTTGATTACGACCCCCACAAAGATTAATATCATCTTTTAAAAGTAAAAAAGGCGTACCAGTATGGTAACAGTAAAAAAGGTGCCATGAATATAATGTTAAAAGAAATTCCCAAATAAAGCAATTGTATTTGTACTTGTACGTAATGATGGGTAATGGAAAAATTTCGGAATGAAAAGAAAAGAAAAAATGAAAAATTTCCAATATTTTTCCAATTTTTCAAATAATTTTCAAATATTGGAAAAAAATGGTGAGTCGACCAAGATCAGAAAATAAAACAAGATAACAAATTTTTATTGGAACGAAGTTCCTTATCGCGCGTTGTTAATTGTGAAAGGGGACTAGACGGAAAAAAATCGTACCAAAAGTTGTCAACACTTTTTGCTAGCCACTCAAACGTCCCGACCGCTATAGCGGCCCGAAAATTAGTTAAACGTTACAGCCGCTAGAGCGGTCTCAGAGACTTTTTGACGTGTCTGTCTGTGTGTATGGAGGGGGGGAGGGGGAGCGGGAGGGGGGAAGGGGGAGGCGGAGAGGGGGGATGAGGGGGAAGGGGGGATAAGGGGAGGGGGATAAGGGGGAGGGGAAGGAGAGGGGAGGGGGTGAGGGTATGAGGGGGAGGGGGGAATGAGAGGGAAGGGGGATGTGAGGGGGAAGGGGATTTTTTTTCCCTCCACCATCCCATGGTCCTGCCTGCCTTTGCGGCGTACGGACCAAATCGCGGGGCCCGCGCGGTACTTGCCTCTGACCCCGAGGGGTACTGGCTCAAACATACCGCGCAGTTGCTTCTCGACCCCTACAGATGTTTCCATTAATGTCCCGGCCATTCTCCCATACATCTTCCATCATGGGCAGGCCCTACTAATATAGCGTCTTCCCCCTAAATAGGCTAAATAGGGCGCAACGTCACCAAACGGAACTCGGCGTCGCGTGTCTTCTTTCTTGATTGGTCAGCTAGCTATCGTACTCTTTCCGCCTGGTGTGCCACGAGTGCGCAAACTTGCGCAAGGACCTGAAATTATCTTCAGAACCAATTAGTTTTGCGTGATAAGCTGGGCCAACCTCTGTGCTCGTCAAGGACTCTAACATCTCCCGTCTATCCTCAGCGTACAGCGCACAGTCCCACAAGATGTGGTCCCTACTCTCGTCCGCCTCTCCGCAGGGGCACAAAGCAGTCTCACACAGGCTCATTTTATGTAGGCGCTGCCTAAAACAGCCGTGTCCTGTGAGGACTTGGGACACCATGAAGTCCGGTTCTATCCATTTGGCTAGTAATCTCGCTTTAACATCAGGAAAAAAGCTGTATAGCTCCCGTCCGTCTGCACTGGCTTCCCATCGCTCCTGCCACAGAGTAACGACTTCTTCGCGTATTTGTTATTAAGTTTCCGGTACTCCCAGGGGGCGAGGCGCCGCTGAGTACGCTCCTGGGCGATCTTCCCCGCTCGAAGCACTTCCAGGTCTGTCGGCAACACACCCGCAAGCACAGGAAGTGCTGCGGTGCTGCATGACCTGTAAGCCTTCGTGAGCAGGATCAACGCCGGTCGCTGCGTACGCAGCAACATTCTCTGTACCACGAAGATGGATGAGCGTTGGTACCAAATTGCGGCATTTACCAAATACTCATCTGGTTCTGATATGTACGTGTCACTTCTAGGTCTAGGTAAGCTGCAATTTGGAGTATTGTCTTTTCCGGCGACTTCTGAAAGCTTATTTTTAGCGAATTCTTTTATTAACCCCCGACGCAAAAACGACGGGGTGTTATAAGTTTGACGTGTCTGTCTGTCTGTCTGTCTGTCTGTCTGTCTGTCTGTCTGTCTGTCTGTCTGTCTGTGTGTGTGTGTGTGTGTGTGTGTGTGTGTGTGTGTGTATGTGTCTGTCTGTGGCATCGTAGCGCCCAAACGGATAAACGGATTTTGATTTAGTTTTTTTTGTTTGAAAGTAGAGTTAGTCGAGAGTGTTCTTAGCCATGTTTGGTGAAAATCGGTCCAAGATGGCCGCCGCTACAAAATGGCGGATTACTTTTTTCTTCCACGACCCCCTCAATATGGGTATCAAATGAAAGGGCTTAACGAGTAGATTACAGCCCACTATATAAAATTTAAAATCCAAGATGGCCGCCATCAAAAAATGGTGAATTACGTATTGCGTTGGGGGTTTTTTTAAATTTTTAATTTAATTCACTTGTGATGATCATGATTCAGATTTAGATTCAGATTAATCATGAGTGACGTAATTAGGTATATATGTTTGTTTATGTGTAAAATAAACCATTGACCATGAATCTATATTAAAATATAACTTTGCACATTTGTTTTTTTTTTAAACAACATGTAAAGCCATTAAATCCTTTGAATTTCAACTTATTATGAACTATATTTTATAAACTATTTCATTTAAACTAATAATTTCGATAAAAAGATATATTTCCATTATTTTTCCAATTTTTCTATTTTTCAGAAAAATAAATTGAAAAATTTCCGAGTTTTGAAATTTTTCGGAAAATTAAAAATAAAATAAAATAAAAATAGTTTTATTGCCAAAAATAAAATACAATACCCATAAATAATTACCCATCACTACTTGTACGTAGGGACATCTAATAGACATTAAAACAAAATAAAAATGCCAAGTGCAAGTCGGACTCTTTTGAATTGAACTCTTTCTTGAAACATCTCATATTTACAAAAACAAACGGAAAAAAGCACTTTGTTGTTTGGGAGCCCCTTTTTTATTTTATTCTATTTTTAGTATTGCAACAAAAATACATCCGTGAAAATTTCAACCTTTTAACTATAACGGTTCGTGAGATGACAGACAGACAGACGAACGGACAGCGAAGTCTTAGTTATATGGTCTCGTTTTCGCCTATGGGTACGGAACCCTAAAACGCAATTTTACATACACAAAATATCGTCATTAAACATGGACAATATGAAAAGTATCAAAAATGTTCAGTCATACTATAATGTATTTTATGACTTTAGTTGTAAACAAATATATAACACAAAATAGTTATTTATGGACAAAATAACGATTATTTTACGTTTTCAATGATGAGGTTCAATGAGCTTGATGATGTACTGTTAATCTAACTTAAACGTACCTGAGATATACGCTGTTCTCTTAGAAACACTTAGTCAAAGCAGCAACCACTTTTCTATTTGCAACTGCTGTATACGCCGTATATATACATTTTCTAATTCATTTGGCAAGCACCGCCACGGATTATTTTATTCATTTTCATCAACATTATTGTGAAAAATCTTCGAAATAACTTATTAATCACTAAAAATACGAACAACATGTTGTTATTTACATTTTTTTTGTCAAATATGACAGAAGTAGTTTGAAAGAAATAGGTAGAATGTTGCCATTTTTATTTTAGTTTTTTCTTATTAAATTTGTACTCCTTCGTTTTGTCCATCCCGTTTGCACATGTTGATTGAATATTTCTGTTTCACTCAACACTATCCGACTAAGTAAAATGACACCCCAAATGAATGAATGGGCGAGTTCATGTACAGAAAATATATTTAGCATGGTTATGCCTTATGAATGTCCTTGTGTCGCGTGAGTATTATAATTTAGTGGTGTGAGTTTGGGACCACGTTTTTGCGGAAAAAGTAAGGGAGTTACAGGGAGTTGATTGCATGTAAAAATAATGGATTAGAAACGTACAAGACCATACAACACACAAGACATCAAAAACCCCATAAAACGAGTCTAGCCGACAAGTCGCCTCCCCTCCCATGTATCAAGTGCTTGCTATGAAGTTATGTCCTTGGCTTAAAGCCAGCCGATGTCAGGGTCTTGAGATGTCTAGATTTTATGGTGCAAGTATTGCGGAAGTATTATTTTATGCTGATGAAGGAGACGAGCCCGACGCTCACGGAAAGTTAATATTATCTACTGGTTTATATTGGTGGTAGGCTTCGGCCGTGGCTAGTTACCACCCACTGGACAAAATCGTGTCGCCAAGCGGTCATTGTGACCGTGTTCCGGCATGATGTTCAATGAAGCCAGGGAGGGATTTATCCCGCCTTCTAGGTATAGTCTGCTGCTATCTACGGCCGCATCGTCGCTTTACATCACGCGAGATCGTGGTCAATGGCTTACCTATGATAAATAAAAAAAAGTTGAATAAAGCTTTTTGTTATACAAAGAATTAAGAAGACGAGCTCTCCTGATGGTAAGAGATTACGCTGCCCATAATTAGTACAGTGCTACCCAGGATTTTACAAAGATATGTAAAATTATGCGTGCACTATAGGTACCAACGCTTCTTACCCAAAAGTCATAAGATGCTAACTCTTCAGCCCAGTAATTCCACTAGCTGTGCTCTCCTACCGAAGCTAAGTAATGTTTGCACATCGCTCAGGCGGTAGAATAACTAGCACTGTTGGGATACCCACCGTCGATGTCCTGCAAAGGAACCCTAATCAATAGTCCACAATACTCACTGACGCTGTATCATTAATCTACATTGAGGACTATAAATAAAACATCAAGACCCGAGTCATTAGATCGGCACCAAAATTGGTTGGGTTATTGCTCCCGCTCGGAGTAGGGTCATGGACGAAAATCTACGACGATTATGGTGCGTTGTCACTTCCTTACACAGAATAAGTAGGTATTAGGTATATTAGGTATACCAGTATAATCTCACTAATCCGGCACTATTAAAAATCTGAGGGTGCCGGATTATTGGAATGTTCAGATTACTGGATAATAAATAATATCATAATCATGTTTTGTGTTTTACGCTTTCCTGACCCATATGCCATCATCTTTATAATGTCCTACAGGTTAAGAAAAAAAAGCAAAAGATAGCATTTGCTTATTTTTCTTATGATCTTTTAACGTCCAACACCATATTCGTTTTCCAATTTGCACGTAGAGGCGCGAGCGAGGCGTTGGCGGAGGGTGCCGGATTATTGGACGTGCCGGTATACCATAGTGCCGGATTATTGAGATTATACTGTAATACATCTTACTAATATTATAAACGTGAAAGTTTGTAAGAATGGAAGTCTGGATGTCGGGATGTCTGGATGTTTGTTACTCTTTCACCCCTAAACGGGTGGACCGATTGAGCTGAAATTTTGTATAGAGATAGCTTAGACCCTGGAATAACACATAGGCTACATAAGTACTGCGGGTAACACCGCTGGGCGCAGCTAGTTTACTATAATTAAAGCAACGAAAACGGCACAACTCATCATATAAATAGGTATTGTTGAAAATATTTCAACTACGGTTTCGGACAATTACGATGTCCTTCATCAGGAGTTCACGCCATCGGCACTATCGTCGTTTGTTCGTCGGCTTTCTTCGTATAAAATATACCTACCTCCCTAGCACCAGTAAATGTACCTATAGGTGTACATTTTCTGGTTGTAGGCTTTTTTTGTTTTCGCCGGGAAAAATGCATTACGCATACCCTACCATACGGGGATATAGGAGGGTTATTTGGGACTCCCCGTGCAAAGCGACTGCACGGTATACCCACTAAAACAACCCGGCGGCACTCCCGCATCGTCTTTCTGACGAAGGACTGGGAATCGGCATAGCCTTGGCATCCAGTCCCCCATCGACGACCGCCCTTTACAAAGGCGGGCCTTTCACGCCCGTCTGGACAGGGAGAGGCCCGGGAACAGTCCCGAGTGCTCGGCCGTTCCCGCCAACGGTGATGGTAAATGTGCAATGCGGATGACGCATGTAGAGTCGCATTGCCCAACCCCTTCTGGAATTCTGGATTTCAAGCGCCTCCGCATCCTCCTTTTGCGACATAATGACATAACGTCTTCGCAAAAAGAGGCGGCCGCCGTCCAGGCCTCATCGCTCCCCAGCATGGATGATATTGCGCTGGGAAGCGAGAGGTCCTGCCTGACCACCGAGGTCAGGCTCAGGCGACTGGTTGTAGGCTTCAGCCGTGGCTAGTTACCACCCACTGGACAAAACCGTGTCGCCAAATTGTCATTGTGACCGTGTTCCGGCATGATGTTCAGTGAAGCCTGGGTGAGATTAGTCTGATAGCATCTATCATATGGCCTCAACGTCGCTTAACTTCACGCAAGATCGTGGTCAAAGGTTAACCTAATATAATGAATAAAAGGTCTCCAGCTCGTGGTCCACAGTCTACACAAATTAATCAACATTACTAAAGGATTTTCTGAAATTGTGATAGGTAAACCCGTCATTTTGCTATTTGTTATTATAAATAAATGAAATCATTGGTTATTTTTAATATTGATAGTTACTATACACGATAATTAAGTCTACTGATAAGGTATTATGATAATATACTTTGATACGAATATTACTTATTACTTAATCGTTTTCTTTGGTATAATATACAGCGTAAGTAGATAACTTTGAGCAGTTCCCACCATTGGATATGCGTACGATATATTACGATTTGTTGAAATTTGATGTTTTTTTTATATTGATTGTGTACAAAAAACGAGCTGGAGACATTTTTTCTGACCCAGGTAAAATATGTTACGCATCACCACCCCACGTCGGGGGGCGGTGTGTGGGACTCTCACGCCGAAGATGGCCGCGGCGGGGATACCCATTAAAAACCTGGTGGTGTTCCTGCGGGACGCCATAATGCCGGGGCAGCGGGTACGCCGAAGCACTCATCCGCGGCCCTGACGGCATTTGGTCCTCAGTCCTCACTAACAGGAGGACCTTTGCGGTGGGGTGAAGAGGAGTTTCACCCTACCCACTCAAGGGGCGCGTGGAAACACCGCGCGCGCCACTTTTCCTTAGAATTTAACATCCACTGGACAAAACCGGAGTCTAGCACCCGGCTATCGAAGATGCTCATACATTGGCTCACCCAGTCAGTACACGGTCATTAACGTAAAGTTAGGTATTCGTTATCAGTGCCAAGTTACAACGAACTGAGATAAGAATGTTTATAAACATTAGACCTATTTACAAGTATGATAAGTTGCGAAACATGTCTTTATGGAACGAGAACGTTTTATAGAATGCACTGATGGTAGGCTTCGGTCGTGGCTATAGTTACCATTCACTGAGCATACCTTCAGGATGTCCCTGTCATTTGTGTCATTAGCCAATACATGGAAGACAAAGATGCCTGGAAACCTCTGCAACCACCTGTATATATAAATATTATGTAAATGTAACCAAGATAAACATTGTAAACACATATTTAAAAAAGCAATCCCTATGAGTTTCTTGCTCGATCTTCTCATAGAGGTGCCTTGCGAATAAGCGGTAGAATATTAAAATAAAATTGACTTGCAAAAGTGCTCCACTGTAGCCTATTTGAATAAATGAAGGATTACAAACGGCGTCACACTGAGGAAAGAAAGCATTAACATATTGGCCCAAATTGGGCGGCATTATCCCTTAAATCGGTATCTTCTAGGCAAACCAACTTCGGACGAATATTTTTTTTATGAAGAGTAGGGGTTAGAGTATGTACCTACAAGTTATAGCGATAGCTAGATTGACAGAAAAACAGCAGTACCTTTTACAGTAGGTACAGGGTCCCAGTATAGATAAATAGATAACCCTTTATTGAAATACAAAAGAAAATGTCCAAAACAACTTTAAAACTAAAATAATATAAAAACTAATTTTACACTAAACGATTCCTGAGTATTTAAATTCATCTTTGTAAATAAACGGCATTAACTCACTTGTATCCCCCCCCACTCACTGAAGAAGATCCTCGTACAGGATCGAAACGGTCGGCACGAAGCCGAAGTAAATACAAGTTAGTTAATTCCGTTTATTTACAAAGATAAAACTTATTTTTACAATTGGCGGTCTTATCGCTAAGAGCGATCTCTAGTATAGGTAGAACACCTTACCTAGTTAAAACAGTAAACTTATTTGTAGGCGCAGTCATTGCACAATACATAGGTATGTATTATGCCATACCATAGCATGACGACACAAGAATGTCCTTAATAACGCCAGTTCACACGAACATTGCTGAGCCTCTGACAATGGCGGTTATGTGTGAACCAGCCTAACATAGCTACATAGATAACTTTGAATTTATAGTTCAGGTACGCAGGCAGGGCCGTCTTTCACCTTTTTTTAACCCCCGACGCAAAAACGACGGGGTATTTTAAGTTTGACGTGTCTGTCTCGTTAGTGGAAATCGGTCCAAGATGGGCGCCGCTACAAAATGGCAGATAACTTTTTTCTTCCACGACCCCCTCAATATGGGTATCAAATGAGAGGTCTTGACTAGTAGAATACAACGCACTATAAAAAAATTAAAATCCAAGATGGCCGCCACCACAATACCGCGAATTACATATTTTGAAAGCGTTGCGTTGGGGTTTTTTTTTAATTTTTAATTTAATTCACTTGTTTATACAACGAAGCAAAAAGACAAGCAAGACGCTCTCCTGATGGTAAGAGATAACGCTGAACGCTGCCCATAATTAGTACAGTTCTACCCAGTGTGCTAACGCTTTTTACTTGAAAGTCATAAAGACTCTTCAACCCAGTTATTTCACTAGCTACAGTGCCCTCCTACCGAAGCACAGTGATGTTTGCACATCACTGCTCACGCGGTAGAATAACTGGCACTGTTGGGGTACCCACCTAGTCGACCTCCTGCAAAAGGTAGTCTACCCCGGGTAAAATACCCGGTACCTACCTATTAGAGGCATTGGGTATACTAGGATATAAATTATAGAAGATAACTAGCTTCGTCCAGCTGTTTTACCGTAGCCTATGTGTTCCTCAAGGGTCAAAACTATCGCTATAACAAATTTCAATTCAATCGGTCCACCCATTTAGGCGTGAAAGAGAAACAAACATACATCCAGGCGTCCCCCATACGTTCTTACAAACTTTCGAGTTTTTAATATAGGAAGTAGGATTGTATTGAACATCGGGTCGCAACTAGTATAAATTTTAATATCTAGCTCTGCAGGGGTATTCACTTATCCGTCAGGGAACCGAATAGAAGACCGAGTTGTCATAAACGTATGAAATGACTTGAAATGTCACGTCAAGTCGATATGACTTAATACGTCGGTACCACAGAAGTAATACAACTAGAAGTGGCCATTTTATGTGTGAGTGTGATGGCAATAGGGAACATTCTGTGTGAAGAAAAAGGAGAACCTATTTTTTTTCCGTCCCTTTCAGCGTGGCCGGTTTATGTTGTTTGTCAAACTCTGTCAAACTGCTTCACTGTGACAATAATTTTTTCCAAAATTTTAAAGCAATTTGAGACAATACAATGTTATTCAACTAGTTTATGACCTAAAATATCAATATATCGCGTATTTTCATAAAATAATGTAAATCTGTAAGCTATTTTTTGTCTCACAGGTGGCCACGATGATGTGACCCCCCTGGTCGGTACGGTCGGTCTTCGGTTTCTGTTCCCTGACGGATAAGTGAATAGCCCTGCTCAATAAGTAATTTATCGTCGGTATTCTTCAAATTATTACATCACACCAAATTACGAGTTTCTAGGCCGACGAGTGCCTGAGGGTTTTATCGTTAAACCTACATTATGGGACCTCGCATTTTATGTAAACTTTTACTTATTTTAGCTGGAAAATATAATTAATTATATGCAGCAAAATAAACGATGTTAAGTCAAGAGTACAGTCAACTACAAAGAGATTTATCCATGTTAGGCTTACAAAACGAAGTAAATTTTCATTTGCCACAATGAATTACCCTTAGTTCGTGACATTTCTAGTAGCAATCAAACTTTATATTATCATCGACTCGTTTAATATGCAACAATGATGTATCCCACTACTTTTCCTAAGGTGATACATAATAATAGCATTTAAAATGAATCGAATATAGTATAAGATTTGGTAGATACTGAAAATGTCACGAAGTAAGGGTAAATAATTATTGCATACTAAAAGTTCCTTCATTTTGTAAGACTAACATGGATACATCTCTTTGTAGTTGACTGTACAAAGAACCAGCGAGCGTGTATGAAGAATGGTATGAAAGTTGAAGAGGCGATAGAGGTGTGTCAGGATCGTGCCAATTGGAGGGAGATAGTCTCTGCCTACCCCAAAGGCAACTAGGCTTGATTTATAATATGTACATAATGTATGTATTATATTGAAAATAAAAGTCAAGTTTCTAACTAAAACTAAACTAATTAGCTGCAAGTAGTCTTAGTTTTTTTTTATGTTTGAGAAATCCCGCTGAAACTACTCGACTAACACCGGCGCTCGAGTATGGGATAGACTGAAAACCAGCGCTGCGCAGTGGTTTCTCCCTGTGCCGCACAAAGCTGAGTCTATCCCATTTGACAATAGAATTGTTCAAATTGTATACTTTTTTCTTGTGTAACTTTTCTGTTTTTTTACTGTCAATAAATTGCTTTTCAACCCACGACGCAAAAACGACGGGGTGTTGTAAGTTTGACGTGTCTGTCTGTGTGTGTGTGTGTGCGTGCGTGCGTGCGTGCGTGCGTGCGTGCGTGCGTGCGTGCGTGCGTGCGTGCGTGCGTGCGTGCGTGCGCGTGTGTGTGTGTGTGTGTGTCTGTCTGTCTGTCTGTGGCATCGTAGCTCCCGAACGGATGAACGGATTTTGATTTAGTTTTTTTTGTTTGAAAGTAGAGTTATTTAATGTTTACACTTGTTATTTTATTTATTTAAAACAAAATTTATCAATTTCCAGCCGGCAGTGGGCCCTTTGGGCGCCGTCAGCAAGGTGCACAAGTCTGACAGAAAGATTGGCCACCGACGCGTCGGCGAGGGCGGTGAGATCACATACAAGAAGATCCAGTCCTCGCAGATTATGGGATCCATTCAGTTGGGTATGTATAATTACATATTTTTTATTACAACGAAGTAAGAAGGCCAGCAAGATGCTCTCTTGATGGGAAGAGATAACGCTGCCCATAACTATTAATACTCTTTAGCCCAGTAATTTCACTAGCTACAGTGCCCTCCTACCGAAGCACATCACTGTACACGTAATGTTTGCACGTAATGTTTGCACATCACTGCACAGGCGGTAGAATAACTGGCACTGTTGGGGTATCCACCTAGTCGACCTCCTGCAAAGAAAGTCTACCCCCGGTAAAAACATTAGGTGCACAAGTCTGACGGAAGATCGGCCACCGACGGGGAAGGTGGCGAGATGACATACGAGATCCAGTCCTCGCAGATTATGGGATCCATTCAGTTGGGTATGTAACTATGAACTAACATAGAAGTAAAGAAAAGACGAGCCAGACGAGGGATTGAAGCGGTGGCCAAGGGGTTATGTGGTGCAGATATAATTCTGGATTTCCCTGGATCATCCCGGCCCCACACCAATGACTATAATGAGGTTTGTGTGGTTTTATCACTGGCTATATTGGTGGTAGGCTTCGGCCGTGGCTAGTTACCACCCACTGGACAAAACCGTGTCGCCAAGCGGTCATTGTGACCGTGTTCCGGCATGATGTTTAGTGAACCCAGGAAAGGAATAATCTCACCTTCTAGGTTTAGTATGCTACCAATGTCTGTCGCATGCCAGAGAAACATTGGGCCAAAATAACAACCGAATGGGCCCCTACTACCAAACGGCCACGCGGCAGACCTAGGAAGAGATGGCGGGATGACCTCGACTCGTATGCGGAAGGATGGAAATCTATAGCTCTTGACCGAGACAGTTGGAGGGAGGGTAGGGAGGCCTTTGCCCTGCAGTGGGATCCAGTAGGCTGATAATAATAATAAGTATTGAATGAACTGTGCATCAATTGCAATATCAACAATACCAATTGCAGCATTTTGCTGGACTCATCCAGATATTATCCAAGGTCTCTGAACAATGTAAACAATATATGTACAGTATAATATGTACCTACATATTATATTATTATGTTTGTAGCTCAGGAAAGATCCGGTTTGGAATAATGGATGCTCGTGGATATTTAATAAGCATCCGTTTGGTGTGAAGCGGTAGGGGAGACCGGAAATGCTTGATTATAGGGTAGGTAGACGTAACTGCTGAGAACTCTTCGCTAATGTATTCCACAATTGGACGCTCTCTTTCTTGGTCGCGCTATTTGATACCTTCATTTTGCAAAATAAATTTATAGAATTGAATCTTTGAAATTTCTTCAAGAAAAGGCACAATAATATTATTGCACACATTTTAAAAGTATTATCAGTTTGATATATTAAATGGCAGGGCTTCGCTTGAGGGATTTTCAAAGAGTCAATTCTATGAATTTATGTTGCAAAATGTACTAAATAATGCGAGCGAGAGAGCGTTCAATTGTATAAGCACTCTTAACGCACAGCTTTAGCGAAGAGTTTTCGGCAGTCAGTCCTTTCCCTATATTCAACGATATCCGGTCTCCACTAACTGGGCAGGCCACACACGCTAAAATAGGTTGAAAATAGCATTTTATTTGGGGAAACTTTTTACTCTGTTTATCCCTCCAGAGGGTTTTTTTTTAATCGTTATACATCACCGTGGTCGAGATATTCTCGACAATATTAGACGTGAGTTGTGCCGTTTTTGTTGTTTTGGTTATGGAGAACACTCGCGATTGTTTTAAAAATCGATCTTATAACCAAAAAAAAGAAAGGTTTTACTTATTTGTAGGATTCATTGAGAAGAGAACTGTGCAAAGTAATCAGAAATGAACCACGTTATCTAAAACGCCCCTCCGCATGTTTTGTAAACAAATCAACGCGGCTAGGATGTGCAATGTTTAAATTTAGCTGCGAGCATGTAAGTGCGATGGATCTACGAACATTTTGGATATGCTCCAGTCACTAGAGTTTTTTTTTATACAACGAAGTAAGAAGAGCAAGACGCTCTCCTTATTATTTTAAGAGATAACGCTGCCCATAATCAGTACAATGCCACCTAGGATTTCACAATTATGTGTAATTCTAGATGCACTGCACTCAAGAGTCATAAGATGTGACTCTTTAGCCCAGTAATTTCACTAACTACAGTGACCTCCTACCGAAGCACAGTCATGTTTGCACATCACTGTTCGGTTGGTAGAATAACTGGCACTGTTGGGGTACCCACCCACCTAGACGACCTCCTGCAAAGGAACTCTACCCCCGGTTGTACTTGTCTAATCTAATCTACAAAACAAGTTTTTTATTATATAAACATTTTGTTCACACCCAACTTTAGCCGACAGTGATTGGCTACACCTAGGTTTAGCCGACTAAAGCGTAGGTGTAGCCGCACTTCGGACTTTAGCCGTAACATATAATATGTAGTATATTTTAATTTACTTTTTTCACAACTGTCACATTTTTAAATTTGTCCACAATCGTTTGCCGCTTAGCTAGAGACGTACATTTATCAAGCGCTAACAAAAAGTGCTTTTCATGTAGGCATAGTATTTCCTTTGTATAGCATGGAACATCCATTAGTTTACCAACTCTGTATCGGTTAGTCCACTAACCCAAATTGACTGGTTAACACTATACACAGTAAAGCAAGGTCGGTATTCTACGGCTATTTATAATTTGCTATATTTGTGTAGAGGGCATGTTTTTGTACTTATTTAATTGGTTTGTTTAATGCAAAAAAGCTCACTTGAGTAGGTAGGTACGAAGACTTTTGAGCAGGTTCAGATTAAAAAAAACATAATTATATGTTAGTCTTTGAGTACGATCTTCACAAAAAGTGTTTTCAGTCTGCCGTAAATGACAACAAGGTATACAAATAGCAAATTAAATCATTCTTATTTACCTTCCAATGGCATTTTTAGGCTTTCGTAGTTGAATATTATTAACCTGTAAAAAACCTTTAAAAATGTGTTCATTAATATTGCACAAAGCTTCTCTTGAGGAATTAAAAAAAAGTTAATTCTATTAATATTTACTAGCTGCGCCCAGCGATTTAGCCCGCTGTACTAATGCTGTGTTATTCCAGGGTCTAAGCTATCTCTATACCAAATTTCAGCTCAATCGGTCCACCGGTTTAGGCGTGAAAGAGTAACAAACATCCAGACATCCATTCTTAAAAACTTTCACGTTTATAATATTAGTAAGATATTGCGAGCGAAAGAGCGTCAAGCGGAGTAAAGAGTTAGGCGATACCCCTGGTAACCACTCACCATCAGATGGGCCGTCTGCTTGTTTACTATGAAAAACTAATTACAACGTACTGCAAACAATTATCAAGTTTATCGTAACACCTATCTGTCTAATTAGGTATGCAGTTTTCAATTAACACTGATAAGATACCTCGGTTGCGTATCAGCGGTTCCTATTATGAAGTACCTACGATGTAACAATGTCCAATGTTATAACTAGCTGTGGTCAGTTGATTTACCCTTTGTAAAAGATAATATAATAATAAATATTTCAGGACGTTTAACACAGCGCCACCTAACCCCAAACTAAGCAACTTAATGCTTGTAATATTATGTTGGTTAGGATAACGGATATTAATACTTTTATACTTTTCTTTTGTAAATACATACTTATAATAGATATTGAAAAACCACCCAAACCAGAAACAAATACCTGTGGATCACACAAACATTTGTCCCATGCGGGAATCGAACCCGCAACCTTCTGCGTTGCAGGCGGGTATTAGCCCACCGCGCCACAGAGGTCGTATTGTAGGTAGGTACACGTTTTTCCCACTTGCTATACTGGTGGTAGGCTTCGGCCGAGGGTAGTTACCACCCACTGGACAAACGTTGCTTAAGATCTTGGTCAAAGGATAACCTATAACGGATAAAAAATATGCAATTATACCGGGGGTAGACTTCACCGACTTCACCGTTAGACCAGGGGTTTTAGTTGGGAGGCAGCGGATGAATGCTTAGGCGTACCCGTTGCCCCGGCATTATGGCGTCCCGCAGGACACCCCCAGGTTTTTTAGTGGGTATCCCCGCCGCTCCCATCTTTGGCGGGGGAGTCCCACATACCGCCCCGCGCCCCCCGGCGTGGGGTGATGATGCGTAACGCATTTTTCCTGGGATAAAAAAATAAAAAATAAAAAGGGGTTTTAGTTGGGAACCCCAACAGTGCTAGTAATGTTCTACCGTCTGAGCAGTGGTGTGCATGACTGTGCTTCGGTAGGAGTGCACTGTAGCCAGTGCTATTACTGTGTTGAAAGGAGTCTTAACATCTTATGGTTCTTAAGTACGAAGCGTTGGTGCACATACAATTTTTATCATTGTGAAATCTTGGGTAGCACTCTATTGATATTATAAAAGGCAGCGTTATCGGTTACTTTCAGGAGACCGTCTTCTGGCTTCTTTGTATAAAAAAATAGAGCTTAATATAAAACCCGATTTCAGGTATCCAGCACGCGATCGGTGGCCTAGCATCAAAGCCTGAGCGCGACCTCCTAATGCAAGACTTCATGACGGTGGAAACGACCAACTTCCCCCACGAAGGGTCAAACCACACGCCCGCGCATCACTACTCCGAGTTCAAGTTCAAGACTTACGCTCCCATTGCGTTTAGATACTTTAGGGACCTGTTTGGGATACAGCCTGATGATTTCTTGGTAAGTTATATGGTAAAAATATCCATCAACATCTACAATCACCATTTCTCACCAAACCATTAACATCAACAAACAATCAACATCCATAATATTAATTAACAACCATCTATCTAAATTCATAACCAACAACAATCCATCAACATCAACAATTATAATACCACTTCAACAATTCATCAACATTCTTATCTATTAACATGTAGCCCATGTCCTAGACTTATAGGTTACATAAAACCTACATATAGAATAGGTTCTACTTTCCCTCACAATGGGTCAAAACGTAAACCGAAAGATTCATCAACATTCGCAATAACCATTAATCCATCAACATCTACAATAAACAATTTATCCATCAACGTTTCAACAACATAAATAACCAACAACAGTCAACAAGCAATCAACGTTCCTACAATATCAATAACCATCTACAGTCCATCAAAATAGTTAATCAATTTTTATCAACAACCAACAATAATATCAAATGGGAGATTTTCGGTTGGTAACAAACCAACCAAAAGGTATGATTGCGTCTATTTCAAACGATTTAAGCAGACTCGTGCAATTTACCTCTAGTTGGCACTTCCGTTCACATTTCCTAAATAAGACCAAGACAAGTAGGTAGTCATCACTTTGATCAACGCAGACATTTGAAATCCCTGTGAGTTTCTTCCTCGTCCTCTCATAGAGATGCTTTGCGAACGAACGCTGGAGTTTAAAAATCAGAAAAAAAAAGTAAAATTGACTTTGAAAAGTGCTCCATTGTAGCCTTCTTGAATAAATGAATTTTGATTTTAAAAAAGGCGATTTCGCTAGGAACTTAATCGCGCGTTGGTCGATACTAGACTTCCATACGTTGATTTCAATATCGCACGAATTAATAGTTCTCGCGATAATCGAGACAGCGTATATAGTTTTTTTTTTTTTTTTATACAACGAAGTAAGAAGACGAGCAAGACGCTCTCCTGATGGTAAGAGATAACGCTGCCCATAATTAGTACAGTGCTACCCAGTGCACTGCGCCAACGCTTCTTACTTGAGAGTCATAAGATGTTAAGACTCTTCAGCCCAGTAATTTCACTAGCTACAGTGCCCTCCTACCGAAGCACAGCAATGTTTGCACATCACTGCTCAGGCGGTAGAATAACTGGCACTGTTGGGGTACCCACCTAGTCGACCTCCTGCAAAGGAAGTCTACCCCCGGTAAATATATAGGTAATAGTGGACGCAATGATACTATTAACTAGTATCAGCGCCTATTAAGACATTTCTCTCTTAGTTTTTGAATACAAAATAGTCGTATTTGGAACATTTGGATGATTGGGAATCTTCAAGGCACGAATGAATAGGTACTCAGGTACTTTTCTAGGCATCTTACGTGATTCAACATCGGCTGCATATCTGCACTTTCCATCAGGTGGGATGTGGTCAAACGTAGGACTATTTAGTATATAAAACTCAAGCAACTCGTGTGAATTCATTACAAGGTTTTTAAATAAAAAAGAAATCCACAATATTGAAGTATGTAAGATATTTAAAACTTTTCATTACTTTATTTCCTTGTTTATCTCAAACGACAAAAAATATTTTCTTGTAAAAATAATTACGAATTAACTGTTTGATTTTCCTCAAAAGATAACAATCGGAAAATCGGAAACAACTAGATAAAAGATAAGTGGAACACGTTAATTGGAACGGAATTGTTGAAATGAAATACTTTGTCAACAATACGTAATGAAACGAATGTTTTTGTAGCGAAATTCGAGGTATCGAGAGAAAAACATTTCTTAAGATAGAAACAAAGAAGATAGGTATACGAGAAAACAATATGACATCTAAATATATCAAAAGGAATCGTGTTACTGGCTGATTGACTGATTAACATACAGCTTAAACCGCTGCGCTGAACGGATTGAGTTGGCACAGATATTGTGCCTTCGTGATCCACTAACATCGGACTTGTTGACTACGGAACCCTAAAAAAGATGATAACGCCCTTGACAATTGTTTTTCATTATATATTACTAGCTGCGCCCAGCGGTTTTACCCGCTGCCCAGTAGCATCTATGTTATTAAAGAGTCTAAGCTATCTCTATACCAGCTGAATCGATCCGCACGCATTGAGGCGTAAAAGAGTAACAAACGTACATACATACATTCTTACAAACTTTAGCGTTTATAAATTAGTAGGATCGTGTTACTGACTGATTGGGTTGAAATGTGGCACTGATATTGTGATTTCAATATCCACTAATATCTGACCTTGTTGACTATGATGGAATCCTAAAAAAGATTATTTTTGTGTCCTTAACACTTAATTTTTCATTATAAGCCTTCGACCACTATCTCACGTGATGTTAAGCGACAATGCAGCTGTAGATGGTAGCAGACTAAACCTAGAAAGCCGGATAAATCCTTCTTTGGCTTCACTTAACATCATGCCGGAACACGGTCACAATGACCGCTTGGCGACACGGTTTTGTCCAGTAGGTGGTAACTAGCCACGAGCGAAGCCTACCACCAGTATAGTGCGTGGTAAACTGAACATAACTACTCGTAATTATAATAAACATTATACATAGCTGCGGGGCCGGGATTAGGTAGGATCGAGAATTACATATGCATCACGTAATCCCTTGGTCCTTTGGCCCCCATTGGCGCTCCAAAACATCTTATTTGTCGTCATATTATTATTGGGGGAGGAACCTCAGAAGGATTTTAAGCCACTTCGACCATTTCTGGTCTTTTGTGGCAGTCCAGATGAGTTACAATTCACTGCTTAAACCCGTGGCCTCTAGGAAGTTCCAGATGTTTCGGGGAGTGACTCGTTGTATCTCTTCCGGTGCATAATGTGTCGCCCCAGCTGGATACTTCTGTTGACCATGAGGGGGTCGTTTGTCGTCTTACTTCAAAGCATTCATTTTCATTTTGAGCCACTAAACTGAGCTGTGTCTTCTGTAGATGTTCTTTTTAGGGTTCCGTAGTTTAAATTAAATCGAGCTGCTCAGTGTGCCTTTTGGCATAAGCCTCCTCTAGCCGTTTCCATTGTGGTCTATCGCCGGTGGCTCGCCTCCAAAATGGGCCTGCAGTCTGTCTCAGGTCGTCTTCATTGCATTAAACATTATTTATTCCCCCACAGATGTCAATGTGCAGCGCACCGCTACGCGAACTGAGCAACCCCGGCGCGTCCGGAAGCATATTCTACTTGACAAACGATGACGAGTTCATCATCAAGACGGTACAACACAAAGAGGGGGAGTTCCTGCAGAAGCTCCTGCCAGGATACTACTTGAACCTCGACCAGGTAAGCAGGATGTGTTTTTTCTCTCGTTTCATAGCAATTTTGCTGTTGCAGTTTTTCTATACTTTATAGGTTAGCTTTTGACCTATAAAGTATAAAACACGGTGCTCAAAAAAAAATTCTCGCGTGATGTTAAGCGACGATGCTGCCGTAGATGGTAGGAGACTAAACCTAGAAGGCAGGATAAATCCCTCACAGTTATTGTTGTCTCTTAGATTTATTGAAATGTTCTCGTTCACAATTTGATCTCTTTTTTTCATTCATTATAGGTTAGCATTTGACCACGATATCATGATGTTAAGCGACGATGCGGCCGTAAATGATAGCAAACTAAACCTAGAAGGCGGGATAAATCCCTTCCTGGTTTCACTGAATTTCATGCGGGAACCGCTTGGCGACATGGTTTTGTCCAGTGGGTGGTAACTATCCACGACCGAAGCCTACCACCAGTATTATGTCATATAAATTAGTAAAAACGTGTTTTTTTTTTTTTTAATATTTCAGAACCCGCGCACGTTGCTACCAAAATTCTTCGGTTTATATTGCTACCAGTGCAACAGTAAGAACGTGCGCCTCGTGGCCATGAACAACTTGCTGCCTTCCTCCGTCAAACTGCACCAGAAGTACGATCTTAAAGGGTCCACTTATAAACGGAAGGTAATTTAACATTACACTGACACATAGGTACCTACCTATATACTATATTATGCATATATGTATAATAACACAAAAACATGATTTATTTAGGCCAATTGATTTTTACACAAAACCATAATTTAATAGGTCAGTGGCACAGGATCATTTCATTGACACAAAATGATTTCAATTAGGTACACAGGTTCATTTCAATAACACAAAACCGTTTATCGTTATACACAGGTTCATTATAATTACAATCATTTGTTACACAGAAACATTTGTTACACAGAAACATTTGTTACACAGAAACATTTATTACACAAAACCATTTCATTTATACAGAATTACTACACAAAAACATTTAATATTACGCAATGGTTGATTTAAGTCCCACTTTAGCTACAAGCCCCTCTTTTACTTATAGATACTAATTGCTTTCTACACAAAGAATAAAGCACATACACAATTTATCTTAGGCGGTCTTATCGCTAATTCACAAGCACGTTGCTACCGATTCTTCGGTTTATATTGCTACCAGTGCAACAGTAAGAACGTGCGCCTCGTGGCCATGAACAACTTGCTGCCTTCCTCCGTCAAACTGCACCAGAAGTACGATCTTAAAGGGTCCACTTATAAACGGAAGGTAATTTAACGTAACACTCACATGAATAAACTTAGGGCCTTGCCACATTACCAATTACCTCCGTGGAAAGCCACGATGCCGCACCGTGCAAATTAACGGCTAGAAAAATTAATAAATTGCAAAGGTGGAACTTCCCTAGGCGGCCTCTACAGTAGAGGCCCACCACTAAATTAGATGTTAAGAAAGAAAGAAAGGAAAACATTTATTGCCAATCATAACATAGACCACAACAGTTTAAGTGAAGTTACAATTTTTGTCAAAAATGCATTTTTACACTCATCGTCTTCATCACTGGCGACTTACACCTATTAAAGCTGATTCAAGCAGCGTCCGCACTGTGAATGGGTAATCAGGCTGATACGGGAATGAAACTGTGTGTCCCAGCTGTTTCCTATAAGATATGTAGGAGGCAGTCGTTAGGTCATGTTGCAGGCACAGTAGTAATCTCGGCGACCTGAAACTGCAACATATAGGTTGGCCACACAACCTATAAATTGTGTGTTTTGACCTGTTCTGTTGGAGCATAAACCCCAAATTATTATTATGACGTCGACCGCGCAGTATGCAGACGAATTGTGTTTCTGGTGAAGCTGGAGGAGCAGCGGCGCGTCGGTGACGTCACGATGTGCCAATAGTTGGAACCTGGTGTTGACGTACAAATTTTTATATTTTATGTTTAGCTGTGCATGCTGTGGCTTCCTATAATTGTGAGAACACAATACCATAATTCTCTTACCTTAAGAATGATATTTCATTGTGTATCCTCCGTTGGGAGTCCTTAATAATAAATAAATAAATAAAGCAACGCCGTCATGTAATGTTTTCCTAGAGCTATCACGGTCCGGTCGTCTGACGCGCCCTCTCAGGTTTCCACTCTAAAGTCATAATGTTGTCCTCAGGCAAGTAAATCGGAACGCCAGAAGAATTCACCAACATACAAGGACCTGGACTTTATGGAGCTTCATCCTGAAGGCATATTCCTTGAGGCTGACACTTATAATGCGCTCACCAAGACTATGCAACGGGATTGCAGGGTCTTGGAGAGCTTTAAGGTAAGAGGTCATACGCGCCCTTAGGAAACTACTGTAATTAAAATATATACTTTTAAGCTGGTGGCGTTTTCAAATTGCCCTATCGAATATATAAATTTACTTTATATGTGGAACAATAAAGAGTTTCTTATATTAAATGGATATGTAACTAATGTAGCAATGCCCTCAACCGATTAAAAAAAATGCCACAAATCACCTTTGTTAATTACTGCCGCTGCAAGACAAAAAAAAACTGTATTTAAACATACATTTTTAGGATTTAACATTAAATAAAAACAGTTTGTTTCAAACATATCAAAATGTTTGCAAAATAAAAATGCATTCTTTATTTTTAGAATAATTTGTTATTTAAGATAGTAAACTGGAAATAATCATTTTCTCAAAATTAATTCTACGAATTTATATTTTAACACATTGGCTGCGGCGGCGTTTTTAATAGTTTTTAAATCTCAGCCATTAATAATAATTATTATTAAACAGAACTCTAATAGAATATGGACAATTTTCCCCCAGATCATGGATTATTCAATGCTCGTCGGTATTCACAACTTGGACGAAGCGCAACGGGAGAAGACAGAGGCGAGAGCTAGATCAGAGTCCGGACAGAGTGATGACGACGAAAACGAACCCAAGCGGAGCGGACTCAATCGTACTAGGTAACTTATGGGGGTGAAAGTATGTAAAAGGGGTGATAAAAGTGGATGAAGTTGAAAGTTTGTAAAATGAGTAAAAGAATGAATCATATTATTGAAATTCATGATATTGTTCTTTTATAATGTGTATGAAAAGAGTTTTTGTATTTGTAGAGAAAAGGGGATGAAAGTTTGTGAAATGTGGAAAAAAATCATATCGAAAATCGTAACAATTTACTTATACAAGTAAATATGTCTGAAATTAGTGGTACTTCTTATTACGTGTTAAATGAGTTAAAGTATGTGTAAGTAAAGTGTATGAGTTCAGAGTTCGGATAGAGCAAGGACGACAAAAATGAACCCAAACGAAGCGGACTCAATCGTACTAGGTAATGTTATGTGGGTGAAAAGGGATGAAATGGCTAAAAGGAGGAATTTTTGTATATAATGAATTTTTATGTGTATGAAATGCGTTTAAATTATGTGAAAAATGTCACCAAATCGGATGAAAATTTATGAGATGTGTAAAAAGTGAGAATCATATTTAAAATCGTGATGATTTTGTTATAAAATATGTGTAAAATGTGTTTTTGTATGTGAAAAATGGACAATGAAAGTTAGTAAAATGGGTAAAAGAAAGAATCATATTGAAAATCGTGATAATTATCTTTTATAAAATATGTGTAAAATTAGTTATTGTAAATGTAGAGTGTATGTGTGAATGCAATGAGTTAAAATCGCTTATGGGGGTGAAAAGAGAGAAAGAAAAAATGTTTACAAAGGTATAAAATTACTGTGTAAGGGGATGAAAAAAAATGGTTATAAGTATGTAAAAAATGTATATCTATTGTAAATTCTTACATTCTAAGGTGTAGGTGTATTTCAGATCTGAACAAGGCAAGGAGGACTTTGGGACTCAAGTGAAAAGGACACAGTACGAATTTCTCATACATAATGTTTATGCCTTGCCTTGCCAATGTGTTGTGTTTTACGGTTTCTAATTACTTAACTGATTTTATACGGGTTGTAAAGAGTACACCTATTATTAAATTTCATACCTCATTATTAAAGTATTGGATTTACACGATATGCTGAACTATTTGTGTGAATTTGGGGTTCAATTTGCGCAAACATTTTATGTGACAAGCTTAGATTAAAAGAAAATTGGAAGATGCGCCATAGCGCTATCGTTGCTATGCCAAACTTGGGCCTGTTGGATCGGAAAGTGTCTGTTGCCGCGCCAACTCGCGCCGAAGTAAAATTGTGTCAGGCACAATTTTCCGCCCTTAAATTAGGCACATGGCCTAATTGAAGCGGTCCATGTCAGAAACGTCAATACCGCATCTTCCTATTTTTTTTTTATCTACGGTGGCAAGTCAAAAATTTTGGTAATTTTCATCGTCTTCAAATTATAATGACATGATTTTTATAAGAGTCAAAAATATTGTCACGACTTAGGGGTAACATAACTGTGCTTCGGTAGGAGGGCACTGTAGCTAGTGAAGTTATTGGGCTAAGTCTTAACATTGGCGCAGTGCACCCAGAGTTTTAACTTTGTAAAATCCTGAGTAGCACTGTATTAATTATGGACAGCGTTAACTCTTCATCAGGAGAGCGTCTTGCTCGTCTTCTTACTATGTTGTATAAAAAAATAAGCCATAGTATCACAAAAAAATGCTTTAGGGATGAGATAATATTCGCATTTTTTTGTAGGTAAATAAAAATCTCAAATTTATAAATTCTTTCTTCGCAAGTGGTTCAGTATAAATGGTGTAAATACATCTTCATAAATTATTTCGACCTCTCTCTATAACCCGTTGTGTGTATGTAAATATGTCTTCCAATGCATGTTTTAATAAAGAAAGTTTGTGATTTAATGTTTAACACTGTTCTACTGTTAACTTTGCATGTTCTTCCAAATTCACCAAATTTTGTGATTGGCATACTAATCTTCGCTAATACTAAAATCTATTTTACTAAAATTCCGTTTGACTTAAGTACAATTATCAGTAGGTATATTAACTTATCCGTCAGAGTACCGAACCGCAAACCTAATTGTCAAAAATGTATGAAATGACGTATTGTTAAATCGATGCGACGTAATACGTAATTTCATACATTTTTGACAATTCAGTCTTCGATTCGGTTCCCTGACGGATAAGTGAATAGCCCTGCAACAGAATGGAACTCGATTAATGGATTGGTTCCAATAGGACCAACAGTTTATATTTCGTTCACATGATTTTTAAAACTATCGCGAGTGTTCTCCATAACTAAAACAACAAAAACGGCACAACTCACGTCTAATATTGCCGAGAATATCTCGACCACGGTTTCGGACAATTACGATGTCCTTCATGAGGAGTTCCGACGCTCACTGGAAAGCGCCCGCGCCGCTGCACCGAAACCGTGGTCGAGATATTCTCGCCAATATTAAACGTGAGTTGTGCCGTTTTTGTTGTTTTAGTTTCGTTCACATGTTCGTTTGGATGCTACCGTGTTTCGGAAGGCACGTAAAACTTTGGGTCCTGTCCTTTTCCTATAATATATGTAGGAATGGTGTGTTATGTCGTGATTTTGTGTTATACTTTTAAGTTTTCTGTATGTTTGTAGAGTTTCAATAAAGAGTTTTCTATTCTATTCTAATGTAGGCAGTCGTTAGGTCATGTTGCAGGCCGTGTAATTTGCTTGCATTTGTTTATTATATGACGAACTCTGTGGCGCGGTGGGCTAACACCCGCCTGCAACGCAGAAGGTTGCGGGTTCGATTCCCGCATGGGACAAATGTTTGTGTGATCTACATATATTTGTTTCTGGTCTGGGTGGTTTTCAATATCTATTATAAGTATGTATTTACAAAAGAAAAGTATATAAATATTATATCCGTTATCCTAACCACCATAATACAAGCATTAAATTGGTTAGGTGGCGCTGTGTGAAACGTCCTGATATATTTATTATAATTATATACATTTTGTACGAATCCCCACTCACCACAAGCCGATAATTAATGCACACTTATATGATTGAGTTTATAAAATTCTGTGTATGTTAGTCTGTAAGGTATATATATGATATGGGCCTCTGGTTCACTGCGTCTGTGGCAGTGTACTATTGCCTGAAATGAATAATTATTATGATTGAAAGAAAGAAAGAATATACATATTTATTTGTTACACATACATATAAAAAAAATACAAAAACAATAGATAAGTGTGTGCCACAAATTGGTCCCCAACTCAGGATTATGCTGCATTATTTAGTTTTTATTGAGTCTTCTATGGTCTAATATAAAAATGGTGTATATTACAGATCCATAAATCGCCAACGTCTAGTGGCGCATTCAACGGCTATGGAAAGCATCCACGCTGAAAGTGAACCTATCGATGAAGAGGAAGACGTACCGTGAGTATAAGATAGATAACACTTTATACATTTACACATACACATATGTACACATTACACATTCAACACACACACATACATTGATTCTACATTTTTAACGATTTTAAACATGGTTTTTGGTTGGAATTATAACTTTTTATGGTTTTTAACTTGCCTTGAAGGCCTATTAACTATCGCAAACTGGTGCAAATCACTATTAACCAACACAATTAAACGTTCTTAGAGTCATAGAGCGGATAAGCTAGAATCAGAAAGGCATTTTAAAACTTTGTCTCGTACGCGACTAATTTGTGAAACCCTTACTGTTGGTACCCTCTTATTGTTGACAGATTGGTCTGATATTATATCATATTATTCATATTTATTTATTGCGTTCCATACATAGGTATAATTTGAGATGTTAACAATTTATAATAGGTAACAGTATGGACCCTGTCGGGCATTGCATAAGTTTAGAAGAGTCATCTGATTTATTTTCCTAGATGTAAGTTTTCCTTTTGAAAATAATAATACAATAAATAAATAAAAGTATTGTTAAAAATTTTTTTAGTTTTTTTTGGATATTTACACAAAAGAAAATTAATTCACCATATTAACGACAAAAGCTTGTCTAACTTAACCTTTATAGTAAACCATAGATCCCATAGTCTGTTCCAGTTGATAATCCTTTATTTTTTTTTATCCAGTCCGGGTGGTATTCCGGCTAGGAACGCGCGCGGCGAGCGTCTCCTCTTATTCCTGGGAATCATCGACATCCTCCAGTCTTACCGCTTCAGGAAGAAACTGGAGCACACCTGGAAGAGTATGATTCATGATGGCGTGAGTAATTTTGATATTTTTAGGAGGAGAAGTACAAAAATCACATTCCGAATTGTATAAAGGATACCGAATATGTTAATAGGCTTCCACAGTTACTAAGGAAAGCTTTATAGTTTTCGCTTTATCTGTCCGCTTTACAGAGAAACTATATGTCCTAGAAGTTACCCCATGTGGGGTAGAGTTTTAATCTTTTAAGTATGACACAGAAATGGCCGCTACAGTTTTGTCTATTAAGAGGACAGATTATAAATGTTAAAGCTGAAACAAAATTTTAAAATTATTTTTGTAACTTAATGAACTTAAATCTTACACTATCTGACTTCTTATTGCCTAAGCTATGTCGATTGTATGTATTAAGAGCATATATATCGAGTGACGCTCTCTTGCTTGCACTATTTTACAAATTTTGAAATTTATATTCATAGAATTAATTTATTGAAAATTCCTTAAGACTACCCCTCCATAATATTATTGCACACATTTTAAAAGTGTTTTCAGTTTGATATATTAAAAAATGGCATGATTAGAATTTTTGAAAAAAAAATTTTTAAATATCTCGCCTTGCCATTTTTTTTCAAATCTGTCAAATAGTGCGAAGCAAGAGAGCTCCACTCGATATATATGCTCCTAAGATTTTATCTTACATTGAGTGTAATACCCTATTCCAGGACACAGTATCAGTGCACAGACCAAGTTTCTACGCGCAAAGGTTCCTAGACTTCATGGGCAAGACAGTTTTCAAGAAGATACCTTCGTGTAAGTGTTACTCCACCTTTTTAATCACTAATCATTGTATTTCTTACAGGAAACTGATTTTTGATGGATCATTTTTTTGGCAAAAGGTTATAATACTGTGTATAAAATATAAACGACTATGACTAAATGACCTTATAAAGGTATAAACGATGAGTACTACAGTATGACTACTGAGTATAAACGACTATGACTAAATGACCTTATAAAGGTATAAACGATGAGTACTACTGAGTATGACTACTGAGTATAAACGACTATGACTAAATGACCTTATGTCGGTCGCCTGCAGACGCTGGATGCAGGTCGCTTCCGACCGGTACATATGGAAGTCCAAAGGGGAGGCCTATGTTCAGCAGTGGACGTCTTACGGCTGAGATGATGATGAAGAATATATTTTTTTTCGTACATGTCATACGCTATTAGATATGGCATTGTATTACAATTTAGTCTAACTTTCAATTATAGAAATGAGTAATTTAAATCTGACTTAAATTGCTACGTAAAAATGTTATAAACTAAGAAAGTGTCCATTAACACTGATTCTTATAGTCTCTATTAAAATGAGGCACTTTGTGACTAAATGATCTATAAATATACATTAACAACAAAACATCGACGGGACAGGGTTGTACCGTATGAGAAAGAGGGTTTTCTGAAATAGCAGCCACCAGTACCCATAGCATGGACAATAGATTTGTCTTGCTGTCAAGTCAAACTGTCATCCTATACATTCACAAAAGTAAAAAAACAACGAAAAGTAGAAAAAAACGTTTTTTTTTTCTTTATTTCTGGTAAAATATTTATTTTTCTATTTTATGTCTCATAATCACATCATCATCATCATCTCAGCCGTAGGACGTCCACTGCTGAACATAGGCCTCCCCTTTGGACTTACATATGTACCGGTTGGAAGCGACCTGCATCCAGCGTCTTCCGGCGACCTTTATAAGGTCGTCTGTCCACCTCGTGGGTGGACGTCCTACGCTGCGTTTGATAGTCCGTGGTCTCCACTCGACACACATAACACATAATCACATATTATATTTAAAATAATACATCTCAATATTAACAATTAAAAAATACACAATATTTTTTTTACATTTGCCAAAAAAATTGTGTCCTACCCTCACAAAAATGTTCAACCGAAATTCAACAGTATTCCTTTCTGAATAAAGTCCAACATTCTATCTTCACTAGTTACAGCTAATTCATGCTTCGCCGATCCAGTAAACTAAATTGTTCCTTATGTTAGTTGATATAAACACGGTAAAGAGATATACAGTAATTTGACTCTCTAGAAGCGGTTGAACTCAAGGTCGCGCGAGTTTGCAGCGAGGTGCCGAATATCCTTTATTGTTGTGAATTACTCAAAATATCATAAAGAATTAAATACTGATATTTTTACTAATTCACAACCATTATTCGGAAGCTTGCTGTATAAAAAAGTCTATTCGGCATCTCGCTTCTTGCCGATCCCTGTCGACCGCGTTGCAAACTCGCGCGACTTTGAGTTCAACCGCTTCTAGGGAGTCAAATTACTGTATATCTCTTTACCTTGATATAAATGTCATATTCCCACGCTAATATCTATGTGATGTTCTAATAATGGAGGTAATGGGAGACTTTGAAATAACGCCATCTGTTAACCGGGTTTTGTAACTTTTGATATTTTGATTGATTTCTTGCGTGTTCTTCTCATACGGGTAATGGGTCAATGGGTAGTATCTGTAGTACTAAAGAATTAATTGCTTTGTAAAAAATACTTTCGAAAATGTCCTAATGGCTTTTTTTTATTGAATCAGCGCCATCTATCGGTCAAGATATGGAACCATTTTTCAATAACGTTTTGATAGTTGATGATTATTATGAAATTTAGTATAGTACGATGATATAGCAAGGATACGTAGTGCGTAGTAACAAGTTTTTTCGTCAAGTGAGGTGTGGCGTGGAAAGCACTTTAGCAAATCTGCACAAAGTTAATTTAATTCGAGTCACTTGCAATACACATTTTAATAAACCTAGGTACTTGAAATTAAGCTACATTTAATAAATGAAAAACTGTCGTCAGTTCGCAAAATTACCCATCAGAGAAGAGCAAACAAGAAACTCATTTGCGTCAATTTTAGAGTTCTCGGCGTAATTTAAAGTCTCAGTAAAATAAAAAGTAATTTGGTATATAAGGTTAACCATGTATTTTAACTGTGTCAAATTCACATCGTATTTATGGTATTTGTATGCGTAGAACACACAAAAGTCACATTTAAACCTGAAATTATTTATGGTATTCTACCACTCTACATACTTAGTTTAAGCTAGAGAGTGACCAGTTTTAAAATGCACGCCTTACTAAACGGCAGGTACATTTTCCATTGGGTTAAGGTGCATTTAGACTGGACGAGCTCTGCTTACTTAAATATTATAGCCAAATCGGTTTAATTGTTTCGACTTGAAGAAATGTCAAATGTTCTTACACAAATTACAACTACATATAAAACCCACTATTTAAGATGTGACGCTATAAAAGTATTGCCATTTATTTTTTAAATGTTGCCAGTTTTCACATACAAATATCATTAATTTGTGAATATAATAAGTACGAAAGAAAGTTTCGCTTTGTCAACAATTTTTTTCTCATAGCTTACTCATTCATGGTAGACATTTTGGATTTTTCAATAAACTTTTATCACATTATTTTATTTTTCGCTTAAAAATTAATTCCATAACAATAAGTAAGATCAGGGTCCAATATTTTAATTTAAAAAAGAAAGATTATTTCGACTTAACATTTTGAAAACAGCGCCATCTGTTATTAAATTTCATAAAACTATTTTCAACTGTCAATAAGTTTTAAAGGTGTAACACTATTAGTGTAATAGCCAGTTATAATGGAAAAAATAATATGTTGACAAAGTGATTCTTGCCAGTACGAAAAAAGTGTTGCCCTACTAAAAGTATTATTTTCCCCGAATTAGTGGACCTTCCCGAGATAAAGGGGAATCATCGCAAGTTTAGGACCCTTGTCACCAGTTATATAGGTACTGTAGGGCGCATACGTGTTTGAATTTAGAAGCGTTTTAAACGGTTTTTATTTTGAGTTCGAAATGTGAATGTGTGAGTTTTTTTTCGTTTTGTAGTTGTGAAGGTGTTGGGTTTATGTAAATATTAGTTTTTAGAGATGTTGATTTTTTGGGACTATATTTTTAACGTGTTTTTTAAAGATTATCGAAAACTGCACGTTATAATTTGTGTATAGGTATTATGATAATAAGAAACGCCTTTAAAAGATTTACATTAGAAAATTGCACGATTTATAGAAACGAACGTTATATTTTAGTTCATAATAGCAAGCACGAATATATAAATTTTAGTAATTAAAAAGATATTTTTAAATGTATATATAAGTTAGGAGTATCGGGTATGGCAACACCTTCACATCTAATTTAAATTAATAGCTGACCAATGCATATATATTTATTTTTAAGAAAATTCTTTTTATTTTTCTGTTCTAGCAACAGGCATGTTCTAGCCTAGCAACATTTATGTTTAAATTGGCTTCAATTCTAAATTTGATACGCATGACGGTTTTATTTTTGAATAAAGAATAAGTCACGCACGCCCCCGACTCCCAGTGTTGCCATTTAAAATGTGAATGTTCGGAAATAATATCTTTGTTTTTTTTTCCCACTTTTTGTCCGTTTTCGGATGCTCACTCGGGTCTGTGGAGGTCTAAGTAAGTCCCTTAGAGATGTCGGGACGGTTTTTGAGCATGTGTTGCCATGTTTTTACCATATTGAGTGTTGTTGTTACCATTTTGATGTTTGAGTATTCCTTTTGGGTGGATTTTGATGCGATTTTTATTTGTAAAGATAAATTTTCAAGTTTAACCCTTTGACGACCACGGGTACATCCGTGTCCCAAGCACAAAAATGTAAAAATCTAAATAAATACTTGGCCAATTTCAAATATTTTTTTGTTTTCCAAAATTTAAATGTCCATTTTAACCATTCATAGCTAGCAGCCCCATAAAATTTGAACTATATTGTGTCTATAATCTATAAAAGATGACATATCTTCTGGTGCGAAAATGAAAAAGTTTTCTGAAGATTCACAAGATGTTAAAGTGAGAATCATAAATTAATTTCATGAAAAAACTATAGCCTGGTTAATGTTATATTTATATAAATTACTACATTATTAAATAATTTGATCCTAATAAAGCTATAAAGTCATAAATAAAAAGGGACAGTACTGTCCCTATGGTCGTGAAGGGATACTTTTTTCGGACGACTATATGAACAAAATGTTATGATAGTTATTCAAAAACCGAATAGTTACCAAGCAATATCAATAAAAGAAAAATAACTGATTTCAATAAATTCATAAACCATTAAAAATATCGTGTAATGAATAGAAACAGCCAACTGTAAAACGATATAGATTCTTAGGATAGCCCTGAGATAATAGAAGTTGGCATAAAATGCATTTTTGTATCATATAAAAAAATCCGTGTAAATTCGGGTGAACTTTCTATCTGGGTGAACGGTACCTACACCGTTAGAGCCGTATATTCTACCCATGTGCAAAGCTTCTCTTACTGTCCCGTTAGGATAGGGCGCATGGGTCGCTGTTTAGCTAGACTAGAGGGTAAGATAGGTTGCATAAAAGTGCACCAAGTTATGGTCAATCATGTCATACCAATAATTGAAGCTGGCTACCAGCCAAGCTTCCAGTTGATTACCATGGTAAAATCGTGACGCCCGATGAGGTTCGATTTTTTAATAAACATGTTTCGTATCACACTACAATAAAAATATGGGTGGCATTGGTCTAATGGATCAACGAAATAAAACGCACGAGCTTGATCGCAGGTCAAAGTTAAAATAAGAATAAGAAGATAGATGTACTATTATCAAAGACTATATTTCGACCTTTTTGATATAACAGTAAACAACGCATATACCATGTACAGAGAAGCACGGTCAGAATAGATTGATTGGTTGTTTGTAGATCAGGCAAGTCTCTGGCTTCCTGAAAAAATGAGTAGGTACCTACCATATTATTCAAAGCTATATAACGATCTACCCTATTACAATCCATCATAAAAACGATAAACAGAAAACGATGCACGTATTGTGCACGTTCCAAAAGATAATCGCACTAACAACACCTGTATAATATGCAAAGTTTACCTGTAATATACGACCGATTGAATCGTTTTATTCTGTACCTTGACTCATTTCTTATAAATTTAATGATTATAGGTAGTAAATTTGCGTTTTTAATAAGTTTTTAGTTTGTTTAGATCCTAAATATTCCTCTAGCCTTGAAACAAAACTGTGAATAAATTCGAATAAAATTTACCGTTAACGACCATAGGGACATCCATGTACCATAAAATTCCAAAAAAACTAAAATAGGTTTTTACTTTTTGACTTTAAAATATGTTTTATAGACATCAAAAAGATCATATTTTACAGAAATAACCATAACATTACCTCTCCTAGCCTTATGGTCCTGAAAGGGTTAAAAAATCACTAAACGATTTGAAAAAACAAGATCGTGGATAAAACTATAGTTTTTAAAAGCAGATAACAAACAGTCGGCCCTGAGTATTATAAGTTAAAAAATAATAATAAAAAGAACCAGTAATTTCAAGCATTTATAAATAGTTTTAAACTAAAATCAAGTTAATACATAATTCATTATCTTCCCAAAATTGCCCTCTGAATACCAACAGTCTCTTTTAGAATTTGAAAACATTTGTTTTGTATCAAAATTTCACCCAAATATAATTCTTGTGTCGTCCACCTATAGGTTACCCCATTCCATTGCAATGTGGCTCGAATGTCACCCTTCATTACATTACACCCTCTTTTCATCCCTTTCACCCCCAAAATTTTCACCCCCTTTTTGATGCATGATGAAAATTTACACGGTTTTTCGATTTTTCATGTTTTGTCGTGGATTTTAAGTAGTTAACACTAATTACCTTCAGATTGTTTTTACTATATCTATTTCTTGTGATTTTTAAGGAGTGTTTTCAATGACTCAATATTTGATAAATGCAGAAAAACTCATCTTTGTTAATGAAAAAAGGTTTTGCACTTTAAAGTTTTTATCATAATTATTTGCAATGCTGTTATTATTTTGATTTCGCAGCACTGCTATTATTGAATTAGACATTTTTTAGCATTTTATATTTGCGGGGTATTTTTGTGATATTTACAAAAATAATGAATCTTGATTTAAGAGTATGGACTAAAGGGATGAAATCTTTTCAATACCTAAAAAGAATTAGACTTAGTGTGATTCCATCTCTTATAAAAAAAATGGCGCTCATTATTCAATATCATTTTAAGTAGAAAAATATCACAAGAATGCCCCAAAAATCGTCGCGTCCCATGCATAATGTGCTAAGTGAGATAATTGCAATTTTCCAGCATTGAAACACTCGCCGTCTAAGAGGAAGAGCATCGCAAAGCCGGCCAGACCGCAGGAAGAAATTGAAACGCCAGGTGTGTATTGTTTGTTTTTATTTATATGAGTTGACAATTAAATTGCCTTTTCTTTTTTTGCTATTAATAAGCCACACTTATGTCACAGCGTTATAGTGTTAAAATCTGTAGCAAAACAGTGTTAAAAAAGCATTTTTTGAAGAAGAATTTGACACTTTTAATCTTGGTTTTGTAGTAGAGTTAGAGCTATCATAAAACGCGACATTTATTTTGACAGGTGGATTCATGAAAAAATATTTCTTATGCCATTTTGTTTTACTTTGTACTTATTTGGTTTTATTCTTGGTAAACTGAATATAAAATTGTCAACTCATATATGGAATGCATACTAATAAGTAGTTTTAGTATTAACCTACATTTTATATGGAAAAGTAGTTTTTAACCCAACCCTAACATGAATGCAACATTATTTTGGTACCTATATATTATACATTTCAGTTTATTTTTACCCTCCTCCCTTCCTTTCCGGTGATTGTGACTTTTTTGACCCTATTGTGATTCGTCCTTTTTTATTTTGTTTTAAAAGTAGAAATTTAAATTTTGACACTTACGTCATTTTGTATTTGCGCGTGCGTTTTTGTGATTGAGTGTGGTGTTGGAAAAAATGTCGTAACGGCATGGAAGTGAGAAAAAAATAAACTGAAATGTAAAAAATGAAGGGAAAACTGACAAGAGTGTGTTGCTTCAGGGCGCGTATACATCGGACGACCGATCCTGGATTACAATCCAGATATGATTAGACAGTCTAGATTATCGCCTAGGTCTTCGATGAGATCTAGCATGAGCGATTTTACTGACACTACTATATCTACCTGGAATCAGAGACATCCGATCGCCCAGAAACCTGAATATCCATCCGTTTTGTCAGATAGACTTAAAACTATGGATAGAGGTCCTTTCCAAAGAAGGGAATTCGAGACTGCAAATCTAGCTTTAAGAGAGCCAGGGACTTCTTACGCAGATAACGTGTATAGGACTTCAATTCAAGAGAGAATGGAAACTTTATCTGAACAGTTAAACAAAGTTCTAAGCACAGGAGCGGGTAGTTCGCATATAAATGGCAGTTTAGCAGATAGCGGTATTCACACAGACAATACAAGCACTAGTGTACCACAAATATACATAGAAAACACAGTTAGAAAGCCTGGAATGAAAGACGCAGCTGTGGACACGAGAAATGAGAACAACCAGCAAGATATACCATTTATAGATGAAGACGAAGAAGACAAATGGAAACGACGATCGAATATAGAGAAACATAAAAGCATGTCTAACATACCGGAGAGAATAGACGAAGTTAGCCAAGAATATTCTAATGAAAGACTAACCAATAGTTTAAATAGAGCGAAATCACCGACTTTTGTAGAAAAGTTTAAGAAATTCTTCGCCGATATTGGTTTAGTTAGAGCAGATAGCGCGCCTAATACAGAAACGGTAGAAAGAGACGCAAATACACTTCCAAAGAGTCTAAATTCTAGTTATAGGACTAGAAGTGCGACGCCTACGAAATCAGAAAATAGAGACGCGTCTACTCTACCTAAAGATATGAGATTCCGTAAAGTGCTGTCATCGCAAACAGTATATTTAAGGCCTGATTCTCCAGTCATGAAAGATCAAGAAATACAAACGAGGAAAGAACACGTTTCAGTGGTAAAACTTAACGGCGATGAGCATTTACAAGAACCTGAATCAGAAACTCTCATCAAAGAAGTAGTCTACGTGAGGAGCTTAGAAAAAGCAGAGATTTATTCAACGAAGGACAGCGGTAGTACTATTATAGTCGTACCGCCAGCAGATTGATATAGATCATGTATCCTGTAGGGCCTAACGTGACACCTTGGGGTAGTCCATTTTTTTATACACATATTTATACTTTTCAAATGTTTTTGACTGTATATTCATTGTGTAAATAACCAAAATTAAGTTTAATATTGATTGCTTCGAAAAGACCTAAATCGGAGCTTAAAGTTCAGAGCAAGTTCAGAGCGTAATATGATAAAATCAAATGCCTTGCTTGCATCTAAACTATTAAACATATTTTTTTCAGCTAGCTCTGAACTTCTCCGACAATTTATGGATTAATTTGTTTAAAGACTTGACAAATGTGTAACCAAAACTATGATTTGTAAAATATATGAAATTACGTTGTAAAAGATAACCGAAACGTCAAGAAATCTTTAGAAATGTGGTTCTTTTTGATGTTCTAAGCAGATAATGGTTTGTATGCGTCTGTGATCTTCTCTTTTGTTGTTACCGTCAACACAAAACGTATTTTACCATCGTCACAATAAAGTTTGAATTGCCACATTCTTGTGGATTAGTTAATTTTCTGTAGCGTTTGAATTTTGAAAATATAATGAATTAAATTATTGTCTATATGATATAGACATTTTTTTAGAAAATTATTATATGAACAAGTTTTCCACAAGCATCTTATCAGTGAGATGTTTTTAATATTATTTTAATAAAGATTTAAATCTTACTTATATTATAAATGCGAAAGTATGTATGTATGTTTGTTTAGCCGTGTCTCCAGCTCCTTTTTTGGTCTACACTCTCAACAAAAACACGTCAACACACAGCAAAATTCCCCTACACAAAAAAAAATGTCTATGCTTCAAGCGTCAACAAATGTATTTGCTTTCCATCGGCTATGGAAAGCAAAAACATTTGCTGAAGCTTACCGCCGGGCTCAGCTAGTAAATAAATAAATGAATAAACAAAGCAAAAACATTTCTTTAAGGCGCTATGGTAAGTGAAATGTATGTTTTTCAAAGCCTAATATAGCAAACTTTTAAGAAGATCTACTACTTTATATTTTAGTATGTGTAACTTCAATCTTTGAACAAGAGATCTTAATTAACAGAAACATGATAATTGTTTTTTTTCTCGATAGTTTTATTTTTTTTAAATATGCCTAATTTTCTTCCTTCCATTTAAATATTTGTAAAACTAGGACAAAAATAAACATTTAGAGTACTTTATTTGATACATAACATTCAAACGGATGGCTATATATAGGTATTTTATCGATAAGTTTATTTAATGATTTTTAATTGAATTTTAATTCCCACGGAGCATTACCGCACGCACTCAGAACGCCGGTGACCACTGTCAGCGTCGGACCTGTGCACTTCGATCTCACCTCCACTACGATTACACACGCGCGTTTGAATTATTTAGGAGTACTTACATATATTGTGAATTTCCAAATCTCAGAAGCGTGTAGGGGGTTTAATTTATTTGTAATTAGATAATAAATATTATAATCTTTATTTTGTCCTTCTAGTCGATTATTAAAAAATATAACACACACGTACTATATAAAATAAATTAGATTAAATTAATTTAAATTAAATATTATTATAAGTTAATAATTTAATTAGATTAAATTAATTTAAATTAAATATTAATATGAATTAATTATTAAATACGATTAAATTAATTCACATTAAATATTAATATAAACTAATTATTAAATTAGATTGAACTAATTTAAAATAAAATCAGATAAATTCGAAAAAAAATCAGATAAATTCTGAAAAATTCGAAATAATCAGATAAATTCGAAAAAAAATTAGAAAAATTCTGATAATTTCAGATAAATTCGAAAAAATCAGATAAATTCGAAAATTCATCAGATAAATTCTGATAAATTCAGATAAATTCGAAAAAATCAAATAAATAAAAAAAAAATCAGATAAATTCTGATAAAATCAGATAAATTAGAAAAAAAATCTGATAAATTCTGATAAATTCAGATAAAATCAGATAAATTCTGAAAAAATCTGGTTAATTCTGAAAATTCTGATAAAATCAGATAAATTCGAAAAAATCGAATTTATCTGATTTTTTCGAATTTATCTGATATAATCAGAATTTTTCAGAATTTATCTGAATTTTTTTTCGAATTTATTTGATTTTTTCGAATTTATCTGATTTTATCTGAATTTATCAGATTTTTTCAGAATTTATCTGATGAATTTTCGAATTTATCTGATTTTTTCGAATTTATCTGAATTTATCAGAATTTTTCTATTTTTTTTTTTCGCATTTATCTGATTTTTTCGAATTTATCTGATTTTATCTGAATTTATCAGAATTTATCAGATTTTTTTTCTAATTTATCTGATTTTATCAGAATTAACCAGATTTTTTCAAAATTTATCTGATTTTTTTTCGAATTTATCTGATTTTTTTAAATTTATCTGAATTTACCAGATTTTTTCAGAATTTATCAGACTTTTTTTAGAATTTATTTGAATTTATCAGATTTTTCTCAATTTATCTTAATTTATCAGATTTTTTCTGAATTTATCTGAATTATTGTTTTAATTTAATTTAATTAATTGGTCCAATTTAATTAATCTAATCTAATCAATTAAATGTAATCTAATTTTGTTTTTTTTTTCAACAAAAAATACGTGTATCTATAATATTTATCTCGTGTCTCATTTTTTCGATCTTGTCCAAAAATTTTAGCACATTGTAACCCCCGACGCAAAATCGACGGGGTTTTATAAGTTTGACGTGTTTGTGAATGTGTGTGTGCTAACTACATGCAAAGAATCAATCACCAAGGGTCAATGACCGCGCACGTTTTACGATAAGCGTACGCCACACGTTTCCAACGGGCGTTCTGAGCAACTTTTGCCCGCACTAAATACCTAATCTGCTCGTAAAGCCCCGCCTTAAACTTCAAGCATAGACATTATTATTTTTTTTGGGGAATTTTGCTGTGTGTTGACGTGTTTTTGTTGAGAGTGTAGACCATAAAAGGAGCTGGAGACACGGCTTTAACTCTTTCACGTCTAAACTGATGGACCTACTAGGCTGAAAATTTGGTATGTATACTGCGTTTGAAAATCTTAGATCTCTCAGAGTTCCCACAACAAAAAAATGATTGACTAATAGAAGATTTCTCAAATTAAAAGGATTTAAAAAAATAAATTAGCTAGGGTATATATTTTTATATATTTAAAGAATAAACACTATCAAAATTATATTTATTATATCTAAAGTACACATATTTAATTGTTTAATTAATTATAAAAAAATATAGAAATATGTGGTAGTAAGAAAATATTGAGACTGGTATCATAGCAGGGGTCAATTCTGAACAAAGTCACTTGAGGGCCGGGCGTTAACAATACGACTTTTCACTTTTAGTTTTATAAATCACAGTTTTTATTATGAAAACACACAGTGTACAATTAGGTACATAAAAATACGCGCTTTTAAAAAAATAGGGTTGCATTTGATAACGTAAAATTTTACATGTTTTTTTCACTTTCTGTTATACTTTGGCAGTCGCGACTATTTGGCGATCTCTCTCGTTTTGCTAAAGAATCGGACCGTAATTTTTGACACTGACACATTGTGAATTCTGAGAGATCTAAGATTTTCAAACGCAGTATAGGTATCTTAAACCTTATTTTACTAATATTATAAACGTGAAAGTTTGTAAGAATGTATGGATGTCTGGATGTATGTTTGTTATTCTTTCACGCCTAAACGGGTGGGCCGATTGAGCTGAAATTTGGTATAGATATAGCTTAGACCCTCGAATAACACATAGGCTACCGTATAGCTAGTAAAACCGCCGGGCGCAACCAGTATTAACATATCCCTACTTCAAGCGGGGAAAAACTGCTGGGTGCAAATAATAAATTAGTAGATTTTTCAGTCATGGAAATTTGTCATCGTATTTATAATCTTATATCAAAAAGTAAAAGCTTAGTAGCTCTGTCACAATTTGTCTCAGTTTGAGGTTGCCTTATTGAAAAATAATTTAAAATGGTAGAAGACTATATAAGAATAATTAAATAATATAAAACAATGTTTTGAAAAGTAGGAAAGAGAAAAGGATATTTATTTTTTATCATTTAACACTGCGAAGAATACAGATTATCAGCCGTTTCTTAAAAAGTAGGAAAATGTAAAATCGATTCAAGATTTTTATTCTGAAATTTGTCTTTTAATATTATTTACATACCTAAGCAATAGGTATATAAATACTAATTTTATTTTTAATCGAACTATCGAATGGAAGTCTGTAGTTAGGGCAGTGTCTTAAATATATATTATTTTCAATATATTTGAAATTTAAAAGGCTATTGGGTAAATTAATACGTAGATAGTTAAATTTTAATAATTTATGTTAAACTAGATTTTTTTAAATTTCGACTATATATTATATAATGACATATTCAGAAAATCAATAATTTTGTAGAGAAAAGTGGTTTATGGATAGTATATAAATGCTTATAATTATGTAATAAATGTAATCAATAATAAATCAAATTAAATAATCCAGTGATTTTATATTTTAACTTGCGACCCGCCTTAGTTTAGCTCTTTAACATATAAATTATCTCTTGAATAACTATCTACTAACTATTATGACTATCAAGTAAGAAGCATTGGCGCAGTGCACCCAGAATTTTACCTTTCCAAATCCTGGGTAGTACTGTACTAACTATGGGCAGCGTTACCTCTTACCGTCAGGAGAGCGTCTTGCTCGTCTTCTTACTTCGTTGTATAAAAATATATATATATATATTATTAATATGAAAACTGCATTAATATCCGTAGTTTTAAATATCTAAGCTTACTAGAGGCGGGAATATTGCTCCCCACAGCATAGTAAATCAGAGATGTTGACTAAAAATGTTTTTTAGTCCAAGTAGATTGTTATTTAAAAATATTGGATGTCTTTTATTTTTGTTAATTTTATGCAAAACGTGTGAGATACAACGCACTAAAGTTGGTCGTGACGAATGGCTCAGACATAACGCATATGGTGCTCGTAAATATATCCGCATCGACCTCGCCGAAAGGATTTTTGTATAGGAAATCTTCCGATTCGACTCCGGCAAGTGTGCGAGGTTTCATGACATTTCATATAATGAATTCAAAATTCGATTCGTTCGCGCGGTCGATGCGAATTGATGTGCACCATTATAAGCGGGGTTATTCCGGCCCAAAATCGCTTCTCGTTTTGCTAACGTCCTCTGTCAAATTTTAACAAAATTTTGAAAAAATCTTGAAAATTCTTACACCAGTACAATTTTTTTTAATTTAGCATCTTTTAGTCGCCTCAAAGTGGCGTTTTTGAAAATAAAAATGTGTTTTTTAGGTTATTTTTTGCTTACGTTTTGCTTCGCCGTCGTCTCTTTTTTGTGCAGAATTTAGGCCATGTTTTATTTTGGGACGCGCTTCATCACTATCTCAACAAGTAAATGTCTTACTACAGAGTTTGGACAATGACTGTTTGTATCTCACATGTTTTTTTTTATAAAATTTACTTTAATCTATAGTAATAGAATTAAAGTGTCCATTATTTTTTAATAATCTTCTTGATGGACAAAAATAGTCAGAGGGTATCTCTATTTTACTATGATAGAGTGGCTCTCAATATTTGTTAAAATAAGTGTATTTTACTTATTCGTACCGATTGTTATTTATTAGCCCTTAGAATCTGCTTGTATCAGTTTATGTATATAAAGATGAATATATGAATTGTTTCCCGTGATTTGTTGTTTTATTTCAAACTGTAAAAAAACAGTAGGTACTTACCTAAGTGTCATAAATGGAAATCTAAATTAAGCAATAGACTCTCTAGGACCTTATTGGCTTGGGTCGAGATCACTGTAAAGCTAATAAACAGAATTTAATTAATTTTTTATATGGCGAAATGTACATTTTTACTTTCAACCCAGTTAAATTAGCAGCAGCGACAGCTTCTAGGAATAACAATTTTACCACAAACCTTGAGCATGCTTATAACAATAACACATTATTAAAAATAAATAAAATATAATTAAATGATATGTATTTTTTTTTTTTTATTAGACTTTTTGGCTTTGCTAATGTTTTTAGCCATAATCAAAGTTTGGGAAATCAAAATCATAAAAATACGGAAATTTAAACGGAAAGGAAAAGGATTAAAGTGGATATAAAATATTTAAATTAAATTTTAATATTGAAACGGTCAATAAATACAGATAGAATAGATAACATTTCATATGAATTATAATATAATAAACAACTGATGGAAGTAGGAAAAGGAATATCTATTGCTAATAGTTGTGAAAGAAAAACAGAACGATCGTAAAGAGGACAAGCAAAAAATATGTGGTTTATATCACCATACTCGCCACAGGAACAATTAGGCTGTTCAACAATTTTGTATCGATACAGTCTGGCCGGGGTGGTCACATGGCCTAACCTCATCCTAATAATAACAGAAGTACTATGTTTGCTAAAATTCCATTTGGAAAACCACGGTTTATGTGGAATAGTCTCTTGAAGGAGCCGGTAATGCTTCCCCTTAGAAACATCACCAGTCCAGAGACCAGACCACGAATCTCGTAAATGAACTTTGGAAAGAGTTACCAGATCATGACAGTAGTTCCTATAAGGGAAAACATCCCCCACACGAACTGCTTCGTTAGCCAGTCGGTCAGCTTTTTCATTACCCAATATGCCTGAATGACTCGGAATCCATGCCAAAGTGACTTCGTAGCCCTCTGCAAAGCATCTGTGCAAAAGTTTTCTAATATCAAAAATAATAGAGGATTGTTTGTGAGATTTGAAAGGAAATCTTTCCAATGATTGTAAAGCACTATATGAAAGTTTCATAATAAGAATATATTCAATTGCCTTAAATATACCATAGCATTCGCCAGTAAATACCGATGATTCAGGTGGAAGTTTAATTTTTTGAACAACTCTATGCTGTAAGTGATAGACTCCAACACCCACACAACCAGTTTTGTGTTTCGAAGCATCAGTATAGATCTGATGCCACCCTAACCATTTGGCATCAATTAATTTGTTAAATTCTGAATTTGGGTTAGCGGCAGATCTCACAAATCCCAAACTACGTATCACACGAGGAACTATGACTAAGGACCCATAATCATTTTGAAATAATGGCAATGAATTAGTCTGGTGTGTGGGAGCTTCTAAACTCGTATATTTTCTAAAACTCTTAACTAAGCAAGTGGCCCCTTTATGAGCCCAATATTCAGATGAATCTATATACGTAGAAAGTAATGACAATTTGGGGAGTAGTGGATGAGATTTTAATTGTATATTACGGAAAAAGTAACGATCACACAGGTATTGTCTTCTTAATGATAGAGGAGGCTCACAACTTTCAACTTGCAAACAATTGATAGGACTAGACTTCATCGCTCCCGTGATTATTCTCAGAGCTCGCGACTGGATAGTATCTAATTTGGCTAGGGCACTTGCGTTACAGGGCGGCAATAAGTAAGATGCATAATCTAACACACTCCTTATGATTGCATTATAAAGTAACTTCATGGTAAATGGATGTGCACCCCACCAAACTCCAGATACACATCTTAGAATGTTTAAATTACGCTCACACCTGCGTACCACATAATCACAATGAGGGATTCCAGTCATTTTAGAATCCAATATTACCCCTAAAAATTTTGCCTGACTATTAGTAGGTAAAGGTTCATTATCATACAAAACATCATAACGAGGCAATTTTGTTTTTCTGGTAAACAACACAACTGAACTTTTGGATGGTGATAGAACTAGGCCATTGTCATCCAACCATGATTTAAGAGCATTTAATGCATTGGATAATGTTGAGCTTATATTTTCGATTGAATTTCCAACGACATACAAGAGCAAATCATCGGCATATTGAAGAACACTTGCATTTTCAGTGACAGAGCATTCGAGATCGTAGGTATACACATTATATAAAATAGGCGATAAAACAGAGCCCTGCGGCAAACCCTTCCAAATTGTCCTACATATTGTATAAGGATTGTCACCAGAATCTACAGGATATTTAATATATCTTTCTGATAACATATTTATAATAAAATTTGTTAATAGAACAGGAACATTTAACAATAATAATTTTTGTTCCAGGATCGAAATATTGACGTTATCATATGCCCCATTAATGTCCAAAAAAGCTGCCACAACATTGTCATTTCCAGAAAACGCTAATCTTATATCTGTGGTAAAAATACTCAAGCTGTCAAAAGTACACTTACCCTTTCTAAAACCAAACTGACTTTGTGATAATAAGTTGTTATGTTCTAGGAACCACTCTAAGCGATTTTTAATAAGATGTTCTGCTACTTTTGCTAAAACAGTGGATAGTGCAATAGGACGATAAGATGGAGCTTCTGAACTTGGTTTATTTGGCTTAAGGAGTAAAATGAGAGTTTGGGTTCTCCATGACCTAGGGATTTCGCCGGTTATCATTACAGTATTTACTAAAGAAAGATAGTAATTCAGGCTGTTAGTATCCAAATTAGACAAAAAGGAGTAAGGAATACCGTCTTCCCCTGGGGCAGAGTCTCTAGTGTTTGAAAGAACACCCTTCAACTCATACTCTGTAAATGGAGAATTCAAATCCATAGTATTATTATTAGAACAGATGAAAGAGGTATCATAATTACTAATTAATCTAGGAATCACAGTGCTTTCCGGAACTGAAGGTGGAGCTAAATTGTCCATAATCTGATTTGCAAGATTTGGAGATATGCATCTCTGTTGAGTTTCATTAAAAGCACTCCTAAATCTCCTTATATTTTGCCAAACAAGGGATGAACTAACATTAGGGCACAGTGATGAGCAATAATTTTTCCAACCTTCAAACTTTTTATTTCTTAGAAGCTCCTGAGTTTTTGATGAAACCTCAGTGAAATTATCAAAATTTTCATCAGTCATTGATAAACAGTACTCCTTTTCTGCCTCCTTTCTCTCTCTGACTGCTTTTGTGCATTCTTCATCCCACCATGGTGGAGAAGGTATTTTATTAGGACCACTAGACTTAACCGGAAAAGTTTCATCAGCAACTTCAATTAATAATTTAGCTAGCTGCTCTGCACAAAGTGTCCCATTTAAGTTTGTGACTTCTGGTAAATCTAGTATTTTTTGTTCGACTTTACTTTTGTATGTACTCCAGTCAGCATTTGCCAATTTATATTTTAGTCGTGGTTGCTTGACCTGTTTAGGAGGTTTATTAAAAGGGAAAGTGATAATCAGAGGGAAATGATCACTGCCAAATCTTGAGTCAGAAGGGTGCCAATAGAGGAGTGAAGCCAGATCAGGAGTACATATTGACAAGTCTATGGCACTAGGGACTGAGTTAGGACCACCCACACGTGTTGGCAGACCAGTATTTAAGATACATAAGTTATGGGTATCAAGTAGATCCAAAAGTAGTTGCCCATATTTAGTGGAGGAAGAACAGCCCCAGCTCTGATGATGTGCATTGAAGTCACCCATACATACAAATGGCTTTGGTAAAGCTTTAAATATAATATCTATTTCATTAAAAATTTGATCACTAGGCTGTGTATAATACAAGGAAACAAAACAAATGTTATTTACCATGGCAGCAACAATTGATAAAGTATTGGTGTGAGAAGGAAGAGATATAGAAGAAAAAGAATAAGAGTTTTTAATGAGTATGGCCACACCACCATACCCATCCTGTCTGTCATCACGAAGACAGAAATAGCCAGGGATCTTAAATACAGAACCCTGCCTAAACCATGTCTCCTGAAGACAAACAACATAAGGTTCATAATTGTTAATCAAATTAATTAATTCTACTTTTGAGTTTTTAAGGCTGCGACAATTCCCCTGAACCACTTTGGCTCTTGGATCCATTGTTGGTTTTTTGTAAATCAAATAAAGCATCGATGACAGCTGCTACGTTGGACGGTGATACTGACTTAGAGTTAGAAAGCAATTGCACAAGAGCTTTAATTATGTCAGATATTTGTATGTTACTATTATCATTATCATTGTAAATTGGGCCAGCTTTAGGTAATATTGGGTCTTTAACAATTTGAGCATGGGCTACATGGTCATAGCCCTTAGACAGTTTCGGTGGTGAACGGGGTTTTAGAAAAACTGTTTTGTTATATGATTGAGACTGCGAAACAGGTCTAGAAGAGGCCTGTTCATACTGAAGACGTGATGAAACACCAGGGGGTGGAGATGATAACAGAGCATCAGCATATGATGATTTCGACACAGGTGGATGTAATTTAACAGCTTCCATATATGAGATACAGCTCTTACTCATTGTTTCTTTAATTGCTTTTTGTCTATTAAGTTCCAAACATTTTTTACTATTAGCCTGATGGCAACCTTTGCAAAGACAACACCAGTAATTTTCTTCTTCGACATCACAGCTATCACCTGAGTGCCCAAGCCCACACTTAAAACACCTAGGTGTGGAACGACACTGACTCTTTACATGGCCAAATCTACAACAATTGTAACATTGTACTGTTGGGTAAATGTAAGTGCTGACTGTCAATGCTGTATAACACATATATACCCTAGTAGGCAAAATTTGACCATCAAAGGTAAGCACAACAGTTCCGGTGTTTTCAAATTTTCGCTCATTGTTAATAACAACTTTCCTCCTTATCCTCCTCATTTTTAAAATTTTGCCACAGCCTATCGGTACAGAAATATTTTCTAAAACCTCATCATCTGACCAGTCTGCAGGAATACCTCGTACGACACCCATACGCGTGATTGTAAATGTAGGTATGAATACCTTATAGTTTTCTTTTCCCAGGTCACTGTTCATTAAGAAAGCATTAGCATTTTTTTGACTTTCAAATGCCAAGGTAATACGGTTGCGCCCTATTCTTTTTAAACTGCCGTTTACAACACCATTTACACTCTTTCTTTTCAAAAATCTACCAAATGTGACCGGATGTAAAGTTGTACCATCATTAGCATTGGACGTTTCCCTTTGCACATGAACCACATACGGCGCAGCATCAGAAGCTTCGAAAAATGTGCGACCGACCGGCGTACGAATTGGCCTAACATCAGAGTCTTTATTGTTACTGTCATGACCGGTAAGAGTGTTAATACTTTGAGTGAGCTGAGGCTGAGATTGGGCCACATGACATGGGCCAGCTGTAACCACATCTTCTTCAATATTCTTTTTCTTATTTTTCAATATGGATCGTGTACTAACCCTTTTGCGTTTCAATTTATTTGAGTCCGAGACTGAACAGTCGGAGTCCATGGACGACTCCATTGCCGTGATCAACATATCAATCGGAGTTGAGTTTGAAACATAAATATTCTTGTTTGAAACAAGTTCAGGAGTTTGTACACGTATTTCATGTTGCGAGTCATGAAACAAACCACCTCCAGGGTCATCGGGCGGATCCGGAGGATCGCCCATTGTAGAAAGTTAAAAAATGTTCACTTACCAATATATACACACCTATCTATAAACTAATAAACAAATAAAGTAACTAAATCTACATAAAATAAACTAAATAAACTTAAAAAAACTCCAATCCTTTCTAAATAATTAATATTTTCTATAAGACTGAAAACAACCGCGTCCGCTGCACACGAAATTTCCCGCCCTTTTTCCAAAATGATATGTAGCATGTCGCGATGTATTAAAATTCGCGCCAAAACACTTTTCAACACAACTGTCAAAATCAAATCAACTTTTCCCTTTCCACTATGGCGTCACACATTACTAACATTCACCAACACATTTTTAACATTAATATTTTATGCTATAAAATGTTTATCGTATTATGATAATTATTTATTATAGTTTAAAACGAACAATAAGTAGTAGCTACAGAATACCAGTTTTTACCAAAACTCTTTCGAGCATACGAAACTGTCAAAATCAAATCAATTTTTTTTTTCCTACCATTAAGGCGTCACACCATACTAACATTCACCAACACATATTATTATATTATGCTATAAAATGGTTATATTATGATATAATATAGTATATAACGGGTTTCATGCGGCTGGATCAGGCGGTGCCAGTACAAGCGGCACCAGCGGGAAGGCAGGTGAGTGTCGAGATGTGATGTAGAACTTATACAACGTGTTTCTAAAAGAGATAGTGGCGTGGTAACTCTTCTTAGTATATATAATAATAAACCAGCTAAAAGCCAGGGTCCGCTTTCCTATTTCTTTAAGTAGAGTGGCAACTATACATATAACTAAAATACAGTACTGACGACATCTGTAGCGCAGTGGGCTAATACCCGCCTGCAACGCAGAAGGTTGCGGGTTCGATTCCCGCATGGGACAAATGTTTGTGTGATCCACAGGTATTTGTTTCTGGTCTGGGTGGTTTTTCAATATCTAATATAAGTATGTATTTACAAAAGAAAAGTATATAAGTATTATATCCGTTATCCTAACCACCATATTACAAGCATTAAGTTGCTTAGTTTGGGGTTAGGTGGCGCTGTGTGAAACGTCCTGAAATATTTATTTATTTATTATTATTTACAGTAAGCTTTTAAATTTTATGCAGTCGGAGTTCTTGCTGGTTCATAAAGGTGCTTTCCGAACGGGCGGTAGTTTTATTTATATTACAAGCTTTTATTTACTTATACTTATCCGTTGTCTGTCTGTTTGTAATCAAATCTTGCAAGTTTAATTTAGTCCACTTCCCGGTTTCCGATTGAGCTGAAATTTTGCATGTATTTATAAATCGGATGACAATGCAATATTATTATGACATCGAGCTGATTTGATAATAGAGCTGGAAGGTGGCCATAAGAACTCTGTAATTAAACGACGCAACCCCATCGAGTTTGGGCTCATTTCATTCGTCTTGACGAGTACTTTGGTGCTAGATGGTATAATAATAAAAGCTTTTTTTTTAAAAGTGTTTTAAATTTTCACTTGTTTGTTACTGACTGCAGAAAACACGAATGCTGAGTTGTCTAAACGCCCATAAACGTCGTTTTTTTGAACTGATGCTACCATACTTCGATAATTTCTGTCACTGTAGATAGTATGTACTAAATAAAACCGCCGCAACAATATTTTAAAATAGAACTACATAATTTATAGTAAGTTGACTTTCAAAAGAGCTCCATTGTAGCCTATTTGAATAAATGAATCACTACGCGCACCGACAAATTTCAGACTCACACAGTTTGTACGAGGGGCATGCCAAAAGTAATTAGATACTCTTTACTCGTGACTTTGATATTGTCAAGTTATACACCATCGTAAACCCTGTTTTTTTAGTAATTAATTTGAATGTGGAACATATTTGAATTCATCTGTTTTTTTATTCAATATACTTTTTTCTATGATAAAGTTGGGTGCATTTTCTTAGTGAAATAGAACTTGAGCGCTGTGATTTTCGCGCTATGATTTATATGATCATAAAAAGGTTTAAAAGCTCAATAATGTTTTAATCTTTTGATAACTACTTCTGGTAAGTCTGCTTGTTCATGAGCAGTACTTTTTAATTGGATTGCTGAATTTAAAAGAGGATGAGGAAGCTTTGAATACGAAGCGTAAACAGGCCGTCTGCCAACCACTGTCACCTAGGAAAAAAAAAATTATTTTTGGGAGGAAACCGACGAACTTCACATGTAGGGCTAGAGCGTGAATTGGGTAACGAATCAGCAGCAATGCAAACCATTATTGATTATCACGCTTCTTTCCATAAGCGTTGTTCGAGGTGGGTGCCGCATGAACTGACCGATGAGTAGCGAGACCGTCGGGTAGATCGGTGCCCATTTATCATAGACAAATTCGGCGGAGGTAAAAATAAAAACATATACAATATTACTTAATAGCATTGAAGCATAACTCTATAACTACATTCTCGAAACAAAGCGAAAATCAACCACATGGTGCTTTGGAAATTAACAAATACCAACAAAATGTCGCCGTGAGCAATGCACATAGAAACAAATCGTCGGTATGTTTTCTTTATAAAACCTGCCATATTGCTACTCCGGTGCTAGAAAATCATAGAACAGTACATTTTGAATGGTTGGTAATAATTTGGGCTCCAGCAGTATTATTGGCTTGATGTGACAATCGACCAAAGTCTAGACTCCGGCACATTCTTGGATGTCGCGACAACGCCGCGCCGCACACCTCCGCGAGAACATTTAATTTTTTTAAGTAAAAAAATGTGTTATTTCTATCTCTCCCTACATATTCCTCTAACATGACATCTTGCAAAGTTTACCTGATTGACAAAATCAAATAAAATTTAAGAGGCAAGCCATTAGAGAGCAAGGAAGATGTGCTAAGAGCCCAAAATTATGTCATTTTTAAGGTATCTGAAAAGTAGTAGACTAAAGTATTTTTAAAATGGTTTAAATGCATGAAAAAGTGTATACGTGCTTAGATTGAATGCCTTTAAATGATACATAATAATAAAACATGATTAACATAATAATTTTTGAGTATCTAATTACTTTTGGCATGACCCTCGTATAAGTCAGAAGTTTCGACTTTCCTTATTAAGGATCAGCTTACCGGGCAAAGGAAATAAAAAGTCAAGGGAAACTTTTAAAAGAAAAAAATACTTAATTTTTTTACTTAATAAATCTATTTCTAGTGTGCTTAATTAGATTCAATGTCTAAAATATTATAGATCCACTTGGGTATCACTATAACTTTTCGTGACACGTTGTATAATGCTATGTATACCTACTTATTTATTTAAATACGAGAATATAATATTTTGAAAGCATAGCAAGGCGCTTTTCCGCTTTCTGGCTTTGCCGCCATAAATGTGTTTTATGTGCTAGCTGTTAGAAAAGTAAGCGAAATTTAAGTAATTTACTTTTACACGTAAAAGGTTGTCTCCTCTTAAATTTGACACCGGCAAACATACAATACGTGTTAATTATTTACGTTATTACTATATACATGCGCTAATGTTGCCATTAAAAAACACAATATGCAGCTGTTTTTTTTTTATTAGTATAAGTTCGAGTAATAAAATTTAACTTCGCAGCTTAATCTATGTGCCAAAGGCCAATGTAAAAAGCCCTTGCTACGCTCTCGCTTAAAAAAATGATAAACCCTACTAAATAAATATAAATAAATCAATAAGCTTATTTTCATGTATTTCCTTTCATTTCACGCTGCTCTGACCTCACGGATCTTTTCTATTGGGTATAACCACTTATTTTTCTAACCTAAACCTACTTTACTTCTTCTAAAACGCATTTAAAAAAACCAATAAAAACGATACCATTTACCGTCAAAGCTCAACACAAAAAATATAAATATAAACATGCCATTCTTGACATATAAAATACCTACACTTTTCGCTTCCATAACGTCACAAATGTAATTTATGTGCCAATTTTATCCTATACAAATAAATCTTTACATAATCATGTTGTTTTATTGCGTGTAGTGTCGTTGTCGGACGTAACAGCTCATATTACGACGACGGTTACGTCACCGGTGACGTCACAGACTGTGACGTCACTGGACCCTGACGTAGCATTTCCGGCGGTGCTAAAAGGGTCGAAACAGAGAGTCCCTCCTCCGGTACCTCCCCGCGGATCCCCTAAGGCGAAACGCGGTGGTGGAAATTCCCAAACCATCGACAAAGGTGACTATTTGAACATTTCCATCAATGATATTCCATTGCAAACGCCAATAACGAGTAGCGACGACGATTTTAGCTTCTATGGGCATGATTTTAAGTTTCAAGATCCAATTGCATGCCGTATTGCACCGTCAGTGTCTGAGCATTCTGTTAGAATCACGAAATTAGTCGCTTCTAACTCATTCTTAGATTACGCTGAAGAAGGAGCTAGTATAACAGAAAGGGCACACCCTGGTAAGGACTTGATTGCACAGTCTTCTATGATGGCCAAATTCAGTGACAGAATGGTCAGAGAACATCTAGATTCAGGTGACTACGATGATACTACTTTAACTGATTCTAGCAGCGAAGAAAGAATTGTAATAGAAGTCAGTGAATATGAAGTCGAAACTAGATCAAAGTCCAAAAGTCCTTCAGAATTCATAAAAGGTGTAGTCTCTCAAATCGGAGAGAAGATCAGAAAATCGCCAGATAAAGAAAGAGTCAGCGTACATAATGTTAAGTCATCAGATTTAATCAACGCAGCAAAAACGCTAAAAAGAATCCCCAAACTTGAAGACAAAGATGTAAAGAACGGTTCAAAACCTGGCATTATTTCTGGTTTGACTAAGAAACTTAATTTCAATCAGACTAAGAAAGACAAAGTTGAGAAAATTAAACCAAAAGTGGAAATAAGAACGTATGTCGAAGGACGTTCTAAAGGCGGTATGACTAAAGATGAAGTAGTCTGCCATAAGAAAGCCAAAACTAAAATAGATATGTTCCAAAAACAAATTTTAAAAGTACAATCGGATTCTGAAAACAGTTCTCGACGTAGTTCTTTTTCACAAGACAGCAAAACGGAGAAGATTGAAAGAAGAAGTTTAGAAAAGGCTGTGAAAGATACTGCTAGAATATTTGAGCCAATAGCTTATGCTCATGGAAGCGCGCGATCAGTTGATAAGAAGAATTACATCCTTAAAAATACAGCAGTAAGTCCCGTAGTATCAAAAACCATAAGTGGTAATGTACACGAAAAGATTAAGAAGTTTTCGGAAAGCTCAGAAGATATGAAAGAACCAGTCAAGGTTCCAAGACAGAAGAAGAGATTAAGCTTTAAGAAAAGATCGGAAAAGAAGATTTTCAAAATGAAGAAGGATGTAGAAGACGTTATTTAATAAAAGAGGAGAATGAGAACTAGACTAGAATGAGAACGAAAATGAAATCCTTATAAATACTTTATGTACCTAGAGAAAGACCTTGTACCTAATTCTAAGGAGACAAACAAACGATTGAGAATAATTGAAATGAAAACTAAGAAATCGTATTTATTGATGAAAATTTTGGGTAACAAAATTTCGAGACAACAAAAAATACAGAGAAATATAATATAGATTGTTGAATGTTTTCTAATAAAGTTGATATTGTTTATTTAGCATGAATTTTGTAGATGTGTTGTGTTGTGATATTGTTCCTAACTGCCAATTTTATACTAATGTTGATTTTTGTGTTTGCTCGGTCGTCAATTATTTCCTATAATATTATTAAGTACTTATTACCTTTACAACCATATTTTAGTCCACTTGTGTCTTTTTATTTATTGCACGTAGTTTTCACATTCTTAGTTGTATTTGAAAGATATATTGCATTACTTATATTATAATTTTGCTAATGTAGACTTACTTATTGTATCAAAATTATTGTCATTGTGTTATCCTTATTTTTTATTTACTGGTGGTAAATCCCTGATAACATTTTGTGGTCATTATAGATCAGTTTTCATGCTATTATAATTATTGTGCCCTTACTCTTGAAATCATTCTAGATTCTTATCTTATTTCTTGGTTTAAAAAGAACTTTGATCATAGTTAATTTCCTTTTATGTTTTCTACATTTACTTTCAATGTATATGTTACTGCCAAATCCGTACACTTTTATTCTTGTCCTGTATTCTTATTATTTTTCTTTTACACGTGGTCTTTCTATTGTATTTTTCCTTTCTTTGTTATGCCATCCCCTTTTCACCCTTTTTTATTGTTCTATATTCAATTTTACTTTCGTATATTTTATATCATTACTGTATCTTTATTCATTGTAACATTATCTCCTACGGAACACATTTTTCTTGCAATGTCTTCTCCACTACTTTTCATTCATCCTCTCCAATTCAACTTAGTTAGAATGTATTATCATCATTTTTTCTCTTTTTTCCTTGCAACTCCTATTTTTCCACTGTAGTACCTGATTGCTAGTAATCACTTATTCATGCAGTGTCTTCTTTTCCTATGCTGCATCTTTTCCATTATTTGCGTCTTGCTCTTTATCATTTTTCACTTTTTGTTATTGTATAATACATTTCCATTGTATGTATTACGATCATTGATTACTTCTGTATTCATATTAGTATATTTTCATCTATTACGTCATTTGCATTTTTCTCTATGTTATTTTTATCTTTATTCATTGTAATACATGTCTATCAATGATAATTTGTTATTTCTGTGTTCTTAGTAGTATCTATACTTACCGTCATTTGAAAGATTGTCCCCCATACCTCATTTGTATACCCCAAAGCTCTGGTATCTATTACTTATCCTTTATTGCTTCTATGTTTCTAGCAATATCTTTACCATCTTTTACATCATTCTCTTTGTCATTTGTACACCCCCAAAGCTCCCTTATCAACAAAGCTAGTCAGTAACGCTAGTACCCCTCCAGCGGGCGCTCCGTCTTGCTGTTCCACACCACCGCCGCCGTTCGAAGAGGCGCCCCCACCGCGGACGAGTCGCACCAACTCCTCGTCAACTACGTCATCGAGTGCGTCTGGGAGACGACGCGGCGCATCGAGTGCTGCGAGCGTAATGACTACTTCTAGCGCGTCTTCGCTCGCTTTGACGCCGGCCGCGTTGAGCAGCGCCAGGAGTAATGAAGCCAGGTTGGTTTGACATGATTGAGCTATTCTATATTTTATTTTGAACTAGTAGACCCGCGCGCACTTCGTAGCCCCTTAAAGAAAGTAACAAAAATTCGGCTGTGGCTAGTTACCACCCACTGGACAAAACCGTGTCGCCAAGCGGTCATTGTGACCGTGTTCCGACATGATGTTCAGTGAAGCCAAGGGGGATTTATCCCGCCATTTAGGTTAACTCTGCTACCATCTAAGGCCGCATCATCGCTTAAGATCAGGTGAGATCGTGATCAAAGGCTAACCTAACACGAATAAAAAATCAATGTTTCTGTTCAATGTCAAATCACAACCTATAAATTGTGATTTGACTCTGACAGTGTAAGTAGGGTAACCTGTTCTGTTGGAGTATAATCCCCAATTATTTTATTTATTTCTCTACTAAGTACATTATGCGAAGTTTATAGATCTAAGCATACATAGGAACAGGCAGACAGACGGGAAGCGACTGTGTTTTATACGATGTAATGAGACCGTAATACCTGTTTCAGCGTATGTTGGACGCCGCCAGCGTCAGTGGAAGGGTCTACGCCCACCTGGACGGAAGGGACGCCCAGTTTCACCGAGTCCAGTAGCAGTGAACAAGGTGTTTATAACCCTTTAAACTTTCGCGATTCGAACTCAAACATGAGTAAATTCGGTAAATCTGGGGGCACGGCAGTGCCCCCGCCAAGTCGAGCAAAAAAAGCGGCACGGCCGTACCATCCTTTTCTGGAAGCAGTTCAGACCATTTTCGACCCCCTATAACTTCGTTGCGGATAAAACTAGAAGCTTCAATTTTTAACAACCGAGTATGCATTGTATAAACTCGATTTATTCCAAATTTCATTCAATTTCAAGAATTATTACTAGTCAAAGTTTTGTAATTAACATATTTACCGGATACCGGAGTGATTTTCATACATACATTTTTGCCTGAGGGAGGGCCTTTAAGCTGACGACAGATACGCGGGACGAATTGAAAAAGCGGGAGCGATCTTCATTTTATTCCTGTCCGTTCTGCACGGGGAGTCCCACATAACACTCCCTTATAGGAAGATACGCGTTTTTACTCGGCGTAAACAAAACAAACCCATCGAGTTTGAGCTCGTTCAAACTCAAACTCAAAATTCATTTATTCAAATAGGCTACAATGGAGCACTTTTGCAAGTCAATTTTACATTTTATTTTAATATTCTACCGCTCATTCGCAAGGCACCTCTATTAGAAGATCGAGCAAGAAACTTATAGGGATTGCTTTTTAGGGTTCCGTAGTCAACAAGGAACCCTTATAGTTTCGCTTTGTCCGTCCGTCCGTCCGTCCGTCCGTCCGTCCGTCCGTCTGTCTGTCCGCGGCATTGCGGAGAAACTATAAGTCCTAGAAAAGTGTAATTTTGTATACAGGTAAGTAATAATAAGGGTAAGAGAACGGTGACAAAAAATAATTTTTAATTAATTAATTTAGGCTACCTCCCGTACACGTAAGATGGGGTGTTTTTTTTTTCTGGCTGATACCATCGTGTGGGGTATCGTTGAATAGGTATTTTAAAATGTAGGACGGTTTGCTAAGAAACTTTTTCGATTTCATGTTCTGTTTGAAAGATATTCAAGTTTTAAAAAAAAAATTGAGCGTCCCCCCCCCCTCTAAAATCTGAACTACTAGCTTTAAAATTCTGAAAAAAATCAGAGGTATGCTTTCAACCATGAACTTTCCAGGAAAACTATAGCGGTTAAGATAAAATTATTAGTTTCGGTAAAATCAGCAAAATAAGAATACCTAAAGCTAACCTAGCCTATAGTTTATTAATGCATAACTAGATGGCGCTAGTAGTAAAATTAGATCGCGCAAGCGAATTGTTCATGGTTGTATTGTTTACGAGTTATAGCTATCACAAATAAATCACCATATTACAGTGTTACTTAGCTCATAATTTCTAACTTAAGTTTTTTTATTATAATTTGATATAGCATGGTCAAGGCTACTTGTGTGAATGATCCGGATATATTTTTTTTTAATTTGCGGAGAATATTATGCTCAAAGAATTCCGTTTGAATGTGACAACGTTCATAATTTAGGCTTACAAAAATTACTTTGGATACTCCCTGGAAATTAACGACAAGCCTTGGATTCCCCAAAAGTTATGCAAAACGTGTGTTGAGTATCTACGTTTGTGGACAAATTAGAAAATAAATAGATTTTGGTACGAAACCGCTATAATGTGGAAAGGACTCGAGAACCATCACGATGACTTATTTTTGCTTAGTGTAAACATAAAACTATTGTTTTGATTTTATTAAAAATTAAGTATGCGGAACATAACTGGCTCATAATGTGTTCATTTAAAAATGGTTTACTTTGTTTTAGGCCAATGGTGGTTATATTTTTTTTTTGTAAAGTAAGAATTATTTGGACTTTTCTCAACACGTCCAAAAACTAATGCGTCACTTTCAAAGGCTCGAATGTGACATAACCATCAAGTTACACTCTCTCCACGACCACCTAGACTATATTCATGACAAGTACTAAGTGAAGAATTGGGCAAGCAATTCCACCCGAACTTTTGTTCGATGAAGTAACGCTATCAAGGCTTCTGGAACGCACATATGATGGCTGAATATTGTTAGAGCATTTAGAATAGCCCTTAGAATAAGAATAGCATTTAGAATAGCTCTGCCTTCAGTTTCAGCAAGAAAATCAAATAACATAAAGAGTTTTTCAACTTAAACTTAAATTAATTAGGATCATCTCTACATTGACCACCCACAAGGTGGACAGACGACCTTATAAAGGTCGCCGGAAGACGTTGGATGCAGGTCGCTTCCAACCGGTACATATGGAAGTCCAAAGGGGAGGCCTATGTTCAGCAGTGGACGTCTTACGGCTGAGATGATGATGATGATGATCTCTACATTTATAGCGTTTTATTACGAAAACAACATAATATGTGTCATATCTTTTTAACTAGAGCTGGTACAGAAATTTCAGTCACAAATTTGAAATCGTCGTCAAAAATCATCCAAAATGCTGTTGTGCAGTGTATTCAATCTACTAGAACTACGGAACCCTACATTGTGCGTGGCCCGACTCGCGCTTGGCCTATTTATTTTAAATATGTGTGTACAATGTTTATCTTGGTTACATAATTTATTTACAGGTGGTTGCAGAGGTTTCCAGGCATCTTTGTCTTCTATGTATTGGCTAATTTTATAATAGGCTTTCTTTCGATTCTGTTCGATTCGTCTTGACGAATACTTTGGTGGTAAACGATAAAAATAAAAGCTGGTTTTTATTTTTTTTATTTCACTTCTTAGTTTTTTAAATTACAATGTTGTTGTTGCATTAAATAAATTGCAATAATATTGCAGGCTACCCAATAACCCCGGCGCGCGACGGGCGTCGCTCCCCGCGCCCCCCTCCACCGCCCGCCCGCACCATCAACACCATCAACTGTTTGACGAGCGAAGTGGTGAGTGACAACTGATGTAACAACTACTTTAACTTGTTGTTGGTTGTTTTGGGAAAGTTGGCAGTTGTTTTGGGAAATTGCTGGTTGTTTTGGGAAAGTTTTGGTTGTTGTTTTAGAAACTAAACTTTAGAGTTTTGAATTAGTTTTTTTTTTGGGATTTTTTTGTTTGTTTTGGAAATCGCATTTTTCTTTGAAGTGCGGGTAAGCATTTAGTTTTATACTTGTTTTGATTTAAATACATTAACGTTGTTATTGTTGTATGTATTTTTTTTTATTTAATCAAAGTTGCTGTTTCCTTAATATGTATTTTAATTAGTTTTTACTCTTTGTTGTTTAAGAACAAGTAGTTTTATGAGTATTTTAAGATTTATTTTAAAACTATTTTTCATTACTTTCCCAAAACAACTTTTTATTATTTTTAATAAAAGTCATGGTAATTGTGGTCAATTAGGTAGATCTTTTGATAGCATTTTCTAAGATATTTTCTAATAATAATAAAATATTTAGTAAATTAACATTTTAACACTCAATCATTGCAATTGGCTTTAACCTAGTGCTTGAATTATAAAACAAAAATGAAAGAAAAAAAAACAAAATTTTAAACTAAAAATTTAAACCACACCTGAGTAAAAAAGTTTATTTTTATTTATGTATCTATAATCATTTTTGTTTATAATTATTGTGAAGTATTAGAAAATATTTGTAAAACAAAGTCTTTTGGTAAATGCGCAAACTGTGCGAAGTCGTAAATTTAAAAAGTTATTATAAACCGTCAAAAATAAATTGTTATTAGACACTTAGTAAGGATAAGTTAAAAGGGTTTTTTAACTCTGTTATATTATATTTATGCTCAAGTATCTTTTCTCGCACCTTTGCCCGCGTGAATTTCTTTATCCTTTTTAGGGGTCTACCTAATAAAACCTATCTCTCTGCTTAATTTCGACCCAATCTGTTCAACAGTTTGGACTGTGCGTATTGAGTCAATCAACGTTTGCATGTTAAATTTAGATAATATTAATAATTTGACGGTTTATAGTAATTTAAATTCTCGAGTTGTCATATATTTTTGGTGTTGCCAATTTATATTAATATTTTCTGCTACTCACGCTCGCACACGTAAAAAAACTAACACACTTTGACATCTGCATTTTCTACTAATAATAATGCCGCATTTTTTTTGGACGCTGCTTCAATGGTGGGTTATAGTTGCACTTAAAACAAAAAGTAGAAAATGACTACAAATGATAGTTTTTACGCTTGACGGACGCCATTTTGTATCGCTATCTCTTTCTGATGCTTATGAGATAAAGATGTCCTTTGAGCGAGAAGTGTCTTTCGGGTTGAGGGCGCTGTTGTCGCAATTTATGAATTAAAAGTGTTACATGGATGATGGATGGCATTGTTAGTTCCAATTTTGACCGCATGTCAAAACCTTTCTTTAGCGAGAATTGGAACTAAACCCACATACAAAACAAATTCCAATACATTTTGTTTAATACAGCGCTCAGAAGCCTGAAGTATTTTCTGCGGACAGATACAAAGTGCTACAAAAACTATAGTCTTACTTAACAGGTCTTCAAAATGAACTGGAAGAAAATCATTTCAAAATTCGATATAAAATTGACCAATCAGCAGATCTATTTTGTGTAGGAAATCAATTTTATCGATTTTGGAATGTTTTCCCGTGATTTAGTTGGACTAAGTATTACTACAGTTTTTTGTGATATATATAAGCAAGAAAGAGATAGCAGATAGTGTTGTATTACGCCCGAGAATATACCGCTAGCTTCTAGAAAGTATTTTTGTCATGGCAATTAAAAATGTTAACGAATATAAGTTGAAACGAATTTAATTTTTATTAAATTTGGCTTTTCCAATATAAAATTTAAAAATATGAATATTGCAATGTTTTTGAGAAACAATAATTAAAATATTCCTTAAATTTATTAATGTGTTAAACATTTTGTATTAATTCATTAAAACTTTTAATTTTAATAAAGTCACTTGTTAAAAGTTGAAATTAGCTGTTCCAAATGAATGTTCATTGTACTTTACTGTGCCCCAATCTCAGATAAGCTGTGGCTTATTTGCGCCAATCAGAAGTAGGTACCTAAGAGAAAGCGTGTTTGTCTCAATCATAAAAATTGAAAATGGCGTTTTTGCGTCAATCATATGACGCAAAAACTAGTAAACGTACTTTATGTAAACGGTTTCGCCACAATTATTATAATAAGTCTTAACGGTAGCTTTACTGCCCCAATCATTATAGCCTATTTCGTATAAAAACAATGAATTATTTTTATTATTATATAAAATATTATTTCAAGAAGTCAAAATACAACTTTTTTTAGAAATCATTAATTTAACAAATAATAAAGTCACTATAAAAATTAAATTACGTTTCAATTTAAAACCAACACAAAAATTGGTGCTTCCATTATAAGGAATGCGAAATTAGCTCACGAAAGTTTTTAGCAATAATCTGTGTCGTGTTACCGCCATCTTGTTTTTGTGTTGCCATTGTTGAAAAATATTGTGCTGTTTGTATAACTGATTGCCAAAATATTGGACCCATTTTGATGATGTTTAAAATTTAAACTAGACTGAAATAAAAAAAAAATCATCATTAGTTGAATTGACTGACACATAATATGGTAGAAATTTCACTTTAAGGGTCTTTGTTGGCGCGTGACTCTCTCTCACGATATGACTTTGAAATATAACTTTATAGACTTTTAGAACATTTGTAATCTTTATTTCGAAAAAAAAAAATGTTTTTAAGGATAAAAATGGAAATCGTCTCCTAAAAACATTTAAAAATATCTTAAGATTAGTCAACACTAATTTTCAAAAAGTTAATTATACGAACTATATTTATTCAAAAGTCATGATAGGTAATATTATGGTAAGAGAGAGTCGGGCGTTAATATATGATCTCTTTATGCGTAAGTTTGAATTTTTGTTACCTTTTTACGTAACTACTGAGTCTAAACTACTCAATAACTTTTGTTGAAGTGGTTTAAATCTTGAATAATAATAATACATTATAGTGGACGAAACTGCAGAACGCAGCTAGTATATACAGGGTGTTTAAAGTGTATATATGCACAATCATCCATCAAAAATGAACACCCTGTGTCAATCATTAGCTTTGGATAAATCTGTTGTACGCCATATCAAGTTGTTTATATAGTACAAATTAAGTGTTTAAAATATAGCAAATAGCAATAACTATCGAACATAGAATTGTTTAAAAAGAAAAATCAGTGTTGCCCGTTCAAGGCTTTAAAAATCTACCGTTTTATTTTGCATTTAAATTTGAAATTTAAACGTTCATAAATAGAATGGTTACTAAAAAGTAATAATTTCAGTAATACCAATATAATAAAATCTACCATTTTATTACTGTTGTACGTATTACAATAAAACAATATTTTCGTTTTGCCAACGTCAATAATTATATATCTACCAAAAATACTACGCCTCTGTGTTACCAACATTCAAGTGTTTACGCCTATATATATTATTAATTTATTCTGACCATGGATACAAGTCCTTCAGTCGAAAACTTTATTATAGTTTTAAGTTTATTGGTTATTGGAGGATAATCCCTCCAAAATTCGATAAAGAGTGGGCGTTTATCGAATCACATCGATTCATTTTGTGACGATTCTTGAAAATAGCAGACTGTTGAACTTTTTTCCATTTTTCGACAGTAAATCACATTCACAAACACTCAACGTTCATTAAACCCACTATTAATACGCGTTTAGCACTTATTGCAAAATTACTATCCAAGAACGTAAAAAATTTCATCCGCTTTCCAAAAGCGCGGCAAAATGAATCAGTGTTTACGCCTTAACGTTCAGTGTTGCCACGTAAAGGCAATAAAATCTACCATTTAATTTTAAATATGGCAATTTAAGGTTGTTTAAAGAAGCAATTAATTGTTCGCTTTTGAATAAAATATTATAATCCGCTTTCATGTGAGTGTAATTTATAAAATAGTTCAATCTGTGTATGGTCTGTAAGCAATTCATAAATCTTTTTTTAAATTATTATATGTTCATTTAAAACATAGAGAAAATAATTTAAAATATATTTAACCGATTTAAAAAGTAGAAAGATTAACAAGTCGTTGGAATCCTTTTTATTAATGTTTATCGACAACTTTATGACGCCTTACCCAATTTCCAATGTTTTCTATCGAAGGGTAGTATATAATACATAGATACCTACCTATAACATAATTCTCGTCAAAAAATATCTAAATTCTAAAGAAAAACAGTCTTATTTTAAACGAATAAAATCTTACGTTGGGGTTATAAGTCAGCTACAAATAGATTTGAAAATATTATTTATATATTTTTTATATTTTAGAACATTTATATTTTAGTACTTTGAGATTGACAGTACCTGATTTTTTAAAATATTAACGACTTAAACTTGTGTTGCCATATTGATAAATTGAATTTGCTTACAGACCGATATTATTCATTGTAGTCGGTGACCTCTTCAGATCATGTTTAAAAATATAATTTTATTGCAAAAATGTTTTAAATACCTCTGGGCCACGCGGCTATTCGGCGTCCGGAAAGCACCTCTATGAAAAAACGAGCAAAAAAACTCAAAGTAATTGATTTTTTTAAATAGAACCTCATGCTAACTTTTTATTAAAACTCTCCTCTCTTCACTGGTGTTATATGGAAAAACTTCTAAAACATACATTTTTAATAATCTAAGCGTCAGTATTATAGCATTATTATCGCTAAAAGTGATGTCTGCCAGGCAACCTTGCAGGTAGAGGAATAATGATATTCACATAGGTCGGTGGTGTGATAAAATTATACAAAAGAATAATAATATAATGTCGTATTTTTTTTGTTTTTATGTAGTATATATATTTTTTAATATGTACACATACTGCTTAATCTAGTATATGTTTTTAGATCTCGAAAGTGATGAAATGGGAGGTCACCGCTACATAAGTTCGTCTGGGTGTATACTGTTAAACTTGTCATTGTTACAACTATATCGATATTGTACATTTTGTTGTTGTTAACTATTTAAGACGACCGAAGCGTAGAATAAAACATTTAAAAAATAACAACTTTTTATTCAAAATGCCGCTTGTTCAAAAAGGCTGGACGTCTCATCTGCCGCATTTCGAACGAACTAGCTTATAATAATATTATTATTGAACTTATATAAAATAACGACTAAAAGTGATGACACCCGCAAGATCGCGCGGAAAGCAGAACGGTATTTTCGTAATGTTCGAATTCGTACGCACCCTCACATATAGAGCGCACGCGGTCAGGAACATAACAAAGATAGCGGTCGCTTTTTCGCGCAATCCCGCGTCTTTGTTGCATCACCAGTGGCGGATTTGCCCTAAGGCCCAGTAGGCCCGGGCCTAGAGCGGCCAGATATTAGGGGCGGCCAATCGTGACAAAAAAATAGATAGATAGATAGATAGATAGATAACTCTTTATTGGAACACAGAAAATATACAGAAATAAACCTAAAAATAAAACACAATATTAAAATCTATGTGTTACAATTGGCGGTCTTATCGCTGAAAGCGATCTCTTCCAGACAACCGTGCAGGGAGAGGAGAATATTGCTATTCACATGGGTTTGTGGTGTGATAAAATAATAATTATACAGTATATTACAAAGACAGTGTTTAAATACTTATCATATATTATAAACATAATAATATAATATACAATAATAATATACATACTTATAATAATAATATAATATACATACACATAATACCTTATATACATAATATTATATGAGCTTAATAGTCATGTAGATATTAATAACAGAAAAACAAGGTAGATTGGAGTACAGAAATGAAATTATTGTGAGATAGATGAATACTTAAATGAAGAAAACAGCTGAAGTGAAAAATCACTGATGACAAGAAATAACTAAAAGTACGTAAATATTTTAAAGGCTTCAAGGGACCATGGGTTTTTCTCGGTGGCTCTGCTTTATAATAAGAATATTTATTTTCTCACCGCTCAGAATACATCTTTTGTAGCCTGAAATATAAAATTTTCTCGGCGCTCGCAGCGAGTTGCTCGCGCTTTTATAAATGAGAACATTTACTTTCTTTGCAATTATACGAGTAAATAGAATATTATGTATTTTGCTCACTCAGAACGAGCTCATTGCACACAGTACCGGCGTTAGGGTGGGGCGCGGTTGGCGACCGCCCAGGGCGCCGGATAAAAGGGGCGCCACAGGCTCTATAATTCGTTGAGAAAAATTCAATATTCTCGGTGCTCGTAGCAAGCTGCTCGCGCTTTTATAAGAACATTTAGTTTCTTTGCCACTCGAAGGAAGATAAACGCACATCATTCGTGCTGAAAAATTCAAAATTTTCTCGGCGCTCGCAGCGAGCTGCTCGCGCTTTTATAAATGAGAAAATTTACTTTCTTTGCCATTTGAAGCAAGATAAACGCACATCATTCGTGCTGAAAAATTCAAATATTTTTCGGCGCTCGCAGCGAGTTACTCGCGCTTTTATAAATAAGGACATTTAGTTTCTTTCCCACTCGAAGATAGCTAAACGCACATCATTCGTGCTGTAAAATATCTAAATTTTCTCGGCGCTCGCAGCGAGCTGCTCGCGCTTTTATAAATAAGAATACTTATTTAGTTTCTTTGCCGCTCGGAGCAAGCTAAACGCACAACATTTGTGCTGAAAAATTCAAAATTTTCTCGGCGCTCGCAGCGAGTTGCTCGCGCTTTTATAAATGAGAACATTTACTTTCTTTGCCACTCGAAGCAAGCTTAACGCACATCATTCGTGCTGAAAAATTCAAAATTTTCTCGGCGCTCGCGCTTTTATAAATAAGGACATTTAGTTTCTTTGCCACTCGAGAAAAGCACATCATTCGTGTTGAACAAATCTAAATTTTCGCGGCGATCACAGCGAGCTGCTCGCGCTTTTATAAATAAGAATATTTATTTAGTTTCTTTGCCGCTCGGAGCAAGCTAAACGCACATCATTCGTGCTGAAAAATTCAAAATTTTCTCGGAACTCGTAGCAAGCTGGAAAGTTGGATTTTTTTCTAGATACGCCCATGATTTTGCCCATCGGAATCGGCCCAGAAAAAAATCCTGGAATTTTTTCCTTTTTAGTATGGGTTTGAATTGCTTTTTAGGGGGCGCCGTAGAAATCTCGCCCAGGGCGCTGGTATTGTTAAAACCGGCTCTGATTGTGCAATTTGCACATCTTTTGTAGTCTGAAACGTATAATTTTCTCGGCGCTCGCAGCAAGCTGCTCGCGCATTACAAATTTTATTCTATTCGGAACGAGTTTAACGCACACGTTCTTGTCAGAGATGTAACATTTCCTATTTTAGAGATTCAAATTGTAGGTAAACGTTGAAATGTACAAACACAAGAAAAAAAATTCTGGATCCGCCACTGTTTAAGGAGTAAGTAGGAGTATTCACGTTCATTTTGTTCGCGAGTCGGTGGCACCGAATGTGTTAAGGAGTAAGTAGGAGTAGACATGTTATATACGACGTAAATGCAGGTATTACATGGACTGGGGCCTAGGGCGGCCTAGACTGTAAATCCGCCACTGTGCATCACCATACAATCTTTAAAATCATATATTATAACTTTCTTTTGGAATCACCCATTTTCCGATTTCATGACTTTTTACCCCTCTCATCCGGCTATCAGGAATCAGGAACAGTCATTCGTAACATGATATTTTCTTTCATCCATAAACGTCTCTCTAATTAAATAAGATTATTTAGTTTAAATTTGACATTAAGATTTTAATAAGATTTTGGAATGTGACGTCACGAAACTTAGGACCCATCTATAATTTAGTGATAAGCATGTAATCTAATTCTACCATCCGCATCATCATAAAAACTACTAATTTGGTAGAAATCAGCTTCAGCTTACAACATTGAATGGCTTCATGCGAGAGTACACATTATGGTGCGACGTTTCGAAGGTAAGAAATAATATAAGTGTGTATATTTATTAAAACTCTATCGGGTGTAAAAGAATGAAACACTATTTTAACTCTATACATTTTTGTGTGCTTAAATAGACTGCTATTTTTCTAATCGTTATAACGTTTTAACAGATGGAAATATCGCATCTATCATCGGAGACGGAACGCATCACAATATCTACGTACGAAGTGCAACAAATGGAGAGCACAATACATATGGAAGATAGAAATTGTTAATTAATAATAAGCATGCTATTTGTTTATTGCGATAATGTTGGTAAAAACTGCTATTTTAAGCAGATTTATATTTTGCTTTTATTTTGATGTTGATTAAGTGCCAAGACAACTTGAGACGACAGCGATTAAACACTGTCTCATACTTATAATATTTTTACAATGGTAACATTTTAAATAACTGCTATTTCAAGCGACCAAATGAGCAGTTTTATTTTTATCTTCATTTAGATTCTTTACGAAGACTTGATAGCGTAGCAAGACGACAGCTTGTGTGTTAAAAAAGTATAATTAAATAAATCAAAAGCATATAATATATAACTTAAAAATCCCACTAGTGCGTTACTAAAAATATGAATTATTTAAACTCTAAAGTAAAAAAAACGCGCGTTCTCGTACGTAATGATAGCGTAATTTTCACAAAGTCACCTAGAAGGGAATTCGTGAAAATCACTCTGAATAATATCATGAAATCGATATCCTCCTTCTTTGAAGACAGTTAAATATTATAACAGTATTATCGTAATAAATAAATACATAAAATTGTTATTCCCAGTATTCATTAAAAGTAGGTAGTTTAGCTTTTCTACAAGTATATTCTAGATGCTTCTGTTTCGGTGCTTAAACGCGATGTATCTGTGTATCTGGCTATTAGAATAGTCGTTGGACGCCATTTTGAATATTTTAAAAAAAGTGAAAAATAGAGTCCTTTTCACGAAAGAGGTCCCGCGGAATTTAGCAGAACTAAATTTAATTTTATCGATTATTACTGGACTTCATATCCAAAATATTTTTTAATTGTTAGATAAAATATATACCTATTTAATTAAGCTATTATGAGTTATAATGAGCAGTTAAATGTTATAGATATTTTACCTTTTAAAATGTGCGATAGTGGCGCCTCGCAAAAACGACTCCTTTCGTGAAAAGCACTGTAACTGATTTGTCTTAGAAGTCCCCTAGACGGCGCCACAATCGCGCGTTTTAAAGTTACATTATCTACAGATTTTTTAATCCTCATAATTTCTCATATTTTATTTCAGAATTAAATAAGTATTTACTTTATCGAACGAATAAAAATTATTTAGTACATGATGTAAAGTAATCATAGATTTATTTTATTTAGTTCCGCAAGTTTCCGCGGGACTTTTTTTGTGATAACACGACTATTCTCTTTTTTGCAGATATCGTAGATAGGGTAATTTCGTCGGTTTTCCGGCCAGCGTTAGTTTGCGGCCAATCGGAGACTTAGCTTCAGAAATTTTTAGAAAACAAGACGTCTATCTCTATTTTTCAAATAAAATTTAGTCCTTGACAGAGAGGGATAGACGGCTAATCCTTGTCAACATATAACGATCGTATAGCATTATCAGAATTTTAACAAATCAATGTTGATTTTTGTGTCTACACTAAGCGTGTTTAGTTTCGTACAAAATTACAAAAAAAATAGTGAGCACGTGATGCATACGGAGTAAGTATATCATGATTTATCCATGTATTACTGAGTGATAGTGTTTAAATTGCTTTAATAATAGTTTTTTAACGTATTTTAACAATTTTTTAAACAAAATTATTTAAAAATAGGTAAAATAATGAGTGGTCGCGAACTAAAATATAATTATAAATGAAATTTTAGTTTGCGGCCATATGGTCGCAAACGGACTACTCGGTTTACTTTTTTATTTCCTTCTGGTTTCCATAATATTGAAGGTATTGTAATTCAGTTAACCTTTTTCACATTTGCTAAATGGCTTCTTTGGTTTCATTAGTTTGCGGCCATCTAAATATTCGTAAATAGTACAAATACTCCACACATCCACATCCATGTCGCAAACTAACGTCAAGACGTTAGTTTGCAACTTGGATGAACGTCCTTTTGCGACCGCCTCAAAATGTATGGGAAATTAATGACCGCTTACTGAATGTGGTCATTTGATGCCTTCATTATACGACCACTTGAATTAAGTTCATATTATTGCAGTTTGTGTTAAAGAATGTGCTCAACACTTAAGAAAAAGGAGACTGAGTTAAAATACGAATTAGCTCTGAGAGATAACCGTGCAGGAGGATTCGGTATAAGAAAAAATATGTAGAATGTTAAAAGAGTTGACGAATTTAAATATAAGAAGACTAGGGAAAGACGGGGAGAAACTAATAGGTGAATAGGTTGGTAGTGATAGGTAGGGAGGCCAACGGAGATGAAGTCCAGTCATGCAGGGAAGCCATGGTTGAGCGTATGAGCTTGGCCTTAGAAGCTGTTTCCGGTTGGGGAGCAGCTAATTTGGTTAAGTTTAATGCTACAAAAACCCAGGCGTGTCTATTTACCGCTAAAAGAAGTCGATTCATTGAAGCTCCTTCTTTCCAAAATGTTTCTTTACCGATAACTAACCAGCTTGAGTTACTAGGAGTTACTCTCACGCCTGACCTTAATTTTGGGAGTTACATCGAATCTAAGGCTCAATTGGCCGCCAGGAAGCTGGGTATTCTGGCAAAGGTGAGGCAATACTTCACACCGGGACAGCTGCTAACGCTGTACCAAGCACAAGTCCGGTCGTGTTTGGAGTACTGTTCTCATCTTTTGGATGGTGCTGCAAGTACCAGCTTCAGGCACTGGAGTCAATTGAGAGACGTGCCAAAAAGCTAGTAGGTGACCAAAAGCTTACGGAATCTCGGCTGCAGAGCCTGAAACGTCGTAGAATGGTCGCTTCGCTATCGGTCTTCTATAGGATTCATTTTGGAGAGTGTGCGCAGGAATTACACGCACTAATTCCTCCACGCCCATTCTATCGACGGACGTCACGGCAGACGGCAATGCGGCATCCCTACTTAGTCGCGCTACCAACAGCCCGCACCAAGCGTTTTGCTTCGTCGTTTCTGATGAGAACTGGTCGCATTTGGAACACTTTCCGTCATCCGTATTTCCCGAGCGGTACAACTTGGGTATCTTCAAGGCACGAGTGAATAGGTACCTTTCTAGGCATCATACGTGATCCATCGTCGACCGCATTTTCACTTTAAATCAGGTGGGATGTGGTCAAACGTAGGCCTATTTTGTATAAAAAAAGGTGAATGGTTCCTTCCTTACAAAATTAAACAGTGGAACATGATATGCTGTGAGATACGCAAATGATATTATAGTGGTAATGATCAATGACGAATTTCTAGATATTGTACCCAGAATTTTGCTACAGGCTCTAAAGATAATGGAAGAATGGTGAAAGTGAAAAGTCACTTTAATTCGGCACAGAGTTGGAATGATCTATGGGTAACGACAAGACGTGAAATATCCCAGTACGTTAGAGAAGGAGCTCACATGGAATCTGCACGCCAAGAAGGTGACAGAAAAAGCTATAAGGGTTTTACTATGTGTTGGTCAGCGTATGCCATACCCGGGGACTTCGTCTTCATCTACACTTCAATGATACGCCCAATATTTCCTACGGCAGCGTGTCATGCTGGCTTAGAACCGAACTTACATACAACAGGAGATGAAAGCGTTTTACATACTCCAAGTGCAACCAGATGCAGACTGCCGCAGGTCGCATTTGGTATACAGATGGTTCAAAAAACGGGATCCGGTACAGCATCAGGTATCTACTTGGAAACTTTATAACAGTCTGGGTCTATACACTACCGTTTTTTGGTCGGAGATGTATGCCATTATAGCATGCGCTGAAGAAAACATAAAGAGGAATGTAAAAGATAAGATCATATCTATATTCTCAGTAACAGTCAAGGCCTTAAGTTTCTGCAGACTCCTCGTTCCTCAGCTCAAAACTAGTCTTGGATGCTCTGAACAAAGAAGGCTGCAGCAACAGAGTACAAGTTTGGGTATCGGGCTATGTTGGTATATAAGAGAATGAGAAGGGTGATGGACTTCTCAGAAGAGGATCAGCAAACGACCAAGTTAGGGTCTGTCAGCATGCACTATCAAAAGCCAGCATAGTAAGAGAGAGAAGTAGAACTTAGTGGGGTCACCGCTTTAATTATCGACTTCTTCGAAGAGTAGGAAATGATAAAGCAGGGGTAAACACCATAGATCCCAATGCGTCGATGCGTTGCTGGATTTTACAGTCTGGCGACACTGGGTTGATGACATCACAGCGATCGGAGAAAAGACTTGGATGCGAACTGCTCAGGATAGAGTTGCATGGCACGAAGGGGAGGAGGCCTTTGCCCAGCAGTGGGACGATATGGCTTGACAATCATGATGAGGTTCCTCGATTTTAAGTATGGTTTTTAAAATAAAATATTTTGAATAATATGTAAAAAAAATACAATAAAACATTTCAAAAAGAAGGGAGAGGAGAGGGGGCAGTTTATAAATGAAGATATAATTCATTTTATTTTGTTAAATAAAATAATTATCGACATTTTGTTAGAATTTTAGTGGCCGTAAACTAAGATGAGGGTGGTCGCATATTAACAAAAGTGGCCGCAAACTAGTGAAATAGCTACTTTTGGAGAAAACATTTTTTTTCTTCAAATTTTAATACTATTACTACAACTTTTTAATTTTTTAAATAAAACTTGATCATGTATAGATCCGCAAGAAATATTTTTCATAACTGTCAAGAAGATTTTTCATATTAATAAGCTAACCTAAAGTGGGGAACTCCACTAATTGGTCGCAAACCAGCGAAATGACCCTATTTTGAAACATGTTTATAGCCGACGCTTCTTAGCGCAAATGTTCGCGCGAACTGTCAAATTGAAAAAAAAACTTTCACAGTATTAGAAATTTGTTAAGTTTTGTAATATAATCACTAATTCGTTACGTGTCTTTTCCATCTATGTATTTTTTTTTTTTTTTTTATGTGATTAAGTAGAAGACGAGCAAGACGCTCTCCTGATGTTAAGAGATAACGCTGCCCATAATCAGTACAGTGTTACCCAAGATTTCACAATTATGTGAAATTCTAGGAGCACTGCACCAACGCTTCTTACTCAAGAGTCATAAGATGTTAAGACTCTTTAGCCCAGTAATTTCACTAGCTACAGTGCCCTCCTACCGGAGCACAGTAATGTTTGCACATCACTGCTCAGGCGGTAGAATAACTGGCACTGTTGGGGTACCCACCTAGACGACCTCCTGCAAAGGAAGTCTACCCCCGGTATTACCTTACATTTCTTTCAATAATTCTAAAATCACAATTTTTTTCTTTTTGTTGGATTTTTTTGCGTTGCCTCCTTTTTTAACTCAACATTAGTTTTATTAATTTATTCTGACCATGGATACAAGTCCTTCAGTCGAAAACTTTATTATAATTGTAGTTCATTGTTTATTGGAGGATATTCCCACCAAAATTCGATAAAGAGTGGGCGTTTATCGAATCACATCGATTGATTTTGTGACGATTCTTGAAAATAGCAGACTGTTGAACTTTTTTCCATTCTTCGACAGTAAATCACATTCACAAACACTCAACGTTTATTAAACCCACTATTAATACGCGTTTAGCACTTATTGCAAAATTATTATCCAAGAACACAAAAAATTTCATGCGCTTTCCAAAAGCGCGGCAAAATGAATCAAATCAACATTAGCAGTGTTGCCAACTATAGTAACACGAAATGTGCTAAAGTGATGTAAAAATAATGCCAAAAATATGCTAGTTTTGAGAAAAAGTGCTAAAATAAAATGCCAAATTATTTTCAAATAATTTTAATACAAAAAAGTATACAAAAAAAGGAAAAAATAACGAAATTCCGCTAAAAGATTTCGAAACTTAGTTTTTACTAAGTTCATTTATTATTGTCTAAAAACAAGTTCAATCTCTGCGTTAGAATGAGGTAACGCCAATAAAGATATAATTACGAACTGTGATAAATCAACAAAGGGGTTATTGCCGGCTGCAACTTTAAATTCTATGACTTAGTTCCAGACGTTTTGAAGAAATAAATATTTTATACGTAATTAATAATAATATTGTAACGAGAAAGCGGAGGAGGTTTACAAGTGGATGAGTGTATGGTGTATTTTTTTGACCATCACTATATTACCTGTCTTGTCCGATACATTTTTTAATTCAACTTTATGCTAAAAAAATATGCTATATGCTAAACGACAAAATAATGTGCTAAACAGCAAAAAAATATGCCAAATTTAGCATATAAAATGCTAAATTGGCAACGCTGAACATTAGCAAAGGCGAGTGTTGCCAGTTGCCAAAATAAAAAAGTTTTTTTTTTCAAATATTTGCCACTGGCGCGAACATTTGCGCTAAATGGCTGGCCTATATGGCATCGGACCATATCTTTGAAATAATAAACTATTTTAAGTATAAATGTTATGCCGTTTCAACTGTTAACTATAGTGAATTTGTAATCGTTTATTTACGTACATTATTGCCAAATAATTACATAATATAATAATAATTTTTAACCGTGCGGCCTATTGACTATCGCGCATTGGTGACTGACTGTTACCTGACTATTTTTTAGTCATAGAGCTACTAACTAAATTTTCATGTAACACGTTAATGAATGCGACAAAATTTAAAAATGCCTATTTATTATTACTCTATAGAGCAGTAAAGTTTAAAAGGTAGAGAACTTGGAAGCATATCTCTAAGAACCTTCTTTTTTTGTCGACTGGTGCGTAATAGCCAATAGGCCCTTGGATCAAAAGCGCGGTAATAACCGCTTCACAGTGCGTAAACTATTTTTAAACAGTAAACCGCACTACGTACGAAACCCAACTTTATTGATAAAAAAAATAATTTAGAAAATTTCATACACTGCCAATTTGTGTATTTTTCGATATTATAATTTATTTTGTGTGTTTTTATTTTTAACATGGCAACTTTATAGCCATCTTGTGTGTTGCCATAATTTGCTACAATTTAATTTTCATAGACTGATACGATCTGATTTTTTTATAAATAAATTATTATTTGTTCCTCGTTTTAAAAAAATAACACAAAATCTCATTTCTTTAAATTATATTATGTCTTATTTACTATTTTTACTATGTATTTTTGTAATTAATCTCATTTTGAAACAATGTATTATAATTTATGTAATACCAGAATTTATCTAAGAGCGTAATGCAGTGTTATATTTAAGACTTTGCATTTAAAAGTATTAAGTTTCCATGCGTCTGTAATGTAACTCGATTAACGTATTTACAAAAAAAATGTGTAACAGAAAAGTTTTATGCGAAATTACGGTCGTATTAAAAAAAAAATCTGAGTCTTTGCTCTCTGCGACTGTTTGTAGCGAAGATTTATACTAGGTGTGACGTCGTCTTAATGATATTAAAAATAACCTTTTTGTTACATTTTGTACTTGTATATTATATTTATCGCATTCAATTTTTTTATTCATAAATTACATAATAAAGTTTATAAAATGTGTTCAAATAAATAATGTGTTTCCGAATAAAATAATTTGTAAACTCTGCACATTATGAAAATGAATTCAAAGTGGCGATCAGAAGAAGGCAGCATAGATTAGATTTGACTGTCCAAAGTCCAAATATATAGTAAAATTCTTTAATTTAAAATAGTAAAACTACTTGGCTGAAAAGTCTTAGCATCTTTTATGCCATAGCAGGACGATTTTGTTGTCATTATTTTATAAGTATACCGCATAAGGCGATACTGAAAAAAAAAACATCTTTTATGACTCTTGTGTAAGAAGCGTTGGTAATTGGTGCACTGCACCTATACCTAGAGTTTTACATCATTGTGAAATCCTATAGGTAGCATTATCATCCTATAGGTAGCATTGTAGGATTATGGACTTGCTCGTTTTCTTTTGCATAAAAAAAAATTAAGTACCTAATAAAAGTACCTAAGACAGATATAAGACTATATAAGACTTATTATATTTTTTTGTTGTACTTTTGTGTAAGCTTATATTTTTTCCTTACTCCGAAAGAAACCGTTTCTCATTTTTTTTTTGAGAATTGGATTTTTTCTTAATTCGGTATTATATTTTTGTCTCGTCGGTTTAAATAGCAGTCGCCATTTTGTTTCCGTTTCTGTAATGTACCGAGTAATAATTAAATTAATAAATAAATGTTATGTGTGACATTTTGTGAATGTGTTCCAATATTTTAATATAAGAGATTGAAGTTGGGATGGTTTTGTACTTAATTTATTTTTATAACAATTGAATTTAATGAATTTTATGACAAGAATTCAAAATAATTATTAAAGTTCTCCTGATGATAATTTTTTAAACGGCTTGTAAAGATCGCGGTTCCAAAGTATGTCTTTTTTTATAAAACTTGGCCTATTAGCTATACGTGGTCTCCTCTCTTTAAAGAGAGAAGCCGGCTGGGGCGCCCCTTATACCCCCCAGAGGGCAGGCTACATTGGGCTACCGAACTTAATCGGCGTATTTTGGTCATAAGGAATCAATTCACCCCCTCCCGCTGCCAGAGGGCAAGCTACCTTGGGCTACCGATCTTAATCAGGTTATTTTGTCGTAAAGAATCAATATGCCAAGTTTCATACTTCTGCAAAAAAAAAACAGGTTTGACATTTGACCTATTTTTGTCGCATATTGCCCGTACTACTACGATCGCATCATCGCTTAACATCACGCGAGATCGTGGTCTCAGGCTAACCTATAATGAATAAGAAAACCTCAACGTTTTGGCTCAGTTACATGAGCCGTGATCACAAGAGAACTCTCGTCGTCCTCTTGCAATAACCCTGTATGCTCGAAAAATATGTTTCTTATGATTTTTTTATCCTAACTTCAGTCTACAATCAGTATTTACGGGAACTAGATGTAAGTTGTTATTGTACAGCTGAGAGTTCGAGTAGTTGACATGTATATTCATGATTAAATGCATATTACACATTTAACATTACTTTTATTTCAATGTACCCAGGTACCTATTTATTTTACTATCTTCTTTTCGAGACGAATTTTTATTGATATTCTGTAACTGTGGGCCAAGCACAGACGTTTCGTAGTCTTGTCTTGCTGTCAAGTCAACTGTCATCCCATACATTGTACTTTTGTGAATGTTTGACTTAACAGCAAGCCTAGTCTACGCATTGTCCATGCTAGAGGGGCTGCCGGCTGTTTGGTGCAGCCCCTCAAGCACAGACGCTGCGTAGACTTGTCTTGCTGTTAAGTCAACTGTCATCCCACACATTCACAAAAGTACAATGTATGAAAATGAAAAATGTTTATTTAACATAATTTTGCACATACAACATTGTGTTTACTGTGGTTCTCACACTAGACGTGAGTCTGTGTCGTGAGGGCCAAAACAAGAGGTTTACATTTATGTATGGGATGACAGTTCTACTCTTGAAGTTTCTTCGGGACTCGGGACCCCATACATCATGCTACGGCCACATTAGCTCTTAGTAGTAGCAAGTAGACAGAGCTATAGCTGTCATTGGGTTCAGTGAGATCCTGTATTGTGCAAATTATTATTATTGATTATAATATTATGACAGGGCAGCTAAGACATTGGAGAAGGTGGTTCTTGGTGCATAGTTATTATAGTTAGGGATATACAATCATCATTTGTATGACTCCAACTAACTATTAAAAGAATATGACTAAATTCACGAAATATATAAAAGCTGAACTAGGCCCCACATTAATATTGATATTTTATTCAGAATTCCCAGTTTGATACTAAACATGGCAAAAGTAAAAAACATTTTTTTTATTTTAAAAGAAATAAAAAAATAGCTTACAAAAAATAGTGATTTTAAACATAGAGTGCTTTTCACGAAAGAGGTCCCGCGGAATTTAGCGGAACTGAATTCAATTTTATCCTAAATAAATTTTCTAACTTAAACAAAGTAAATACCTATATTTAATAATAATGAGGAGTCAAAATCAAAATGTTTTATAGCTATTTTAACTTTTAAACGCCCCGCCAAAGGGACTCCCTTTGTGAAAAGCACTCTAAGGCTATTTTCGATTTTTTTTTCCGAAGTTTATTTTCAATTACCAAATTAATGGGTTAATAACTTTGTAATGTTACTACACTTTTGTGTCACCTTGTGTTTGTGTCATAAACATTTTTTGATCACAATTTGCACTGTTTGTATTAATTTGTATCACACAAATCTCACAGTAATGTTTTTGTGCTAACAATAATTGGGTTTTGGTGCCGAAATCCGGGAATTGGTAAGTATATTTGTGTTTTTTTATGTTGTACTTTAACTACTAATCATAAAATTATTAAATGTTTTTGCTACATAGGTATTTAATATTTTAATAGTATATTTATAATGTTTAAATTTAAGTATTTTTTAAAAGTAAGTAAGTAGTGTTTTAGTATTTTTTTTGTTTAATTTAAGTGGTTTTTTTTTGTATTTTTTAAGTAGTTTTTTTTATAGTTTTTTTTGTCAGTTTATTTATAAAAAATACGTAGGTCTGTATCTTACATTTGTGGGTACAAAACTGACAATATAATATGTTTTTTCCATCATTAATCCTATTAATTTTATGTCAAAAACTAAGTATTTTACAGTAATTTAACTAATCTAAAAAAAAATATTTATTATTACATATTACTTACCTTTATTTATATTTGTTTTTTTTTCAGACCAGATTGTGAGAGAGAGAGAAGATAGTACGAGATAGACATAATTAATGTATGCCAAAGCATAATTAAATAATATTATTTATAATATTAATATATTTTATTTGTAGCGTCCGTGGCCCAGTGGTCGTTGGTCCGGCTTGTAAGCCGGAGGTCCTGGGTTCAAATCTCAGTGTGGCAAAGATTTTCGCATGGACACTATCGTGTTTCGGAAGGCACGTAAAACAGTGGGTCCCGGCTGTTTCCTATAACATAGCCACGGCCCCCAGGTATATTTGTATGGTATATATTTATATTATGTTAAAACTGTATAATCCGTCCTTCTATAAAATTGTAGAGATTTTATATCATGTATTTGTTTTAGGAAATCGCCACTAGATGTCACTATAACATAAAATTTCTTATTACGATATTTACCAATAGATGGCGTTGCAATAAAGATTATCATTTTATTCTACTGCCACTAAAAGTTTGTGAGTGTGTGTGTTTGTTGCTTCTTCACGCCTAAACGAGTGGACCGATTGAGCTGAAATTTGGTATAGATATAGCTTAGATCCTGGATTAACAGCAGGTAAAACCGCTGGGCGCAGCTAGTATCAATTATATTTAAAACAAAGAACTTAAATGAATTAAATAGATATTATACTTTACACTTATTAAATAGTTTTCATGATGTTCCTCTGTGCATTTAATAATTATTATTTTATTAGGTACTTACATAGTTATTACAAATTATTATAAATAATAATTTAAATACAACGCCAAACTTATCTGGCGTCACTGATCATTGGCGCCACTTTCGCATTATAGATTCGACTGTTAGAAAATCGTAGTTCATCTTTTGTCCGCTACGTCTAACAAATTTGTAGCGCTAAACCTCGTCAGATATTTTTTTTGTATGTGGAAATGAGTAATTTATAGATTTTAATATTATTATTATTATTTATTTTTCTGTACTTCAATTTGATTTTAGTCCAATTTGTTTAGATTTTAATTTAATTATTATTATTTATTTTTCTGTACTTCAATTTAATTTTAGTCCAATTTGTTTGTCAATAAAGAGCATTTATTCTACTTTAACTTTGTTTTATTTTCTGTACCTATGTAAAGCAAAAAAGTCCATGAACAGAGAGATATAGTGAAAATCAAAATTCTAGTCATCGGTCATCAATATTTTTGACAGGGTTATCAATGTTATTGACGGGGTCATCAATATTCTTGACGGGGCCATCAATATTATTAACAGGGTCATCAATATTATTGACAAGGTCATCAACATTATTGACAGGGTTAAAATTTTGGTCATTAAATTTTATTGACAGGGTTATTACTGACTACTACTGACACATAGGTACATTTGACTCGCTGTCACACTGCGCGAACTCTAAATAAAACAATCATCAAATCATACAACTGCATATATATTTTCCAAAAGAAAGTAACAAACAAAAAAGTGTATCAAAAACTACCCCCTTAAAGACATCAACACAACCTTTTGCTCACACACAGTATACGAATTTGTAGCTATCTTCTCAAAATTATTCGCTATCTCATTCTCTCTATCGTATACAAATTTAGGTAATTTCGCAACTAAATGTTCACAATGGTTCGTTTTCTCCGCGTATATTTCTAAAACTGCTTTTTTTGTTTCATAACTTTGTAAAACATCTGCTGCCATGATCTTTTCTCCACCATTTTTTGAAGTTTTTTGCTTGTTTACAACGAAAACTTTATCATCATTCCTTATGCAGTATGCTTTGTTAGTTATGTCTCTTTTAACAGTTTTGACGTGATCTAAGGTAAATTCTTCCAGAATTTTCGCTGAAACTTGCTTACTATGTACAGAAATGTTAATACTATTTGCTTTATTAAATAATTGATTAGATTTTTGTGTTTCCACGTCAATGTATTCTATATTAAAATCTTCATCAATGTTATCGCAATTCATTTGTTCATCTAGTTTTTTGCTCTTGCAACAGCACCCTGCGTTCACATCGTTAAGTTTTTCAGCTACTTTGCTGCACATACATCCTTTGAAAGATGCGTTTTCAGAACCATTGCTCATGCTTTGGTCTTCGCTGTCAATAACTACGCTATTCATGATCACGCTTCCCTTTAAATTGCATTCTTTTGAAGATAAACTCTCTAATTGATAATAATTATTCATGCTATCTGTGTCTCTAAAGTAATTCGGTTTCAGTGATGTATAAGTTACATCTTTGACTAGCTCGCTGGTGCTATTATTCATCTCGTTATTGTCGCTGCTATCTGTTAATACTATTTTAAGCATATTCCTCAGTTGTCGTATTGCTGATTTGCTTTTGTGCTGTGTTCTGTGCGCTTTCTGAATTACCTTCTTCAATAACGCCTTCTTTTCTTCTTTTGGCGTCGGTTTATCTACTTGTCCTTCATTGCTAGAAGCTTCTAACAAAGTGTTCTCTTGTTCATCTGTATCGTTGAAGTCTTGTAAATCAGATTTAGTGCCTTCGGTAAACGTTTCTTCAATTTTCTCACTTTGACTGTCTTTTTTGCTGATATTGTTTATTGATTTCTCATCTATAACTTCATCATCTGATGGTGGTTTTAAAGACGAAATTTCGGCGTCACCTTTGCAATCTTTGCTCGGTATTATATTGTCATTTGATGTTAGATGAACAATACTTGTTTTTTCGTTAGAGGATGTTAAATTTATTGTCGCTCTATGTATAGAGTATACGTAGTCATCATCTGGTCCTGCGATCATATCAGTGTGCCCCATATTACCAGTATTAGACACAGTTTGGAATTTTTTAGATATCTTTTTAGAGAACTCTTCACTTTTCTTGTTATACTTCGATATTTGAGAGCTTACGTTTGGTTGCCCTTTCACATTTCTAAAAGTAATTTTTATACTCATATCGTTCACTGCTGCTATTTCCTTAGTTTTATCTTGTTTGACTACGAATACGTCAGATTTGTTATCATTTTTCACGACATTTCCCTGCTCGTCGTTAGCTATGTTGATTTCAGCTTTGTTGTTACCTTGTCCAATGCGAAGTTTGAGTTGTATTTCAATGAGACTAGATAGACTTGGATCACTTTTATCTTCCAAGAGTTGCTTATCGACTTGAGTTTCTGTGACATTTGTGAAAACAATAGAACCTTTGTGGTAACTAGAACCTTTGTAGATTTCTTCGACGAGCATGGGCTTGTTTTTCCCACATCCATAGTCTCTTCTTTCAAATAAAGTATTTCCATCTTTATCTTGTACTTTAATGTTCATGCCTTCCCTTATTTCCTCAGTGCTTGGTGTTTCTTGTTTCTTACATGTCTTCGGTTTTTTCGGAGGACATTTATTACTCTCGGGTATAACTTTGAAGTGAAATCCGGGTAGTTTTGCAATTGAGCTGTTGAATTCCGCAATGCTTTGTGCAGAACATTTCGGGGAGGGGTCGTTGGACTGTTGATTTTTCATGGGCCAGGGATAGTTGTCTTTTGAGCAACAATCGGAGTTTGAGGAGTCAGATTGTTTGCTGAGGTTGGAGACACAAGGTGGGATGGGAGGTCGACAAGTAGGAGGGGAAACAGCACGTATAGGTGATATACCAGGGCACTTTTTGCCACAAGGTTTAGGTTTGGGGGGCGGTTGACATGAAACTGGAGGTGGTTGTGGGTATTGTAGAGGCGGACAGGGTGGGGGAAGTAAAATTGGTTTTGGACAAGGGGGAGGACTGCGTGGAGATGGGCACGCTGGTTTCGGTGAATTTGGGCAAGTGGGTTTTGGTGAACATGAGCATATTTTCTTGGGTGTTTGTGAACAAGGTGGCTTCGGTGGAGATGGGCAAGATTGCTTCGGTGGAGATGGACAAGATGGTTTCGGTTGTGGGCAGACTGGCGTTGGTGGGGGAGGACATGTCGGCTTCGGAGAAGGCGATCTAGACCGCGGCGGGGTGGGACATGGTGAAGTATGTCTCGAATAATGCGTAGGTTTCCTACAAGACGCGCATTTTGGCGGTCTACATGGCGCTCGAGGACCGTACCGTAAGATCGGGGGAGGAAGACATGGCTTAGAATCTCCAACGTAACATGGTGGTGGCACGGGTCTATTACAGAGAGGAGGTGATGGCTTTTGACAAGATAGAGTATTGATGTGAGGGAGAGGTTGGGAACAAGGAGACGGTGGGTTGGGGGATACAGGGCAAGGTGGAGGCTTGACAGTAGGTGAAGCTTTTGGATGAGGTGGGGAGCTAAGATGGAGTGGGGGTGACGGCTGTCGACAAGGCGGGGAGTTAGGACAGCGCGGGGGTGGTGAGGGTTTACGGCAGGCTGGGGAGTACGAACAAGGTGGGGGAGACGGCTTAGGATTAGGTGGAGCGTAAGGACAGGGTTGTGAAGGTTTTTGACAAGGTGGGGTATTTGGACATCGTGAGGGAGGAGGTGATGGCTTTTGACAAGTCGGGGGAGACGGTTTCGGACTAATTGGGGCGTAAGGGCAAGGCTGTGGCAATGGTTTTGGACAGGGTGGGGTATTCGGACAACGCGGTGGCGGTGAGGGCTTTTCACAAACAGGGGGTGAAAATGATAGCCGGGGTTTTAGACGTGATTTAGGAGGTGAGCTTGGAGCTGACGATGACGGAGCACATACTCCTGTATGTGGGCATGGCTTTGGAGGTGTAGTTGGTTTGGGTGGTGTACACGGTCGAGGCGGTGTGCAGGATTTAGGCGGTGTGCACGTTCGAGGCGGGGTACACGGTACAGGCGCTGCACAAGGTCTCGGAGAACAAGTGTCTGATCCCACACTCAAACAACTCGGCGATTTGGAACTTCTTTTTTCTTTACGGACATGTTCTAGACAAGGTGGGAAAGGACAAGGCGAGTGGGGGAAACAAGGAGGAGCGCACGGAGGAGGCTCACAGGGTGGAAGGACACAAGGCTTCACGGGACACATGTCTCCAATATCAGGACGTTTCTTCGTCTTTTTAATTTCTGCCATTATTTTCTTATTGCAGGATATCGCTGAGGGACATTGAGGTAAACATTGGCTCGACCCTTGAGTTTGGACTCGCTGGATTTCGGTGGAGCTTTCGTGGCTCCCTGCAGTCCCTGAACTAGTCACATAGACGTTGATGTTGCAAGACGGAGCGTTCTTGGTTTGACACGGCGGTGACTTCATCTTCTTGCAACGTTCTTCACAAGGAGGGCGATTAATCACGCATACTGCTTCCGGAGTAGGTATAGTTGCATGAGTATCACAGGATACTCGTCTCATTTTGCAAGCTTGGCAGGATCTAGCGCTCGAAGACTTATCGAGGTACTGGAAAGACGATCTAGTGGTAGCATCCGCCATCTGCTGCCCTGGTATGGTCACATGCTTGTTACATCTTGCAGTTGAGTTCCTCCGCGACATCAGGGATTCATTGCTGGCACCCGGACATGAAATCGGCTTATCACACGCGAACCTCCACGCAGACTTATTGCTGTGAGCGTAAAGCTTCCTCTTCTTGAACACTTCGAGAGAATCTTTTGGTAGAACCCTTGAAAAGGGGTCTTCTTCTGCTTTCTTCTGTTTTTTGTTCTTTTTGTCTTCATCTTTCTTGACGACGAAGCAGTCGGTGGGTTTATCTTCTATGTACACGTAGCTGCTGGAGGATTCTCTTCGGAACTCTTCGTAAATGTTTGGGCAGGACTTGGTGCCGTCGCCTTGGTTCAGGCTTAGAAATGACTTCTCTGAGCTAGATCGTAGATGTGTATCGCTGGCACACCATGAGGCCAACTCGGCTAAGTCGGCTCCCGATCGGGTCCAGTTGCGGTAGTAATCTTGCAAGTAACTCTCGGCGAATTCACACTTCTTATGCGTTTGTGATCGAACCTCTTCTATATCATCGTCGTCGGTTAAATCGTCTTGAATTTTCAATCTGAAATATTTATATTTTTAAATTTTCAAACAATGTTTTAAGTCTCCGCATAGACTAAATAACTAGATTAAGAGGGATGATTCACGATTGAATTAATGTAAAAGTCTAATTCAATAGAAATTTCGGAAAAACGACAACAACACCGATGACAAAGCAATTTGTGTTAGAATCCATAATATGAAGCCTGATGTGAAAAGGTCAAGTACTAATTGAAAATTTGTGTTAAGAGTGACGCTCTCTCGCTCGCACTATTTGACAAATTTTGAAATAAAAATTCATATAATTTATTTATTGAAAATTCTAGAACAGCCCTCCATAATATTATTGCACACATTTTTAAGTGTTGTTATATTGGCCACAATAAAGAGTATTTCTATTCTTGTTTATTCTATTCTGACAGCATAATATTATTATAGTATTTACCAATAGGTACTTACATTGGCTTTGGTATATCCCTCATAATATCCCTCTGCGTTATGATCCCTACACCGATGACGTCACATCTCTTCTGCATATTAACATTACTCCCCTGTATCAAAACGTCTCGATGCGTCGGCCTTTTGATCACCGTTTCTAGAACCTTGGATTCCTTTGCATCACTATCTTGTACACTAACTATTACTTTTATATTCGTCGATGGTTGATCTCCCATTCGCATATCAATTACATTTTTCTTCTTTATATCAGATGTTGATTCATATTCAACTATTTTGTAAACCTCTTCGTCGCTTGAATGGTTTTCATTACTTGATGTCACGAAAAAGTTTTTAGGTATATCAATTCTTAAATACTCAGAGCTTATTGTATCTTTGCCTTTATGCACTACAAATTCTATATCGTGACTTAAACCTTCTGTTTTCTCTATATACCATTTTTGATCTGAAATAGTTAATGCGACATTTTTATCTGAATTCAATGGGATCATTGGTTGATTTTTAATTACGATCTGAGTCGATCTGTCAGGTATAGTCTTTGGTATCATCCAAGCTTCTACGTCTTGTAAGAAATTGACTCTATGTTTGGTGTAAGATTTATAAAAGGACTCTTCAGTGGTGGTCTCACTTCTAGATCTTAGAACGACTCCGTAGTTTTTGTACACTGTGTCCATGAGTTCAAATAGTGTACTACTGCTGGTTGCGTATAAACTGTTACACCATCGAACATTGACGCTTCTTCCTGAATCTTTAGTGTGGGACACGTAGTTTTTGAACCAGGCTTTACGTGTAATATCGCCTTCCCCATGAGATACTTTCGCATTTTCTTTAGGCGTCCCTGGCATCAGTTGGCTACTGATTTCGCATCTGCCTGTTGTCATCTCCTTTTTCTGTTGATACGATTGAGGTTGAGGCTCTACTTTCTTAGGTTTTCTTTTGAAAAAGAAGAATTTCTTTCGTTCTTTCTTGGATTCCACTTTTTTAATTTTCTGCTGCTCTTTAGGCTGTTCTTTAGGCTCATCATTCCTGTCGCTTTTATTGTTAAGTGATGAAGGCGGTGAAGACTGTTTCTTTGGATAAATATCGTCGTCAAAATTAAATTTCTTTCCCCACAATTTAAACATTCCTTTCACGCCTTGAGATTCACTGTCGGTGCTGTTTTGAGGTCTGTCAATTTTGGGTGGAGTGGGTACTTTGAGTTTTGGTGGCTCGACGTTGGATTCAACCGGCGAATGTTTCTTTGTGTTTGATAAAGATCTAGCTATTAAGGAAGGAGGATCTGAAGTCACTGATGCATCCTTGCGACTCCTCGTGCTATCATGAATAGAATTTTTAGCAGCTGCTGAGTCTTTTCTCTGCCATGCTTCGTCTTTCTTAGCCAGACCTCGTCTTAGGACTTCAAAGCGTCGTCTCAACGCCGAGGCACTTTTATCAGCTGGTCTTTCGTACATAGGTCTGGAATCCTTACATTTAATTGAAAAGATTTTCCTGTATTCTCTTTCCAGTTTATTTTCCATCGGATCGTGAAACGAGCCTTTGCTATGTTTCTCAAAACTTGGGTTTTCTAGATTATGAACGTGTTGTACTAGAGAATCTGAAGAATACATTCTTTCCACACGTTTCTTATCTTCTTCTTTAATTTTTCTTTCATCTATATTCATTTTCACTGTTGCAGCAACAGAAGTCGATTCCATTTTGTCAGGTTCGACAACTTTGGCTATATCTTTAACTTTTCCTTCTTGCTCGGGTGGAGTTTGGTCTTCTTTTTCATTCTCAAATTGAGTTGAAGTAGTTGTGAATGTTTGCCCTACTGTGTTACTGCCTATATCTGTATTATTAACTTCGTGACTAGTTGTGTTTGATTTAGTATGCTTGATGGGAGATATCTTCTCATGGATAAATGCACGACTAAATTCGTCTCCAACGCACTTAGATGAAGTCCTTTTGTAATTGTACAAACTTGTTTTTTTATGCCCCCTTTTACCTGTGTGGAAAATATTAAAGTTGTATCACTATTCATCAAATCCAAACTGTCTTCATTCAAATAGGCTAAGGGATTTCTTGGATGTAAATTTTTGTAGGTTTGTTTTAAATGGCAATGAGTAAGAAAACGGGCAGTCAGTGCCTGATGGTAAGCATCATCATTGCCCATATCAAACACAATGCCACCCAGAGTTTTATATTCAAAATTCTGCGCAGTGCTGCATTGCGGCTATTTTTTATTAAATCTCGTCATGCTTAGTACGCTGACCGCAAAGTATACAGATGTTTTACTCATAGAAGAAGACGAGCGAGATGCTCTCCTGATGTTAAGAGATAACGCTGGCCATTATCAGTACAATTCATCCAGGATGCACCAACGCTTCTTACTCAAGAATCAAAAGATGTTACTCTTCAGCCCAGTAATTTCACATTATTTAACTGGACACTGGATGCAGGTCGCTTCCAACCGGTGGTGGTCCAAAGGGGAGGCCTATGTACAGCAGTGGACGTCATATGGCTGATATGATGATTATTTAACTGAACACTTACCAATAAAAGAAGACAAGTCAGTGCTTCCAACGCCTCTATCATCAGTCTCTGGCAAATAAACCTTTTTCACTTTCTTCCTCTGAATCTCCTTCACACTTCCTATACCAACATCCGTGTAACTTCTACTTCCGTGACATGCATATATCAGCTTAGGCACGTCACTATAATATCTCATCTCTCTTTTGTTCTTCACTTTAACTACATTTTTTCTGCACGTACAAATTATGCTATCTCTTCTATTCACTTGACAACTGAAGTTGCTTAAATCATTCGGTTCTTCGTGTAGTTGGTAAACGAGTTTTTGATCTTTCCTTATTTTGTGTTTAGTTACGTACACAGCTTTGCTTTCTTTCATGTCTTGGTTTCATTTTTTTGTATTTTTACCATCACCTTTGTTTTCTTGCTGTAAATAATAAATGTTGTCAAATTTATGTGGACTGTACCTCTACAGTCCAGTTTGAGGACCATGTGACCAAAAGCTTAAGTGTAATTGGTGGTTTTATCGCTAATCGCGATTAAATTAGGTACACTTAACTTACGACATTGTGTTTTAGATTTTAAGTTTTTTTATTTGTAGCGTTTCAATAAAGAGTTTACCATGCTGCATTTTAGGCAGTTTAGGTGCAAGTTCGCGAAGGGGGCGTCCAAAAAAAGGTTTGGATGAACTGTGTGCAGGGTTATGCGTGCTAGGGGAATGAATGAAGATATGACGGACGATAGAGTAGTCCATTCCATTAAGACGAAAACTTGTGACAACCCAACATAATAAGTTATTAGGGAGGGATTTATCCCGCCTTCTAGGTTTAGTTTGCTACCATCTACGGCCGCATACTTGCTTAACATCACGCAAGATCGTGGTCAAAGGCTAAATGTGGATTAAGGCCAAATGATAACGTAGCAAAATTATTTTAATTATTGTTTAGCTTACCTCGAGATTAACTACCACGGGGAATTTTTTTAGTATTTTAATTCTAAATATTTTTCGACAACCCAGTCAATATGACAAATTATAATAAACAAAACAAGCAAAGAGTTTCAAAAAAATTCAAGAAGTATATATAGAATAACACTTTATTGCTTACCAAGTTTCAAGAAATAGTTATCAATATAAAACAAACTTTAAAAGAGAGGTAGAAAATTGGCGGTCTTATTGTACCAATCTCTTACAGACAACCTGGTTGGAAGGAATTTTGAGAACAGGTTCAGCGGCGGTGTGCAATAATAGCTAGAAAAGTTTTTCATTAAGAATATAAAACCTCTTGCTATTAAAATGCTTAAAAGAAGAATAAAAAAATAAATTCGGTACATTTTGATAGTGTGTCAGAAATTTGTTTCGTCGAGAAGCGAATTTTTGCGTGATTTTTGTGTTTTGCGTCGATTTTTCGATAATTTTACAATTCAAACAAATGCAGTGGCTTATAAATGCTCTGAAAATAGTATGCGTGTCCAACTTCAGGCCAATCCTTCGGTAAGAAACTTTTTTGTTTTTTTTTTATTAAAATAATTAAGAGGACGAGCATGACGCTCTCCTGGTGTTAAGAAATAACGCTGTCCATAATCAGTACAGTGCCACCCAAGATTTCACAATGATGTGAAATCGTAGGTGCACTGCACCAACGCCTTACTCAAGAGTCATAAGATGTTAAGACTCTTTAGCCCAGTAATTTCGCTGGCCCTGTAATTGACATGACAGTTCTACTCTTGACATAAATGCGGATTCCCTAACGCCATGCTACGCCCACTGATGTGTCAACGCAGCCCAACCCGACAAACGAATTGAGTTGGAATTTGGTACACAGATAGGTTTTATGACGTAGACCTTCAAAAAGCAAAAGAAAAACGGCAAAGTCGCGAGCATAAACTAGTTTCTTCTATAATACTTAGTTTTACGAACTAAACTACGTTTACTTTGCCGTGTAGTTGTGTGTGCCATGTGGTTCACATAATGTCCGGCGTTTGAAAAAATGGACTAAAGAGTAACCAATATGTCTTTCCAGGTATTTGGTCGCTTATGATATCAAGAGAAAATTATAAAAAGGTACGCATTCGCATCAGAACATACAAACTGAGCAAATTTCAAACAAACATTGACAAAAAGATGGAAGAAGACAGGAAAACACACAATAACAAATTCATCTGTGCATTATGTTTAAACACAACCAAAATCAAAGAAAAGGAAAGAAAGAAATACACAAATCAAAAAGGATGTGATACATGTTTGGAATCATCAAAAGCTTTAAAAGAAAACAAATTAAACGACAAATCCGTTCAAACATCATACACAGACCTGAATAAAAGTCTAAATCTATTAAACGAAGTACTAACCGTGTTCCAAAATAAGAAACAAATTGAACACAATAAATCTAAAACAGTTATCCTTAAAGACGCTAACATCTCTACTGAAAACTTTAAAGAATCTAAACCGAAGTTAACCATCAGCAAGTTGTTTCAATTTTGCGTAGACGAGTTGGTTGATACAAATCATAAAACAATCATAACTAGTCATGACGATTGTCTTAAGATGACTGAACTACCCAAACATAAGGCATCATCAGTACCTCAAATTAAATTAGACGAATTGAAGAATTTGGTCAAAGAGAAACCGAAATCGAAAGATGCAATTGACGAAGTGAATAGAATGTTTGCAACAGTTAAAAAGGTCCAACGTTCAAACCACAACCGTCCAATAGTAAGACATGGGCCAAGAATATTGCCAGTTGTAAAAGCTGATGTTTCAGAGAGTGAATTTTGTAAATGTTGTCAAACCAAAGATTGCTTGTCAAGCGGAGATTCCTTCAGCAGACCTGAGTACCATTCGAAGAATTCTAGTCACAAGTGCGACAAATGCGTCTATGTTATGTGTTGTAACTACAAGAGTCACAGGAAAATGCAAGGTTTTTACATTTTAATTCTATTCTTGTTTAGTCCTATTTAATAATCCAGCTTAAGAAATTTTGGGTTAACTCGACTAACATTTAAATATCCATTTGATCATGAGAAAGGCTGAAAATTAGCACTGCAGGATCCTCTCGAAGAATTAAGTTTTTATTTCTACTGGTGGTAGGCTTCAGCCGCGACTAGTTACCACTGGACAAAACCATGTCGCCGAGCGGTCATTATGACCGTGTTCCAGCATGTTGTTGAAGCCAGGGAGGGATTTATCCCGTCTTCTAGGTTTAGTCTGCGACCATCTACGACCGCATCGTCGCTTAACATCATGCGAGATCGTGGTCAAAGGCTAACCTCATCATCATCGTTCGTCCACTGCTGGACATAGGCCTCCCATGGCACGCCACTAAACTCGGTCCTCCGTATTTCTTCTCCACCCACCCCAGCGACCCTCCGGATATCATCGCCCAAGGACGCCATACGTTTGCCGAGACGTGGTCTCCACTCCTGCAGGGCCTATTCACTAACCTTTAGGAAACCGAACCGAACCGAAGACCGAATTGTTAAGAATATGAAATGACGTATTACGTCGTATCGATTTAATAATACGATTTAATAATATTTAATAATACGTCATATAAATTATTTCATACATATTTGACAATTCGGTCTTCGGTTAGGTACCCTGACGCATAAGTGAATAACACTGCTGAACACGCCTACCCCATCGGTTATCGGTTCTGCGGCAAATGTGACCAGCCCATTGCCATTGCCACTTCAGTTTGCTTTTATCCTAAAGGGCAAGCCTAATCTATAATTATGAATAAAAAACGGCTTTATTTTTATATACATCTACTATACCTAGTCAGGTCATAAGTATTGTCACACAGTAAAAACTTTTCTTTTAGAATGCTGGCCACAAAAAAGTTTATTGAATTCGAATTTCGAATTGTTCATGAAAATAAAAATGTATACTTTTTAGAATTTTACTCATTTTTAAATATGGAGTGGACGCTTAAAGAAGACCGTGTTGCAGTTATTGCGTTGCATCGTTGCGGTTACGCGCCAATTCAAATATTTGACATACTGAAAAATTTGAATATAACCAAAAGATTCGTTTATCGTACCATCAAACGATACAATGAAGACTCTAGTGTAGATGACAGGTCAAGAAGTGGTCGCCCTCGGTCTGTTAGGACTCCAGCAGTGATAAAAGCTGTGAAGGCGCGAATTCAAAGAAATCCCAAACGTAAGCAGAAACTGTTGGCCCTTCAGATGGGGTTAAGCAGAACCACGGTGAAAAGGGTGTTAAATGAAGACTTAGGGCTTCGGGCATATCGAAGAAAAACAGGACATCGTTTAAATGCTCGTCTAATGGATCTGAGACTGAAGAGATGCCGCGCTTTGTTGAAGCGGTACGCGAGAAAAAAATATCGAGAAATTCTTTTTTCGGATGAAAAAATTTTTACCGTAGAAGAGAGCTACAACAAACAAAATGATAAGGTGTACGCACACAGTAGTGAAGAAGCGAGCAACCGTATTCCGCGTGTCCAACGAGGTCATTTTCCATCCTCGCTCATGGTATGGTTGGGAGTTTCTTATTGGGGCTTAACAGAGGTACATTTTTGTGAGAAAGGTGTAAAAACGAATGCAGTTGTGTATCAAAATACAGTCCTGACGAACCTTGTGGAACCTGTTTCTCATACCATGTTCAATAACAGGCACTGGGTATTCCAACAAGATTCGGCGCCAGCTCATAGAGCGAAGAGCACACAAGACTGGCTGGCGGCGCGTGAAATCGACTTCATCCGGCACGAAGACTGGCCCTCCTCCAGTCCAGATTTGAGTCCGTTAGATTACAAGATATGGCAACACTTGGAGGAAAAGGCGTGCTCAAAGCCTCATCCCAATTTGGAGTCACTCAAGACATCCTTGATTAAGGCAGCAGCCGATATTGACATGGACCTCGTTCGTGCTGCGATAGACGACTGGCCGCGCAGATTGAAGGCCTGTATTCAAAATCACGGAGGTCATTTTGAATAAACTTTATTGTCATAAGAATCTATGTTTTGTTAAGTTTATTTTGGTATATAAATGGTTACATAATAAATAAACTTGTTCCAATAATTTTATTTTAAACATGTGACAGAATTTATGACCTGACTAGGTATAGTGATATTGTATGTCAATAAATTTTACTTTTTACTTTAGGTGGGGTGATGTACTGTGATCGATGCCAAGAGAAATCCTTTCGCTGCTTCGAGGGACATGATTTCGAAGATAACCTTTAGTTTGGTAGTTATGTTTATTTTTGTGACGTTGTACTTTTAATAAATTGTTTTTGGTTATTTTTGTATATTATTTTGATGAGATTAGGGTTTGTACTTTAACAAGTAACCAAAATGCTGTTAGGCAATAAGAATTTTATATATTGACTGCGCAAAAAAAACACCTTTTGAGGTGGGACGCGAGTGCTAAAAACACAAACGTTGTGTTTTGTCAAAGGATTTTTCACGTCATGCTCCCCAGCAACCCCACCTTCTATTTTGCAATTTATAAGTACATGTTGTAAATGTACGCAATTAGTACCTAATTAGTACTTACTTTAAATAATTAGTACCTTAACAGATTCAGAGGTACAGCCAATTGAATTTGGGGTTGCTGAAGAGCACCTCCCCAGCAACCCCCCCTTATATTTTGCAATATATAGTGTACGTTGTAATTGTACGCAATTAGTACCTAATTAGTACTACCTTTAAATACTTAGTAACTTAACAGATTCAGAGATACAGCCAATTGAATTTGGGGTTGCTGAAGAGCATCTCCCCAGCAACCCCACTTTCTATTTTGCAATTTATAAGTACATGTTGTAAATGTACGCAATTAGTACCTAATTAGTACTACCTTTAAATCATTAGTACCTTTACAGATTCAGAGGTACAGTCAATTGAATTTGGGGTTGCTGGAGAGCACCTCCCCAGCAACCCCACTTTCTATTTTGCAATTTATAAGTACATGTTGTAAATGTACGCAATTAGTACCTAATTAGTACTACCTTTAAATAATTAGTACCTTTACAGATTCAGAGGTACAGCCAATTGAATGTGGGGTTGCTGGAGAGCACCTCCCTAGCAACCCCACCTTCTATTTTGCAATTTATAAGTACATGTTGTAAATGTACGCAATTAGTACCTTATTAGTACTACCTTTAAATAATTAGTACCTTAACAGTTTCAGAGATACAGCCAATTGAATTTGGGGTTGCTGGAGAGCACCTCCCCAGCAACCCCACCTTCTATTTTGCAATTTATAAGTACGTGTTGTAATTGTACGCAATTAGTACCTAATTAGTACTACCTTTAAATAATTAGTACCTTAACAAGTTTAGAGGTACAGCCAATTGAATTTTCATGCACATCAAATTCAATTGGCTGTATCTCTGAAACTATTAAGGTACTAATTATTTAAAGGTAGTACTAATTAGGTACTAATTGCGTACAATTACAACATGTACTTATAAATTGCAAAATAGAAGGTGGGGTTGCTGGGGAGGTGCTCTCCAGCAACCCCAAATTCAATTGGCTGTATCTCTGAAACTGTTAAGGTACTAATTATTTAAAGGTAGTACTAATTAGGTACTAATTGTGTACATTTACAACATGTACTTATAAATTGCAAAATAGAAGGTGGGGTTGCTGGGGAGGTGCTCTCCAGCAACCCCAAATTCAATTGGCTGTACCTCTGAATCTGTAAAGGTACTAATTATTTAATGGTAGTACTAATTAGGTACTAATTGCGTACATTTACAACATGTACTTATAAATTGCAAAATAGAAAGTGGGGTTGCTGGGGAGGTGCTCTCCAGCAACCCCAAATTCAATTGGCTGTACCTCTGAATCTGTAAAGGTACTAATGATTTAAAGGTAGTACTAATTAGGTACTAATTGCGTACATTTACAACATGTACTTATAAATTGCAAAATAGAAAGTGGGGTTGCTGGGGAGGTGCTCTTCAGCAACCCCAAATTCAATTGGCTGTAACTCTGAATCTGTTAAGTTACTAAGTATTTAAAGGTAGTACTAATTAGGTACTAATTGCGTACAATTACAACGTACACTATAAATTGCAAAATATAAAGGGGGGTTGCTGGGGAGGTGCTCTTCAGCAACCCCAAATTCAATTGGCTGTACCTCTGAATCTGTTAAGGTACTAATTATTTAAAGGTAGTACTAATTAGGTACTAATTGCGTACATTTACAACATGTACTTATAAATTGCAAAATAGAAGGTGGGGTTGCTGGGGAGCATGACGTGATTTTTCCATACAAAATTGATTTCAGGCACCTTCTATAAAACGGCGCCGTAGCCAATGTGTATAAGGGAAATCACAGGAAACTGGCGGTAATTTCCTCATTATGGTGCTCGCACATCTATCCGCATCGAAATATTTTTTTAGAAAATCTTCCGATTCGACTCCGGCAACTGTGCGAGGTTTCATGACATTTTTTTTTTTTTTTTATGTGATGAAGTAGAAGACGAGCAAGACGCTCTCCTGATGTTAAGAGATAACGGCTGCCCATAATCTGTACAGTGTAACCTAGGATTTCACAATGATGTGAAATTTTAGGAGCACTGCACCAACGCTTCTTACTCAAGAGTCATAAGATGTTAAGACTCTTTAGCCCAGTAATTTCGCTAGCTACAGTGCCCTCCTACCGGAGCACAGTAATGTTTGCACATTACTGCTCAGGCGGTAGAATAACTGGCACTGTTGGGGTACCCACCTAGATGACCTCCTGCAAAGGAAGTCTACCCCCGGTTAAATTTATTCATATAAAGAATTCTTAATTCGATTCCTTCGGCGCGGTCGATGCGGGTAGATGTGCTAGCACCATAAGTGTTTAGTGTATTTTTATATGAGCCATAATAAAGGCAGTGCTTTTGTTATAAAAATACAGAGAAAAAAGTATATTTCAGCTGGGAATCACCATTTATTGGTCACAGCTTTGCTTAATTTCTAAAAAAAAGAAAAATATTCAAAAAGTATTTTATTGCTAATAACTTACTACAAGAAATACAAAGTCTAAATTAAATAACAGTAAACTAATAGAAAACAGTCAAAAGTAGAAACTATCCGAGGGCGCTTTCGATTTTTCCCCTCTGAAAACAAAATGAAATTCATTAATAATCTTATTGGACTTTACCCTTTTTTTTGACCCAGGAAAAATGCGTTATGCATTTTTCCTGGGGCGGGGGAGTCCCACATACCCCCCACGCTGGGGATACCCACTAAACAACCTGCGGGTGTTCCTGCGGGACGACATAATGCTGGGTCAGCGCAGCGGGTACGCCGAAGCACTCATCCGCAGCTTCCATACGTTATCTAGAGTCTCTAAGGTATATCTATGAACTTATGAACAAAATTTAAGTACAATGGGTTCTATTAATGTGGTTTATTCGAACATTACAAATAAAACAATCCCTATTAGTTTCCTGCCTGTTCTCCTCATAGAGGAGAGCTCTTAGACCAGAGTCCAGAGGGCCTATTGGCTATCGTCAAATGACATGTAAAGCACTAGAATCCATAGACAAAATTGCGTACATTATTACTTGCTTAAACCTCCTCATTAATACGTAATACGAGTACAAAGTACAATAACAAACGCAGCAATGTATATTGAAGTTGTCATCAATCGTAGTGGGTGAGAATTTGCAAATAGCACCCTCAGTGGCCGTAGCATGACACACGGGATCCCGAAGAAACTTCAAGAGTAGAACTGTCATCCCATACATTGTACTTTTGTGAATGTATGTGATGACAGTTGACTTGACAGCAAGACAAGTCTACGCAGCGTTTGTGCTTGAGGGGCAGTTCTCATTTCTCACCTGCAGCTTTCTGGCTCAGCGTACGATTTGTTCCTATATCGTTCTGTCTTCTCACTGTGCGCCCTTTCAGAACCTCGGGGAGAATTGCTATGAAAATAAAACATAGAAACTCAGTATACTGTTCAAATGAATCCATTGCCTTGCACCCGCATCCATCGCCATATCACCCGCACCAATCGCCTTATCACACGCACCCATTGCCTTGTCGCCCGCACTTGTCGCCATGTCACCCGCACCCATCGCCATATCACCCGAACCTATCACCTTACACCCGCACCCATCGGCTTGTCACCCACCCATTCATCCTGTCACCAGCACCTATCACCCCACAACCCCTTGTTGCCAGTAGGTACACTGCACCAACGCTTTATACTCAAGAGTCATACGATGTGAAGAAACACAGTAATGTTTGCATGTCACTGCTCAGGCGGTAGAACAACTGGCACTGCTGTGGTACCCACCTAGTCGACCTCCTGCAAAGGAAGGAGGACTGATCTATCTGCGATAAACTGCTGAACAGATTCAGCTGAAATTTGGAGCACAGATAGGTTTTATGACGTAGACCTCCGCTAAGAAAGGATTTCTCCACACGAGCAAAGCCGCGAGCATAAACTAGTATAAAAATATATAAATCTAAATAGGGAAACTTACTCTCCTAAACCCATATAAAATCCATCATGTTCCTTAACATTGACTTTCGAATCCAGCGCTTTTTTCAGCGCATTCGATGAACTCACAAATTTACACATGTAATCGTTCAGCGCTTTCATCTTTCCCATTAAATTTCCATCACAATTCCCACCATTTGCTAGAATATTCTCAAGTTCTTTACTAAAATTGGCACTTTCTGCACTAAAATTGGCATTTTCTGTACTAAAATTGGCATTTTCTTTACTAAAACTGACATCTGTGTTCGTCGAAGCGTGTTTCAGAATTTTAATCTTAGGTGTGACAGTTTCTATAATAAATTCACCATCTTCTATGATTTCGTTTTCTGGCTTATAATATGGCTGTCTCAAGCCAAAAGTGGCTGCCGAATTGTCTTCGGAAAGACCGTCTTTGGTTTTAGCCATTACTAGTTTTAGTAGGTTTTCTAGGCCGATCTTGTGGTCGTTTAGTAGATGTCTGTCTAGGACTGTAATTCTGTAAGCGAGTGAAAAGGGTTACGACTGTGTTCCGGCATGATGTAAAGTGAAATCAGGCAGGGATTTATATCGCCTTCTAGGTTAAAGCTGACGCTACACAGATGAATCACACGGAAAAGCGGCCGCGATCTTCATTTTGTTCCTGCCCGGGTTCGCTTTATGTGTGACAGGGTTCGTACGAATTCGAACATTACAAAAATTCCGTTCCTTTTCTCGCGCGATCCTGCGGTTATGAGGGTATCTGCTACCATCTTTGACCGCATCATTGCTTTTAAGATCAGAGGGCCTATTGGCTATCGGCAAACGACATGTAAAACACTAGAATCCATAGACAAAACAACGTACATTGATTGCTTAAACCTCCCCATTAATATAAGTAAAATAACAAACGCAGCAATGTACATTGAAGTTGTCATCAATCGTAGTGGGTGAGAATTAGCCAATAGGCCCTCTGGTGAAATTGTTGTCAAAGGCTATTATTATTATTGTAAGATATTTATTTTATTATTCAGCACAACGCTAGGACTAACTTAATTCTAAGGCAGGATTATCTTCCAGTTGACCTGTACCTGGAGAAAATTTACAAGAGGAAGGGAGGAGTTCAGACAAGTAGTAGTTTGAGGGGTTTATGCCTCTTCGTCCATTACTGATGTGGATTTAGGTCAAAGGCTAACCTATAATTAATAAACTAAATAGTTTTTACCTGTCAGCATCAAAAGTGCACAAGTGACAAGGGTAAACCTCCTTGCGGTCTTCGAAAGAGGTCAGTATACTGCTTCTATGTTTCAAATCTTTGGTTGCTGTTGTACATTCGCTTGATAACACTGATAGGTTCTGAAAATAAGCTTAACACATACCATTCCCATACTTTTTTGACCCTGGAGTAAAACGTAATATAATAGAGGGTAACCGAGGGTAGAATTCCTTTGCAGGAGGTCGACTAGGTGGGTACCTCAACAGTGCCAGTTATTTTACCGCCTGTGCAGTGATGTGCAAACATTACTGTACTTCGGTAGGAGGGCACTGTAGCTAGTGAAGTTACTGGGCTGAAGAGTCCTAACATCTTATGACTCTTGGGTCTTGAGTAAGAAGCGTTGGTGTAGTGCAACTAGAATTTTGCATCATTGTGAAGTCCTGGGCACTGTGCTGATATTATTATACGAGCAGCCATATGAGAGCGTCTTGCTTGTTTGTAGCATCCGTGGTCCAGTGGTCATACGTTCGGCTTTTAATCCGGAGACCCTGGATTCAAATCTCAGTGTGTGGCAAAACGTTCGCCTGGTTCGCTAACGTGTTTGGGAAGGCACGTAAAGCTGTGTGTCCCGGCTGTTTCCTATAAGATATGTGGGAGGCAGTCGTTAGGTCAATTTGCAGGCCCTTTTTTTGAGGAAAAATGCGTTACGCATCATCACCCTACGCCGGGGGGGGGGGGGGGGGCACGGGGTGGTATGTGGGACTCATTCGCGGCCCTGACGGCATGTTGCAGGCCCTGTAGTAATTTTGGCGACCTGAAACTTCAACACATAGGTTGGCCACTCAACCTTAAATTGTGATCTACTCTGACAGTGTAAGTAGAGTACCTGTTGGAGTATAACAGTATAAACCCCAATAATAATAAAATAAATCCTACTTCCTACTAACTTTAGAAGAAGCAGCTTCCTCAGGGTGTGAGAATAGTGTCCTACTCTTGGATATCCTCGCCTTCAGCTTATCGAAAAGTCGGGTGGCTGATGATGTTCGAGATGGTAGCGCTAAGTTATCTACGAGAAAATTAAGATAGCTGTTCAAAAGATTCTTGAATGAATTCGATTGGATTTTAGTATTGGCATAAGATAATGTGTGTAACGAGTATGAGATAAGATTATGTGTGTGTCTGTGTGTGTAACGAAGTGTAAGACGTCCACCCACAAGGTGGATAGACGACCTTATAAAGGTCGCCGGAAGACGCTGGATGCAGGTCGCTTCCAACCGGTACATATGGAAGTCCAGAGGGGAGGCCTATGTTCAGTAGTGGACGTCCTATGGCTGAGATGATGATGATAAGATAATGTACCTATATATAGATAACACTTTAAACCTAACATAAACAAATAAAAAACTAAATTTGTGATGGCAAAAAATCACTTAATGAGCAGCAGCTTTATGATTTTTTTCGCTTTTGTGTGTGTTTTTGTGAAGTATGAAGTAGGTAAATGACCACCAAAACGCCCCTTGTTGCGTAAATTAGATACGAACATTTAATGAAACAAATTATCATAATTTAGTGCACAATTCAAGTATTTGTAACTTATATTCAAGTAGTTTCTGGCGCCTCGCCGGGCGCTGCCGCGGAACAATTTCGATGTGCGTGGCAATGGGATGGTAAATTTAGCCAGAAATGCTGTAATAATCTGTGGTTTAGATATATATTTAAGAACCTAAATGAACGTTAGAATTAGAATATAATATATTAAGGCTTACGTTTGATTCCCTTATTCTTACTCCTGAAGAATGGAGAGGAAGGAGGTGACATGCGGGGAAGTGTATGGGACTTCTCCTGGAACCATGAAAAATATAACATACATAAATTAGGTCTACTGTCGCTTCACGCGAAATCGTCACGTTAAATGTGTGTGCCCTCGATTATTTCAAAATTCAAAGAGAGCACAAAGTCAGATTCATCATCATCATCATCACAGCAATAGGACGTCCACTCCAAAACATAGGCCTCCCCTTTAGATCTCCATACATACCGGTTGGAAGCGACCTGCATCCAGCGTCTTCCGGCGACCTTACGCCTGTACGCGGCGACGTAATTACCTGTAGTTTAGGCGTGTCTCTGACAGGATACTCGGAAGGTTCGTGGTGGAGCTGATGATGCATCATGAGCGCGCTCTCAAACTGCGCCGTGAACGAACACTGCGAACAACTACAACAAAATGGCGCAAACTATAGCACCGACGCATCGCCTAACCAAGGTAAAGAGGTATACACACAGATCATAAAGCTAGAGATGGAAGCTAAAATGAGGTAACAGTCGCCAAGTCATATGCCTGAATCAACATAAGCTCGTAGCTCCGCCTCTTTTTCGTGTTCATTCCACGGCCGACATTGACAGCGTGACATTCACATACTTAATGAAAAATAATTAATAAAAATGCCGTATTGTTCAATAAAAAGGCGCGGAAAGACTAGCGCTACATTCAGTTACGCAAAAGACGAAATCTTATTACACAGGCAAGTTATTATTCCGATAATAATCATTGAAAAATGTTTAATATAAAATGCAATATAAAAATGGCCAAGTTTCTTTTCGTCTCATTCTTTCTTGGTAAATTTGTATAACATTATCTCGTTCTCTCTTACGCCCGGATAAACTAGTGATAAGACACAAATTTAAATTTACACCACAAATTTTATCGACAAAAATGTTATTGAAATTTTTGAAGTAGGTAGGTATTAGGTATATTAAGGTACCAAAATTATCGGGGTTTAATATTATACAGGGTTACTGGTATTTAATTCATGAATGATTATTATGAAGCTTATAATAAGAGAAGTGTAACGAAGCTTTTAAAATACATAATGTTAAATTTGTCACTAATTTAAAAACAAATAATTCGCTATCTAACATTTATTGTTTATTCTTATAGGGTGCGTATTCGCACGCATAATTTTTAGGACTAAAAATTTCATGCGAGCGATGGACCTATTTATATTTTAGGTGAAACCATATAAAATGTTTATTCGGGTACTTTGGGAGGTAATAGAGATGAGAAAACATTTAAGCTATAATAAAACAATAATTGAAGTCATATTAAAATATCTCTCGTATACAATACAACGAACTTTCTCATTAAACTTAAGAATAACAGTAACTTATATTTTCTTATCGATACGATATAGCGACTTTACCACATCACTAGAAAGTCATGTTATGCCTCTAACTATTACCTAATCTGTGGCGTAACTGTGACGTCACCTTGAACGAGCCAATCAAATCTAGCCACCCATCCCCCGCACCCCACCATGTTTTGGTGACTTTGTTTTCATACAAAAAATGACCTAAGCGCGGTATATATCTCCCTTGTATATGGGTATACATTACATACATACAAACAGTAAAATGACTCCCTAGAAGCGGTTGAACTCAAGGTCGCGCGAGTTTGCAACGATTTGGGTAGGGTTCGGTAGGCAGCGAGGTATATAATAGGCGTTATTATTGTGAATTACTCAAAATATCAAAAAGAATTAAATACTTTGTGATATTTTACTAATTCACAACCATTATTCAGAAGCTTACTGCATAAAAACGTCTATTTGCACTTCGCTTCTTGCCGATCCCTGTCGAGCGCGTTGCAAACTCGCGCGACCATAAGTTCAACCGCTTCTAGGGAGTCAAATTACTGTATTTCTCTTTACCGTGGCCTAACGAATATTCGGTTTAGCCCGCCTAGCTCTACCCACATTACTGGATGCAAGGCTCTGCCGATTCCCAGTCCTAGTCCTCGGTCACAAAGACGATGCGGGAGTGCAGCCGGGTTGTTTTAGTGGGTATACCGTGCAGTCGCTTTGCACGGGGAGTCCCACACAACCCTCCCATACCCCCGTATGGGAGGGTATGCGTAATGCATTTTTGCCTGGCGAAAAAAAAGCTTCACAAATAAAAAATAGAGCTTACCAATAGGACATAATGTTACTTAAAATAAACACCTAGATTTTTTATTATAACAAATATTTTTCATTAAAATTAGCTCAAAAATGACCAAAAAATGACTGACGAGTAACCACTGACGAGTAACGTCAATAAAATAAATAATATTAAGATGATTCATCTACTCTATGATTGAAATAAACAAAATAGGATTTTAATTAAAGTTTCGTTGCTAAATTCAATTTTTTGGTGCATCGTTTAGAACTATTCCAGCTACTGGAACGAATTTAAGGTGACTTTTCCTAAAAAAAAACAATGTATTTTTCCCACGGTTTTGATTTCTGGCTTAAAATATTAGACTAAGAATAAAAGCTTGAGTGTAGGCGCTTGATGTAAATCTTAATTTCAAAACGTAACATAATATGTTGTTGTGTTTAGTGTAAAAATACCTAATATGGGTTTACACACCAATCACCAATGATCAATAGGTACCTAATAAATTAGGTTTTATAATATTAGTCAGTGTTTGTTAATTAGTAATTAGTCAGTGACGAATATTTTATTTAAAATCACTTATTATACACATTACAGTTTCGCCTTTGTGACTACGGATTTAATTTTGACTGCGGACTTTTTTAATTTCCGGGCGCACCTGCATAAAACTTTTTTAAAAGCTTAGATGTAAAAGGTTTTGCTCGTCTGGTTTTGAGTAGGCGCTTTTCTATCATATTTCTCCTCTACTTATTTCTATTATGATTTAAAAAATATGTAACGCCAAAAAGTTTAGTATTTTTACATTTGTAAGCTTATTAATTTATTATTCTGTTAGTAACGAAGAATTATTTTATTCTGAAGATTTTTAACTAAAGATAAAATTTTATAATAAAATAGCACTTTACTGACACTAATCAAATAAAATTGTTCTCCTGTAAGATAGGGATTCTAGGGATTTTCAGATGTAACTTTGATTTAAGTGTAAGGGTAGGTCAAATCTTACTGCCGTGGATGAGTGCTTCGGCGTACCCGTTGCCCCGGCATTATGGCGTCCCGCAGGAACACCCCAGGTTTTTTAGTGGGTATCCCCGCCGCTCCCATCTCTGGCGGGGGAGTCCCACATACCGCCCCGCGCCCCCCGGCGTGGGGTGATGATGCGTAACGCATTTTTCCTGGGTCAAAAAAAAAAAAAGGTCAAATCTTACTAATATTAATATTAGTATCACGGATTACAGATTATGTTCTGTGATTAGTATAATGATGATATTTTTTTGATGTTGTCATGCTCATGTTGAATGTTTGAACCAATACAGGAGCTGGAGACGCGGCTTTATGAGTCGCTTTTAAACCGTTTTAGCGCATAGATATAAATATAAGTCATACCTAAATCGAATCTGGCAACATTTTAACAAGAAAAAACTGTGAAAAAAGGTTACTAACGTACTTTCCACGAAGGTTGTGCATTTCTAAAGGGAAAACTCTTTCCTTTGCAATTACCTTTACACAACAATAATTAAATACAATTTCTAACTTTTATCACAAAGAATTAAACATTGTTTTACTTCAAACAAGAGAAATTATCTTATCTATCAAAATAAGCCTTTACGTGAGAAAAACTTTAAAAGGCATAGAAATTCTGTAGTCGGTAGGTAGGTGCGTGTGCCAAGATATTATTAAATAGTGTTAATGGAAAATAGTTCTAATTTGTAAAGAGTTAAGGTTGTATTATTTATTCAGGTGTTTCTCAGGTGTCAACCCAACCGCTCATGCTACGACTCGAGTCTTTAAGGCCAGTTTGAATTCTGACTCCACGTTAAACGCACGTCGCGCTCTTCCAAATAAAAACTCTTTACAAAACCTCAAACTAGTGCTACAAAAACACTTCCAAATTCAAACTGAACACTTTTTTATTGATTCCATCAAAAGAGGTGGCTGAAAAAGTTTCGGAAATACACTTAAAAGTTGTTTTCGCAAACCGGTTAGCTGTAAGGAAGTAGTTATACAGTTATATAAAGTTTAGTCTTTTGTTTAGTTGCTGTAGTGTACCAAGTTTTAGTTTTAAAGTGCATATTGCAAGTGAAATCGCGGCTAAGTGAAGCAGGTAAGGTTTTACTTTCTCCTAGCGTTTAGGGTTGAATGATTTCGTTGAACGCTTTTTTCTTTTTTTTTTCACTATGGCAACAATGTTTGGACCTTTTTTGTAGATTGTCGTTTCGTTTTCGCTTGCCTATTTGTAAATGAATCTGGAAATGAAGTAAAAAGTGGTAATGAAGCAAAAACTTAAGGTTTTACTGACTTACTTAATTATACAACGCTTTTTTATTAGGTATTTTTTTACTCTGGCACGTAGGTAATCAGTAATCATTTCATTTGATATAATTTATACTTGCATAAAATAAAAACAAACAAATTAAAACCTTGATTTCAATTAGATTGAATAAAAAATAAATTATGTTAAAAACGTTCGTTAAAAATACAATTCCATTGTTACAACTGACAAAATATGTTATTCACTCAATATTTTCATAACATAAAAAAATGCCGCAAATAACTTAACTCTTTGGTATGACATTTTTTAATCAGGTCAGTTTACGTCGTTCCAGTAACTGGAAAGGTAAAATCGAGTCCACTGGAACGTAATTGCTATGCGCAGAACGCCTATTGCAAGCATTTACTACTTTTACATGGTAGGTTTGGTTTAATCTGCTATTTTCTCTTCTAGTTTTAAATACCTATGTCACATGATCTTGGCAAATAATATGCCGTCAAGCGGCAGAATGTAAATTTTAATACATACCTGCATAATAATATTTTTGTATTATTAATGAGAAATTTAGATGTTTTTATACGCCGCAGTCACAAATACTGAGAAAAAATTGAATGGTTCGTTTGTAGGTGATAGGTTTTTTAAAGTTGTGCAACGAAGTAAGAAGACGAGCAAGACGCTCTCCTGATGGTAAGAGATAACGCTGCCCAATGTACAGTCAACTACAAAGAGATTTATCCATGTTAGGCTTACAAAATGAAGTAAATTTTCATTTGCCACAATGAACTACCCTTGGTTCGTGACATTTCTAGTAGCATTCAAACTTTATATTATTATACATCGACTCGTTTAATATGCAACAATGATGTATCCCACTACTTTTCCTTAGGTGATACATAATAATAGCATTTAAAATGAATCGAATATAGTATAAGATTTGGTGGATACTGAAAATGTCACGAAGTAAGGGTAAATAATTTTTGCATACTAAAAGTTCCTTCATTTTGTAAGACTAACATGGATACATCTCTTTGTAGTTGACTGTACCAGTGCCACCCAGGATTTCACAATGATGTAAAATTCAAGGTGCACTGCACTAACGCTTCTTACTCAAAAGTCATAAGACGTTAAGACTCTTCAGCGTGTGTTTTAGTTCAAACATTCAACATAAACATGACAACATTCAAAAAAATTTCAGTGATTTTGATGAATATTGATATTATGTTTTGTTGTACGTGCTTTCCATCGGATATGGAAAGCAAAAAATATTGTTGGAGCAAACAAGAAGTCAAAATCGCCGAGATTTGTTTTTGAATGTTGTCATGCTCATGTTGGATGTTTGAACTAAAACAGGAGCTGGAGACGTGGATTTAATGAGGAGGTTTTTAAACAAGTAATGTACGCAATTTTGTCTATGGATTCTAGTGTATAATGGGTCGTCCACATTTACCGGCGAATGATTCGGCGAGTGTGGTTTTGTCTATGGACGAGCAATTTTTGTCTATTGACGAATGTAGACGAATGTGTTCGGATATTTACAGTTTTTTTTTCGGTAAATTTCTTATTAGGTAAAAACTTGTTTCAAGTCCTTATTCTCACAAAATAGCTTCAAATGATTGATTAATATTCAAAATATTATTAAAGTCGTTAGCTATGAAGCCCAAAATGTATACCAGAAATTTACCGGTAAAAAAACCGTAATCGAATCATTCGCCGGTAAATGTGGACGACCCATTACATGTCGTCGGACTTTAACCAACAGGCCCTCATATAGCGAGTGTTGGAGTAATAAAACCCATATTATTATTATCAAATTGAAAAGCTCCTTTCCAAAGTCGATCAAAACATGTTTTCAATGTGTCTAAGATTGAAACTATCTCACTCGCCACGGTTTCTACTAACTTAGTTACGTCATACTAATAACTTTTTATGCTTGTTCTATTTAAAGACATTGCATAATAGGCTTTTTTCTTAGCTTAGTTATTTTATTATAGACTAGCGAACCTGCGCGAGCTTCGTATCGCGTAACCTACCTAAATCACTACATAGTTTAAAACAAGTGAAATTTTAAAAAAGTTTTTAAAAACAAGCTTTTATTATTATTACCATACAGTATTTTTCAAGACGAATCAAATGTGCCCAAACTCGATGGGGTTATGTCGTTTAATTACGGAGTTCCTATTGCCACCTTCCAGCTCCATCATCAGATCAGCTCCATGTCATAATAATATTGCATTGTCATCCGATTTATACATGCATGTAAAATTTCAGCTCAATCGGATATTGAGAAGTGGGTCAAATTAAACATGCAAGATTTGATTACAGACAGACAGACAGACCGACAGACAGACAGACAGACAACAGACAGGTGAAAGTAAATAAAAGCTTGTAATAATAAAATTGCTTCTCGCGTCTGTCTGTCCTATGTATGCTTATATCTTTAAAACTACGCAACGGATTTTGATGCGGTTTTCATTAATAGATAGAGTGATTCAAGAGGAAGGTTTAATATGTATAATACATTATGTTGTATAATCATTTCTCCTCTCCATGCACAGTTGTCTGGAAGATAGCTTTTAGCGATAAGACCGCCAATCGTAACACATAGATTTATTTTTAAGTTTATTCTTCTGAGCTGTGATTTGGTACATATTATATACTAGCTGACCCGCGCGCACATCGTACGGTCGATTGAGCTATGGTTGATTAAACTATTGGACGATTTGCCTATTTTTGACCGAACTAACGGACGTTTCACGTATTTTTAGACCATGTTTCCGGCTGCTAGTCAGGTATGACAGCTAAAAAATACTTGTTTATAGTACAGAATTCAGAAACGTGTTGTTTTTGATACCTGAATGATTTCTATCTGTAGGTGCGCAGACAGCTTATTATGCCACTTTGCCATGATGAGGTAGATGAAAGAAGATGCCAAAATGCCTGAAGATGCCATGACACAGGATAAATAATTCAGTAATAAGAAAAATATCTGGCGCTTCGCCAGCCGCTGCCGCGGCACGCTCGCTTCGCTCGCTCGGCTCGCGCATTGTGGTCACTGTTCAAACCTAACCTAACCAACAGATTTCGGTTTGCCCTGAATACTGTACTAAAAACACGCGTAGCAAAGAATTTATAAACCGTAGGTGAGTCGTCCATAGTTGAATTAACCAATATATCAAATGAACATTGGCCGAATCGCCCATTAGTTCACATGCCCATAGTTTAATCAACCGCAGGCGAGTTGCACTGTAAGCGAGTCGTCCAATATGTGAAATGAACTTATGCGAATCGACCGTAGTTATATCGACCGTAGTTGAAACGACCGTAGGTATTATGAAACGTAACCCGTCCATGCGGGCAAAGCCATGAGAATAAGCTAGTGACTGATGTATCTGTATAACGTACAGCCTCAACCGCTAGCTGGATTGGGTTGAAATTTGGAACATAGAAAGGTTTCATGACGTAGACCACTGCTAACAGAAGCGGGTGCCACGCAGCGACGGGCGGACGTCGCGATAGTTTTTTGCAAGTATTTAGTGTAATTTACGTTATTTACTTTTGACGTATGTATACATAATATAATAAATTATATAAAATGTCAAAAAAATAGCATGCGATATTATGCTGTTTTTGAGGTAAGTTAGTAAGAAGTTATTTTTTTTATTTTTAAAAGTATTCTGCTGAAGTAAGAGTGCGAGTAAGAGACCGAGTAAGAGTCCAAGTAAGAGTCCAAGTAAGAGTCCGAGTAAGAGTGCAAGTGAGAAACTGAGTAAGAATTCGAGTAAGACTGCGTGTAAGTGTGTGCGAGTAATAGTCCGAGTAAGAGTGCGATTAAGATTCCGAGTAAGAGTCCGAGTAAGAGTGCGAGTAAGAGACCGAGTAAGAGTGCGAGTAAGAATCTGAGTAAGAATTCGAGTAAGACTGCGAGTAAGAGTCCGAGTAAGAATGCGAATAAGAATCTGAGTAAGAATTCGAGTAAGACTGCGAGTAAGAGTCCGAGTAAGAGTGCGAGTAAGAGCCCGAGTAAGAGTTTGAGTAAGAGTGCGAGTAAGAGACCGAGTAAAAGTCCGAGTAAGAGTGCAAGTGAGAGACCAAGTAAGTGTGTGAGTAAGAGTCCAAGTCTTGTCTCTTGTCTTGTCTCTTGTCTTGTCTCTTGTCTTGTCTCTTGTCTTGTCTCTTGTCTTGTCTCTTGTCTTGTCTCTTGTCTTGTCTCTTGTCTTGTCTCTTGTCTTGTCTCTTGTCTTGTCTCTTGTCTTGTCTCTTGTCTTGTCTCTTGTCTTGTCTCTTGTCTTGTCTCTTGTCTTGTCTCTTGTCTTGTCTCTTGTCTTGTCTCTTGTCTTGTCTCTTGTCTTGTCTCTTGTCTTGTCTCTTGTCTTGTCTCTTGTCTTGTCTCTTGTCTTGTCTCTTGTCTTGTCTCTTGTCTTGTCTCTTGTCTTGTCTCTTGTCTTGTCTCTTGTCTTGTCTCTTGTCTTGTCTCTTGTCTTGTCTCTTGTCTTGTCTCTTGTCTTGTCTCTTGTCTTGTCTCTTGTCTTGTCTCTTGTCTTGTCTTGTCTCTTGTCTTGTCTCTTGTCTTGTCTCTTGTCTTGTCTCTTGTCTTGTCTCTTGTCTTGTCTCTTGTCTTGTCTCTTGTCTTGTCTCTTGTCTTGTCTTGTCTCTTGTCTTGTCTCTTGTCTTGTCTCTTGTCTTGTCTCTTGTCTTGTCTTGTCTCTTGTCTTGTCTCTTGTCTTGTCTTGTCTCTTGTCTTGTCTCTTGTCTTGTCTCTTGTCTTGTCTCTTGTCTTGTCTCTTGTCTTGTCTCTTGTCTTGTCTCTTGTCTTGTCTCTTGTCTTGTCTCTTGTCTTGTCTCTTGTCTTGTCTCTTGTCTTGTCTCTTGTCTTGTCTCTTGTCTTGTCTCTTGTCTTGTCTCTTGTCTTGTCTCTTGTCTTGTCTCTTGTCTTGTCTCTTGTCTTGTCTCTTGTCTTGTCTCTTGTCTTGTCTCTTGTCTTGTCTCTTGTCTTGTCTCTTGTCTTGTCTCTTGTCTTGTCTCTTGTCTTGTCTCTTGTCTTGTCTCTTGTCTTGTCTCTTGTCTTGTCTCTTGTCTTGTCTTGTCTCTTGTCTTGTCTCTTGTCTTGTCTCTTGTCTTGTCTCTTGTCTTGTCTCTTGTCTTGTCTCTTGTCTTGTCTCTTGTCTTGTCTCTTGTCTTGTCTCTTGTCTTGTCTCTTGTCTTGTCTCTTGTCTTGTCTCTTGTCTTGTCTCTTGTCTTGTCTCTTGTCTTGTCTCTTGTCTTGTCTCTTGTCTTGTCTCTTGTCTTGTCTCTTGTCTTGTCTTTTGTCTTGTTTTGTCTCTTGTCTTGGGTTTCAATATACGCCGCCACGACATGATAGGTAAGTAGGTAGGTATAGTAGGGATACTATGCTGGAATAAAACCTATTGTAGTTCCCAGATTAGGCTTCTTAATTATGAACCAACTTTAGTTTTAACACGGTAAAGAGATATACAGTAGTTTGACTCCATAGAAACGGCCGGAATTTGGGAGTGAGTAGATGTGAGCAGATGTGGGTAGAAGTGGGTATATAATCCAGAAGCGGGACCCACGCAGCGACGGGCGGACGTCGCGATAGTTTTTTGCAAGTATTTAGTGTAATTTACGTTATTTACTTTGGTCGTATGTATACATAATATAATAAATTATATAAAATGGCAAAAAATAGCATTCGATATTATGCTGTTTTTGAGGTAAGTTAGTATGAAGTTATTATAATATTTATTTTTTATTTTTAAAAGTATTCTGCTGAAGTAAGAGTGCGAGTAAGAGACCGAGTAAGAGTGCGAGTAAGAGTCCGATAAGAGTGCAAGTAAGAAACTGAGTAAGGATGTGTGTAAGTGTCCGAGTAAGAGTGCGAGTAATAGTCCGAGTAAGAGTGCGATTAAGATTCCGAGTAAGAGTGCGAGTAAGAGACCGAGTAAGAGTGCGAATAAGAGTAAGATTCTGAGTAAGAGTTCGAGTAAGAGTTTGAGTAAGAGTCCGAGTAAGAGTCCGAGTAAGAGTCCGAGTAAGAGTTCGAGTAAGAGTACGAGTAAGAGTTCGAGTAAGAGTTTGAGTAAGAGTCCAAGTCTTGTCTCTTGTCTTGTCTCTTGTCTTGTCTCTTGTCTTGTCTCTTGTCTTGTCTCTTGTCTTGTCTCTTGTCTTGTCTCTTGTCTTGTCTCTTGTCTTGTCTCTTGTCTTGTCTCTTGTCTTGTCTCTTGTCTTGTCTCTTGTCTTGTCTCTTGTCTTGTCTCTTGTCTTGTCTCTTGTCTTGTCTCTTGTCTTGTCTCTTGTCTTGTCTCTTGTCTTGTCTCTTGTCTTGTCTCTTGTCTTGTCTCTTGTCTTGTCTCTTGTCTTGTCCCTTGTCTTGTCCCTTGTCTTGTCTCTTGTCTTGTCTCTTGTCTTGTCTCTTGTCTTGTCTCTTGTCTTGTCTCTTGTCTTGTCTCTTGTCTTGTCTCTTGTCTTGTCTCTTGTCTTGTCTCTTGTCTTGTCTTGTCTCTTGTCTTGTCTCTTGTCTTGTCTCTTGTCTTGTCTCTTGTCTTGTCTCTTGTCTTGTCTCTTGTCTTGTCTAGATAGTAGCTTAAGTAAGTAGATGATATGAAATAGGTAGGTACCTACTGTATGCGGACAGCGGCTGCCCGGCAGCCCTATGACTTGCGCATGTACCGCGAGACTGTAGGTATTTATGTTCAAAAATCACGCTCAGTCAAACTACTGTATATCTCTTTACCGTGGTTTTAATCTACCTGTTATTATGTACCTACTTTTTATTGAATTGAAGAGTGATCAATCGTATTTATTTTTAACTCCCGACGCAAAGACGAAAGGGTGTGATAAGTTTGACGTGTCTGTCTCATAGATTCGATTTAGATTTTGTTTGAAAAGTAAGTTAGGCGGAAGTGTTCTTAGGTATTTTTAGTCATAGCCGCAAAAAACGCGGCTTCATCCCGCGTGTACTAAGTTTGATACAATACATTTTCAAATCTCATTCGACTGTTGCATTTTTGTAACGGACATTCAGTGGTTCCTAAGCGGACGTAGTAAGGTACATATAGGTAGGTAATATGAAATAGAAATAAAAGCTTGTAAAAAAAAATATCAATAAATGTACAAAAATTTATAATAACTCATCTAGATATTAGCTCAAGTAAGTAGATGATATGAAATAGGTAGGTACCTACTGTATGCGGGCAGCGGCTGCCCGGCAGCCCTATGACTCGCGCATGTACCGCGAGACTGTAGGTATTTATGTTCAAAAATCACGCTCAGTCAAACTACTGTATATCTCTTTACCGTGCTACCACTGAGGTGTATACCTAAAATCATAGGCGGATCCAGGATTTGGTTTTGGGGGGGGGCGGCGGCAAGGTGCAGACGGGCAAAAATATTATAATTTTTATTACGAAAAGTGTATGTTTAGCTCGCTCTGAGCGGTTAGGAAGTTTAAACATCCATTACAATAAGTGCGCGAGCAGCTAGCTGCGAGCGCCGAAAAAAAAATTTAATCTTTACCATGAAATATGTGCGAAATTCGTAACTCTACAATGCTTCTGGGGGTGCCTTGGCCCCCTGCCCCCCCCCCTAAATCCGCCTACTCGCTCTGAGCAGTAAGAAAGCTTAAACATCCTTTATAATATGTGCGCGAGCAGCTTGCTTAATGACTCGGGGGGGGGGGGCTTGGCCCCTTGCCCCCCCCCCCCCCCCCTAAATCCGCCTATGATTATCTATAACACAGATAAAAGGTTCTATAATAATCATTGCAAAATTTTACTAACATTATAAACGTGAAAGTTTGTGTCTGGATGTATGCCTAAATGGGTGTGAACAGATTTTATGTCTGTGTGTCTCCGGATAACCAGTGATTTTTACAAAAGATCCCCCTAGATGGAGCGCCACAATCGCGTGATTTTAAGTTAAAATATCTACAGATTTTTAACAATTCATAATTTCTCATATTTAATTTCTCAATTAACTAGGTACATAATATTTAATTAATCTAACAATTAAAAAATATATAATAAATGAAGTATTCACAGTAATTATAAATCTATTATTTAGTTCCGCTAGGTTACGCGGGACTCTTTTCTAAAACTGTTTGCAGAATAAACGATATTTCTTTTTCTTAGGACATTAGTTCCATTATTTTCCGTGGCGCTAGCTTGTATGAAAAATAATTTACTTTTACAATGAACTTTAAATGAATTTTTCTATTTATCTTCAGATGATTTTACATGTTTTAGAAATTAAAAATAAGCAGCAAAAAGATATTTATTACTGATATTTACACGCATCATGCGCACATTAGATTAGTTTCATTATTTTCCGCTGGCACTGATTCATATGAGAAATAAGTTACATTTACTAATTTACCTACCTATGTACAGACCCTGGCTACTATATAGCATCAAAGTACTCGTCAAGACGAATCAAATGAGCCCAAACTCGATGGGGTTTTTTCTTTTAATCCGGAGTTCCTATGGCCACCTTCCAGCTCCGTCATCGGACCCTGGTTACTATATAGTATCAAAGTACTCGTCAAGACGAATCAAATGAGCCCAAACTCGATGAGGTTTTGTCTTTTGATTACGCGGTTCCTATGACTACCTTTCTTGTTTATTAGCATTTTATATGCGAATCTTTAGATTGATACTAGCTTACCCGGCAAACGTTGTTTTGCCATATAAATAATTTCCTAGTAATTTCTAGTGTAGACAAAAAATAGCTTACTTATTGGAAGTATGTATGTATTTTAGAATGTGTATATTGTATGTATGTAAGAATGTGGTATATGCGTGAAATAAGCATTATTTTATGGGAAAATTTTTCAAACAAAAGTAAACAAGTGAATTAAATTAAAAATTTAAAAAAACCCCCAACGCAATACGTAATTCACCATTTTTTGATGGCGGCCATCTTGGATTTTAAATTTTATATAATGGGCTGTATTCTACTCGTTAAGCCCATTCATTTGATACCCATATTGAGGGGGTCGTGGAAGAAAAAAGTAATCCGCCATTTTGTAGCGGCGGCCATCTTGGACCGATTTTCACCAAACATGGCTAAGAACACTCTCGACTAACTCTACTTTCAAACAAAAAAAACTAAATCAAAATCCGTTCATCCGTTTGGGCGCTACGATGCCACAGACAGACACATACACACACACACACACACACACAGACAGACAGACAGACAGACAGACAGACAGACAGACAGACACGTCAAACTTATAACACCCCGTCGTTTTTGCGTCGGGGGTTAAAAATTAAATTTTATGAAAACATTGTCTCTTATAATTTCTTCATACAACTAATATTTCCATTGACATTTCAAAATAAAGATTCATTATGATTGATTTTTTGGAAACTATGAAAATCTTAATTGTTCAATTACATTTTTTTAATAAAATTGAATTAAAATTACATTTTTATAAGATCAACAACATTTTCGATATAAATAAAAAAAAGTATACTTACAACACAAAATCCGTTGTTATTGGAAGCTCGTGTCACGTGTTGAGTACTTTTGAGGTTATAAAATCACTTGATTAACTAATCGTGCAAAATACACTCAAAATTGATAATTTAATTATTTTTGATAGAATAGGAATGATTAAAAGTTAATATGAGAGTTACACTGAGATAGCAAAATAATAATTGTCAACGTTACTACTACACTTGATGCATAAACAATAATGATGGCCGACAACTGTGTAGGGAGTGAGAAAGAAAGGAGACCGGCTTCGTTCTCATCCCTACTCCGTGCTGTTTACTGGGTCAGAAGTGACACCTGTAGACATCTGGCGGGGATAACTAATTAAATGACGATTGATCAGTTTTCGACCGGAGAGGAAAAATTATTAAATTACTAAAATGGCTATTAAAAAATAAGGGTTAATTGTAGAAGAGTGAAAATTGAGGATTGTATGTATTTTTGTATGTTGTATCATAAAAAAATATAAATTAAAAATTTTGTCTAAAAAAATAAAAAAAAAAATTTAGGGGTGGACTACCCCTAACATTTAGGGGGATGAAAAATAGATGTTGGTCGATTCTCATAGATACCGGATAAGCACAAAAAATTTCATCAAAATCGGTCAAGCCGTTTCGGAGGAGTATGGCAACGAAAACTGCTACACGAGAATTTTATATATTAGATAACTCTTTTGTTTATGAACCGATTTGACTAAAACCAACACTAAGGTTCAAGTAGAGAAAACTGCAACGTATTAGTGAAAATTTTATTCAAATCGGTGGTGTTGTTTAACCACACCAGTGCAAGTGACACAAACTATTTACAAATTTAGCCCAAATTAAAGGTTTCGTTTACAAACACATCGATAGATGGCGTATTTTTAGTTTGTCGCACCATATTTTTTTGAATTGAGTTTACTTTATATTCTATTACTTTTATTTAGAATTTTTGATGTAAATTAGGGGCAATGTGTCCGATATAAATGATTATTATTTATTTTATCATTTTATTTTACGTTTCCCTTGGAAAAATTGACAAAATGTTTTACGAATTAGATCGCGCAAGCGACTTTTTCGCGTCGTTTTGTTCATATGCGTATTTTCACAGTTCATCTTAGTAAAGGATCACAATGAATGGGGAGAAATTTCCATTCTTATTATATGTATGGATGGATATGGATGGATGGATATGGATATGGATAAGATTTTTTTTTTTTTTTTTTATACGAGATAGGCCTACGTTTGACCACATCCCACCTGATGGAAAGTGAAAATGCGGTCGACGATGGATCACGTAAGATGCCTAGAAAGGTACCTATTCACTCGTGCCTTGAAGATACCCAAGTTGTACCGCTCGGGAAACACGGATGACGGCAAAGTGTTCCAAACGCGACCAGTTCTCATTAAGAACGACGAAGCAAAACGCTTGGTGCGGGCAGTAGGTAACGCCACTAAGTAAGGATGCCGCTTTGCCGTCTGCCGCGACGTCCGTTTGTAGAATGGGCTTGGAGGAATTAGTTCGTGTAATTCCTGCGCATATATGAGATAGCTTAGACTTTGGATTAACATATAGGTTACTGAACAGCGGGTAAAACCGCTGGGCACAACAATAAAATTATAATTTTGATTATTATCATAAATAAAAAAATGCCATTTAAATTACCTCTTGCAGGTAAGAAAATTGCAATTTGGAACAGTTTTTGTTCTATTTTGAACTCAAATGGTTGGTTAATCGGGACTTTTATTTTAATTATTTTAGAGTTAGTCTTAAGCCGCGTCTCCAGCTCCTGTTTTAGTTCAAAAATTCAACATGAGCATGACAACATCCAAAAAAAATCTCGGCGATTTTGATGAATATTGTGAATTGTGATATTGTTTTGTTGTAGGTACGTGCTGTCCATCGGATTATCATCATCATCAGCCTATATTCGTCTACTGCTAGACATAAGCCTCCCCCATGGCACGCCACTCAACTCGCTCCTCCGTCTTTCTTCTCCACCCATCCCCAGCGACCCTCCGAATATCATCGCCCCATCTCGCCCATGGGCGCCCTACACTACGTTCATCGGACACTGCGTTCGTCCATCGGATATGGAAACCAAAATATATTGTTGGAGCAAACAAGAAGTCAAAATCACCGAGATTTTTTTTTTGATGTTGTCATGCTCATGTTGGATGTTTGAACTAAAACAGGAGCTGGAGACGCGGCTTAAGACTAACACTTAAATAATTAAATAAACTATAAGTCCCGATTAATAAAATTAACATTAGTTTTTGTTCTGTTCAAAAGCGTTAGGTTAAAAAGGCATTACGTAGCAAACAGGTGTAGCTTTTATGATTTTTGTTATGCTAAGGGCGTAGAATGCACCTGCGCATTCGTACTTTTTATTTGATTAGTTTTTATTGTGATAAAAATACCCTAGTTTAATATTTATACCGCCTGAGCAATGATGTGCTAACATTTCTATATGCTTCGGTAGGAGGACACTGTAGCTAGTGAAATTACTGGGCGAAGAGTCTTAACATCTTATGACTCATGAGTAAGAAGCGTTATAGTGCTGTGCACCTAGAATTTTACATCATACCTACTTCTTTGTATAAAAAAATGCTAGTTCACATCGTATCTTGACTCTTGAGTAAGAAGCGTTGGTCCAGCGTACCCAGAATTTTACATCTTTGTGAAATTATGGACTGGATAGCACTGTAGGTAATAGGTACTAATTATAATTATTTTTTTTATTATAATTGACATCGTTATCTCTTACCATCAGGAGAGCGTTTTGCTCGTCTTTTTAATCCTTTAATAAAAAAAAAAAAGGTAGCACTCCGGGAGTGCCGGCAGAAGTGAAAACTTCAATATTAACGTTGTGTTTAATTATAAGTATAAAAATACTATCATTTATGAGGTAGAATACAATGTTTATTTATTGCGCTATCGTACACAAATATGACAATTTATATGTTGTTATTTATAATATAAACTCATTTATTTCGGACAACATAAAAATCTTAAAAGGTAAAAACTTAAAAACTAAATACTTAAAAACTAATACTTAACTACAAAACTTAATCTAATAAACAGGTGGAGGAGGGAAAGGTGGCAAGAATGCTGGCGGCATTGCCCCGCTGAATACATAAACTTATTTTTTGAGCAAAATATAAGCCAGCATTCTTGTCACCTGAAGCCTCCACCAAACGTTTAGCGAGGTCTTTGTACAGCTCCCAAGCAGCCGGCCCCCATGGACCCAAGGTTTCAACCCCAAACGGCAAAAATATGTAAGCCCTATCTAGGTTCACATACTTACGCCGTTTGAGGTTTTCAGCCTTGTCGGCTGCAGCACCGGCCTGTGACATTGTCCCTGGAAGATGGGAAGGGGCCAAAGTATCGACACACGTAGCGTCCCAAACCAAGGGCCTTCCCAGCTTCCAGGGAATGAGAGTCATGCCGTCGGGCCTCTTGCCGTCGTCCCGCAACAAACCGTTAGGCTCCAAGGTTGACGGGACGCCGGCACTTACGAGGGCCCGACGTATGATGTCATTCAGACCGGCGTGACGCGGTATGCGGCCGGCGCTCCTCGCGCAGGAGAGCCCATGGTGGCCGGTGCGGTCCACTTGTTCACCGCATTGGCATGTATGGGGCGCTGTACAAAGAGCACCCAAACGTAATGAAACTGACAGTCTAAAACTATTATTATCCAAAAGGGTGCCCAAATGACGGGAAGGTATGGCTTGTAACCAAAGCCCCGACTCCCAACGCGCAACGGCAAGCAGACGAGCACGCTCTGCAGAATTTGTATCTTCGAGTAAATTGTTATAAACTAAGCTGCAGAGCGGCTCGTCCCACTGCCTTTGTGAAGTAGGGGCTTTGGGCAACATCATCATTATATCGTTATTTATATATTACATTAAATTTTATCTCTCAGAAAAATCAACTTCCATCCATAATTTCGACGACTTTTACACCATCGTTATTATCAGAATCATCATCGCAAATTTTTACAACTGATACAATTGGTTTATGATAACTGAAGTAAGAAACAAACAGTTTTGATTCGAACCTATTTAAGTGTCTAATAAAGACCGCATCAATAGTAGTTTTGTATTTCGTTGTGCTAAAATTGCGATCATTTGACATAGTTAAACCAAATTCACAGAGCAGCACACTCAAGCACGGTAGAAAGAGTGGGAGATACTAGTTCCTCTCCCTTCCCCTCGATCTTACGCTTTTTCGATCAGCATCACGTGACCCTGACGCGAGTTTGAAAGTTTTTACCCATACAAAAAAAAGTGCTCAGCGCCGCTAAAGAAGTTTTCACTTCAAAAAATCACACTTCACACTAATACCTATTATAAAGGCGACAGTTTGGGAATGTGTATGTATATTATTTCTGCACGACTAAACGGGTGGACCGATTGAGCTGATATATAGATAGAGCTGTATAGAGATAGCAGGCCCTGGAATAACATATCTATAGGCTACTAAGTGGGTAAAACCGCTGGGCGCAGCTAGTAATTTCTAAATGCAATATATGTTAGGCCCACCGGTGGTAGACTTCCTTTGCAGGAGGTCGTCTAGGTGGGTACCCCAACAGTGCCAGTTATTCTACCGCCGCGCCTGAGCAGTGATGTGCAAACATTACTGTGCTTCGGTAGGAGGGCACTATAGCTAGTAATTACTGGGCTGAAGAGTCTTAACATCTTATGACTCCTGAGTGGGAAGCGTTGGTGCAGTGCTCCTAAAATTTCACATCATTGTGAAATCCTAAGTAGCACTGTACTGATTATAGGCAGCGTTATCTCTTAACATCAGGAGAGCGTCATGCTCGTCTTATACTTCATCAAATTAAAAAAAAAATGTAACGGAATATTATAATCAGTAAATTTTATTTTTTTGTTTAAAATTCTTAGTATGTAAATGCCGCTAATCAAAAATCAAAATCACATATCTAAAGCGAGCTGCTGGCTCTAAAAAGACTTACTATTGAATAATTTTATAAATGTTAAAAAGCGACTCCTAATTTTCAAATCGCTCGCTGTAAAATTCATCAACATTTTTAAATTTACGTAATTACATATTACAAAATCATCACATAATTTAAATAATAAATATATTATTTAAATTACACGACATATTGTTTTAATAACGCTTTTAAAGGGCTTCAAAAACGCCATTTGAAGCGACTAAAAGATGCTAAATAAAAAAATTGAAGTTGCATTTGATTTTGTACTGGCATCGTAAAAATTTTCAAGATATTTTTCAAAATTTTGTTAAAATTTGACAGTGGACGTTAGCAAAAATAGAGGCGATTTTGGTACTGGAATAATCCCGCTGGTCTGCCTTCTTAAGCCGCGTCTCCAGCTTCTGTTTTGGTTAAAACATTCAACATGAGCAATGACCATGCCAAAACATCCAAAAAAAATCTCGGCGATTTTGACTTCTTGTTTGCTCCAACAATATTTTTTGCTTTCCATATCCGATGCAAAGCATGGCTTTGGACAAACACCAATAGCTTGTGGCTAACAAATGTGTCTTAGGTACTTATACTATTAGCAGATTGCTCGTTTTAATCCCGCTGTTGTCGCAAAACCGCGATAACGTAACGGTACTAAATGTTCGCATAGAAATGTAACATTTTAAGCGGTGTTTTGGTACCGCAGAATATTTAGTAGTATATTGTAATACTGGTAACGTGCGAGCGAGATAGGGATAGTGTCTGTTATTTAATCTTACTAATATTATAAACGTGAAAGTTTGTATTGAGAATGTAGGATGTCTGGATGTACCTATGTTTGTTACGCTAGAGGCGTGAAAGAGCAAACATACATCCAGACATCCTGACATTCATACATTCTTACAAATGCATGCGTAAAGCCGCGTCTCCAGCTACTTTTTTGGTCTACACTCTCAACAAAAACACGCCAACACACAACAAAATTCCCATACACAAAAAAAATGTCTATGCTGCTATGCTTCAAGCTTCAACAAATGTTTTTGCTTTCCATGCCCGATGGAAAGCACGCACACTAAACACGCACGGTTTTGTGTGCTTGAAGCATAGACATTATTTTTTTTTGTGTATGGGAATTTTGTTGTGTTGGCGTGTTTTTGTTGAGAGTAGACCAAAAAAGTAGCTGGAGACGCGGCTTAAGATAAGCAGTGTTACTGGCAACACTGCTTATCTGGCACTAGTGAACGCGCGCTCTTCGTCGCTAGAAAAGTTCAATTAAAAATAAAGATCATTGTCCCGAAAAGTAACATAAATGTAACTGATCTAAACAGCGCATCAGTATTCCCATCCAGAGAGGTAATGCTGCTAGCGTTTTGGGCACGATGGCGCAGGGGCCCTTTTTAGATTTAGTTTAGTTTTTATTTAGTTTTAGATATGATTTCTGAGTATTTTTAAGTTTTAGATGATAGGTTAGTTTTTAAGGCATTTTCTTCTTTTTAGATTTAGTTTAGTTTTTAGGGTTCCGTAGTCAACAAGGAACCCTTATAGTTTCGCTTTGTCCGTCCGTCCGTCCGTCCGTCCGTCTGTCTGTCCGCGGCATTGCGGAGAAACTATAAGTCCTAGAAAAGTGTAATTTTGTATACAGGTAAGTAATAATATGGGTAAGAGAACGGTGACAAAAAAATATTTTTAATTAATTAATTTAGGCTACCTCCCGTACACGTAAGATGGGGATGATTTTTTTTTTCTGGCTGATACCATCGTGTGGGTTATCGTTGAATAGGTATTTTAAAATGAAGGACGGTTTGCTAAAAAACTTTTTCGATTTCATGTTCTGTTTGAAAGATATTCAAGTTTTAAAAAAAAAATTGAGCGTCCCCCCCTCTAAAATCTGAACTACTAGCTTTAAAATTCTGAAAAAAATCAGAGGTATGCTTTCAACCATGAACTTTCCAGGGAAACTATAGCGGTTAAGATAAAATTATTAGTTTCGGTAAAATCAGCAAAATAAGAATACCTAAAGCTAACCTAGCCTATAGTTTATTAATGCATAACTAGATGGCGCTAGTAGTAAAATTAGATCGCGCAAGCGAATTGTTCATGGTTGTATTGTTTACGAGTTATAGCTATCACAAATAAATCACCATATTACAGTGTTACTTAGCTCATAATTTCTAACTTAAGTTTTTTTATTATAATTTGATATAGCATGGTCAAGGCTACTTGTGTGAATGATCCGGATATATTTTTTTTAATTTGCGGAGAATATTATGCTCAAAGAATTCCGTTTGAATGTGACAACGTTCATAATTTAGGCTTACAAAAATTACTTTGGATACTCCCTGGAAATTAACGACAAGCCTTGGATTCCCCAAAAGTTATGCAAAACGTGTGTTGAGTATCTACGTTTGTGGACAAATTAGAAAATAAATAGATTTTGGTACGAAACCGCTATAATGTGGAAAGGACTCGAGAACCATCACGATGACTTATTTTTGCTTAGTGTAAACATAAAACTATTGTTTTGATTTTATTAAAAATTAAGTATGCGGAACATAACTGGCTCATAATGTGTTCATTTAAAAATGGTTTACTTTGTTTTAGGCCAATGGTGGTTATATTTTTTTTTGGTAAAGTAAGAATTATTTGGACTTTTCTCAACACGTCCAAAAACTAATGCGTCACTTTCAAAGGCTCGAATGTGACATAACCATCAAGTTACACTCTCTCCACGACCACCTAGACTATATTCATGACAATCTTGGGGTACTAAGTGAAGAATTGGGCAAGCAATTCCACCCGAACTTTTGTTCGATGAAGTAACGCTATCAAGGCTTCTGGAACGCACATATGATGGCTGAATATTGTTAGAGCATTTAGAATAGCCCTTAGAATAAGAATAGCATTTAGAATAGCTCTGCCTTCAGTTTCAGCAAGAAAATCAAATAACATAAAGAGTTTTTCAACTTAAACTTAAATTAATTAGGATCATCTCTACATTGACCACCCACAAGGTGGACAGACGACCTTAGGGGAGGCCTATGTTCAGCAGTGGACGTCTTACGGCTGAGATGATGATGATGATGATCTCTACATTTATAGCGTTTTATTACGAAAACAACATAATATGTGTCATATCTTTTTAACTAGAGCTGGTACAGAAATTTCAGTCACAAATTTGAAATCGTCGTCAAAAATCATCCAAAATGCTGTTGTGCAGTGTATTCAATCTACTAGAACTACGGAACCCTACATTGTGCGTGGCCCGACTCGCGCTTGGCCTATTTATTTGTTTAGTTTTAGATATGATTTCTGAGTATTTTTAAGAGATGATAGGTAAGTTTTTTATGGTATTTTCATTTTACGTTTTTCTTCTAAAAAATAATTTCTAAACAAGTAACGCAAGGGGTCAATAAGTAACGTAAAACATTACAAAAATAACAGTAAGTAGTGTTCTGGCAACGCTGCAGATAAGACACATTCAATCCCTGCTATCATCATGGGATACTTTACTTGTGCGTCAACCCACAATATTATTCAGATATCGGAAATGGGAAATACAATACGGATATCTCGCCCACTAATTCTTATAGCAGATTGGAATTTACAGGAAAATGGTAACGAAAACAACAACAAATTAGCAGTAAAATAATTAAATATGAGTAATTAGATACGCCCACAAAAATATTTTGGTTCATGCTTTTTTGTCGATTTCAAAAATAATTGAAAATAAGTAGGTAGGTATATGTTGTGATTCTGAAAAAAAAAATGATTTTTAGTTATGATTTAACACGTAATTTTTTTTAAACAAGTTATTACTCTTTCAATCAACTCTACTCTTTCAATCAACTTTTCTAAACAAAGCTTGGTTTCCTGGAAGAGATCGCTCACAGCGATAAGGCCGCCCATTGTGGACCAAATTGTATTTCAGTGCAAATTTTAAGTAAAACTGTAATTTTCTTTGGTTGCAATAAAGAGTATTCTGTTCTATTATTATTATTACCACTCAGCACCAAAGTACTCGTCAAGACGAATCAAATGAGCCCAAACTCGATGGGGTTGCGTCGTTTAATTACGGAGTTCCTATAGCCACCTTCCAGCTCCAGATCAGCTCGATGTCATAATAATATTGCATTGTCATCCGATTTATACAGGCATGCAAAATTTAAGCTCAATCGGATACTGGTACTTACCAATATCCGATTGAGCTTAAATTTTTACCCACTTGGGTCAAATTAAACTTGCAAGATTTGATTACAGACAGACAGACAGATAAGTAAAATAAAAGCTTGTAAAAATGTGTGGTGCATATAATATGCCCTTTCCTATGTAAGAAAAGTGGGAATTTTAAATTTGTTGCTCATGACAAATTTAAATAGAAATGTTAACCCTGTCACTGCCGCACTACTTTTGTTTGACCTTTGACCTTTTAGTATTTTTTATATCTAAACATATAAAAGGAAAGAGTGACTGACTGATCTATCAACGCACAGCCTAAACCGCTGGACGGATTGAGTAGAAATTTGTAACATAGATAGGTTTTATGACGTAGACCTCCGCTAAGAAAGGCTTTTTGCCATCCGGGCAAAGCCGCGAGCATAAGCTAGTTCTAGTTCTTATATAAGAATATTGTTTTATATCTTACTAATACATATTATAAACGTGAAATTTTGTAAGAATGTATGGATGTACATACCTATTATGTGTGGGGTGGACCGATTGAGCTGAAATTTGGTATAGAGATAGCTTAGACCCTGGAATAACACATAGGCTATAATACAGCAGGTAAAACCGCTGGGCGCAGCTAGTAAAACATGAAATACATAATATTTTCATTAATATATTTTGTATTAATTTATATAATATATTACTTCAAAAATAAATAAAATAGGAAGTAAAGGAGGGGTAGGGATAGATAAAGTTTATCGTGGTTTCTAAATCCAAATTTTTGTGGTAGGTACTACCAACATCCAATTTTTTTTAGTAGGATACAGCATGAATATAAAAAAAAGACGTGTGGCACGCGGAGACTGCCGCGGTAAAGCTATTGCATAGCATTTTTTATCAACTTATGTACCTAATTATATGTAGTATCACCCTGTGCCGGTCGGAGTGGGGGGTGTTAGGTTTTTTTCGTTACGGAATTTCTGGATTCGGTCCCCACGCTCAAGGCTCGCGATAGAAGCTATGCAATAGCTTAAAAATAATTAAAAAATCTACTTACATACAATAAGACAATACGAGAATACTCTTTAATGAATTAAAACTAAGAAAATAAATTTCACAATGACTTGAAATTAAATAAAACTTCAAGATCAGAAGTGTATATAAATGATGACAATTTGGTCTACAAAATAAGAGCAATCTCTCCACATAATTTCCTAAAACAGAACACAAACAAAAAACAATCGTCATCGATAATAACGCTCAAAACTCAAAACATAACAATATGTTTAACGTAAACATATAAGCTGCTTGTGATCGTAGTCATTGTAAACACGTATTGCCTTGGAAAGACCAAATTCGCGGGTGTCACGGCTTGGTACAGATTGTGACGACGCGGATGCTGTTATGCCACAGTGAGACAACCGGTTTTTGCTAGATATTTATTTTAATTACCGACAGTGGTTTGGAGCACTTGGATTTTCTGTAGATTAGCGTGTGGCCGATCTGTGGTTAATAACAAGTGTTTTTTACTGCTGTTTTTTGCTGTGTTTGCTTATTTTTTCTCAATAAAGGAAATTGCGACATCAAAAATAATTACAAGTTTATATAAATTTGCAATGTATACTAGAGATACTACTAGGGAATCTTCGAGGTAGTAGGTAGTAGGTTAATAAGAACATTTCCAGGCAACTTACGAGATTCATCGTCCACCGCATCTGCGCTTTCCATCAGGCGGGATGTGGTCAAACGTATGACTATTTAGTACCTAATAAAAATGCTGCCCTACAGTGCCTACGTAAAAGAATAATGACAAAATCTTTTTACCATACACAAATTCTAATAGTATAAAATGCCATAGTCAGAAGACAGTTATCGAGGCGAATTTTCACAGTTGTAATTTATAAGCCAACAGAACAAGATTTTTTTCTAAATACATTGCTATAAACAATCTTTACGACTTGCGTGACCAATCAAATACGAGTACATTGCATGCATAAACACTCAAAAGACTAGTTTTTGCATCTGATAAGTATATTAAAAAAAATGTCAACATGTCACACGGAACAAAACAACGCCCTTGGCGCTACCCCCGCACAAAGACGTGACGTCATTGCGTGCGCGCATCCTGAATGATCACTTCCAATTATCACTGACAACCAACACAACGTCCGAACGGCATGTGATTCAAACTCATCGTATACATCAATAAAATAGCCAGTGCATTGCCGTGCGTCGTGCAGGACTGACGCTCCGCGAAAAAAAACAACTGTCATAGACAATATTGTGATAAAATATTAAAAAATTAAAACAATGAAAATGGCCGACGGTGATGTGCCACTAGTGACCAGTTACGGCGGCAGTGAGATTGAATTTGGCGGGAAAACTAAGAATTCGAGGTCAGTATTTAATTTTCAACCTTTATTCGTGTCTTACACGTATCATCAGCTTGAATGTAGTTGTGACGTTCCGTTTTTGAATGGATCGGAGGATACTGGCAGTTTCGTGTGTCTAGTATTTACTAATTCACGTCAATTTGTTAATAAGTGTTTTGTTTTATTTGCGAATATCAGAAGTAATGTCAGATGTCATTGGAGGTCGTGTTTATGCAACATGCAGCGATAACAAAACCGGAAACCACTTTGAACTTTGTATTCTTCACTCGAAAATTCTTTTTAATTGACACTGGCTAATACACGAATATGTGGGACCATAAAATCTTTGATGATAGCAGGCATTGAATGTCTGTGTTAGCGGGTATATTAGAGAAAACTTTGTATTCTAAGAACAAGGAATTTTTAGGATAGAATAGAAAAAAGATCCAAGTATACTATAATAATGTTTTTTGTACATACTAATATGTAATATCTATTATAACGAATAATCTATTAATTGATAAGCATTGTAGTTAAAATAGAAATAAAATAAAAAATAATCAAATTATATTAAACTAATACAAGAAAATAAAGGAAATGTATTTAAAGAAATAATAGGTAAGTTAACCTTTTCCTATATTTTTTTCTAGTAAAGTAGGTACATTTTCTTCAGTTTTAGGGCAACTGGTAGAAAATACTATTGCAGCATTAAGTCATGGCATTGCTGAATAATAAATAAACTAATATCACAACGAAGTATAACAAACAAAGTCGCTTCCCTGTCTGAATGTCCCTATGTATGCTTAGATCTTTAAAACTACGCAACGTACAGGATCGAAACGATCCGGTCGGCACGAAGCCGAGATAAATACAAGTGAGTTTATGCCGTTAATTTACAATGATGTATTTGGATGAAGTTTTTTTAATAAAGTGATTCAAGAGGAAGGTTTAATATGTATAATACATGTGTATAATATAGGAAAGAAACACTGATAATTTTCAATTAAAAGTGACGAAGTGCGCGCGGGTCCGCTAGGAAATAAATAAACTATAAACAACCATAATACTATTCTTAAATAAATTCAAATAATATAATTTATTTGCATTTGACTGCTTTTTAAAAACTTGATTGACCGGCGACTTGATTGACTTGCATGATGTAATCTTTATTTGACCCCCGACAAAAAAATAAGTGCTCAGGATTGACATTTTATGTTTTTCTTTGATTCGTGACCAGATCGAGTTGATGGGTAAGTTCCAAAATCGGCTCAGCATTTTAAAATAAATGATTTAAAGACTCGCTGGATCTATAAAATAAAATTATTTTACTTATTCAAAATGGGAAATTTTTAAAAGTACAAGTATTTTGGTATTTACCGTCCATTCGGAAAGTACCTCTATGATAAGAATGGAAAAGATACTCATTATGAGTATTTTTAGCAATACCTACTAATAATATGTAGAATGTACCTAAAAATATAAGAAAAATTAGAGTATAAAAGGTACATTAGTATAAAGAAGAATTAGAGTGTAAAAGGTATAAAAGGTAGGTAGGTAAATTATTAGGTGGGTAGTAACCCACATAATAATTTATTATGTGTGCTATGAATCTAAGAAAATGTTATCTAAAAATGTAGTGATTCTATCTGTTTCGTAAGAATATTGAGAGCAACATATGCAATATAGATAGATAGATAGATAATACTTTATTGGAACACAAAACAATATACAAAAAAGAATTTACTAAAACCATTTAAAAAACTAAGTGTTACAATTGGCGGTCTTATCTAATAGCGATCTCTTCCAGACAACCGTGCAGAGAGAGGAGAAAATAAATATACATATTTATGAAATATCGCCACACAAAAAGAATATCGCCATGTGCAATTATGATTGCCTACCATATTTTAACTAGTGACTTATTTTATTATGACGATTACAACTTTTACAACTTTTTGAATCGTTATATCTCAAAAACGGTGGCTCGTAGAAAAAAAGTATTAAATAATTTTTTGTAGATAATTTTATGATCTACAATTTTTGTTTGAAATATTTTTATGATAAAACTTACCGTTTTGCTGAAAATCGCGAAAAACTAATTTTTTTTACCTTTGACCTTGAATAAATTTTTTTCCTTATAGGGGAAAGATGGGGAACTTTCAAATTTTGTTTTTAATGATATTTTAAACAATCTTACCGATTTTCAGCTTGGTGGGAATTTATGTAACTTCGAATGTCTAAATTGACTGGACTATAGGTATTTTAATATTATTGTAATTCCTACTTAATATTCAAGCATATTATACATTACAAGCGTATTTCCCAACGTCAAGCGATTGCCCACAGTTAAATAATTACAAAATTGCGCACTAAAACTTTACTACTATATAAACATTTTTGTTTTGACGAAATCGCTCTGTCTTAAAGGTCAGAGGTCAAAAATCTTCCACTGATTTTTAACGGTGTTTTAACGGATGTTTTTTTTATTTTATTTTTTTTATATAAATAAATTCATCAGCAATCGTTTTTAGCGTAAAGGCCGCAAGTGGTCATACTTTAGTTATTAGGTAGGTATGTGTTGTGTTTTATTTGTTTCCGTATTACATTTTTGGTGTTACAAATGTTAGCGTTCTATTACAATCGAGCTAAATAATCGAGTTAAATAATTATAATTAGTGGCAAATATACCATCGGTGACAAATGACAAATGTTTGACGTAGAAAAAGGCGGGAAGTGACGGACATTCGGAAAAACGTGCGATTGAGGGTTGAGCTTGGAATTACAAATAAATATTATAATCTCCAATCTAATTGCCGCCTGAGCAGTAATGTTGAGCATTACTGTGCTTCGGTAGGAGGGCACTGTAGCTAGTGAAATTACTGGGCTAAAGAGTCTTAACATCTTATGACTCTTGAGTAAGAAGCGTTGGCACCTAGAATTGCACATCATTGTGAAATTCTGGGTAGCACTGTACTGATTATGGGCAGCGTTATCTCTTAACATCAGGAGCGTCTTGCTCGTCTTCTTACTTCTCCACATAAAAAAAAATTGTATTTTTCTACGACAATGAAGAATTGTCTATTCTATTTTATTCTCAAGGAACGTCAGGGCTAAAAATCTGTATGTATCGGTAACTGTAGTTTTGAATAATACAGGCTGCCTTTTAGCGAGTAAAAATGGGCTCAGTTTATCATATTTAAAAGGTAAACCAATGTTACACAGTCACACAGAAGCGAGAAAGTGGTTGCGGTTCTAATTTGAATACCTTAAGAGCGTATATATCGAGTGACGCTCTCTCGCTCGCACTATTTGACAAATTTTGAAATATAAATTCATAGAATTAAGATAAGATAAGAAACACTTTATTGATCCACATATAAAGTAAATTTTACAAACAACAAAATTAAAACTAAGGGTGTATCAATTGGCGGTCTTATCGCTCAAAGCAATCTCTTCCAGACAACCGTGCAGGGAGAGGAAATATACAACACTGGAAGGACGGTGGTTTCACAAAACTTCAAAAGAAATATAACTAAAAATAATTTACACAAATACTTAAAAATATTTACCTACATAAACATACATACATAAATCTTAAATACATACATACACACGTACATACATACATAAATACATACATAAATTGACATAATATAATAAAATATACTACATTAGGTATCATGAAGGAATACGACATTAATGTTATGAAGATACTAAAGTGAAAGATAATGGGCTTAGAATTAATTTATTGAAAGTTTTTTTTTAATTCTTTTCTTGGCATTTTTAATTATATCAAACTGGAAACACTTTTAAGATGTGTGCAATAATATTATGGAGGGTTGTTCTTAAGGAATTTTCAATAAATTAATTCTATGAATTTATATTTCAAAATTTGTCAAATAGTGCGAGCGAGAGAGCCTCACTCGATATATACGCTCTTAAAGCTGACGGTAGACAGAGGCGGGACGGAGCGGTAAAGCGGTCGCGATCTTTATTACAAGCTTTATATTACTTTCACCTGTCTGTTGTCTGTCTGTCTGTCTGTCTGTCTGTCTGTAATCAAATCTTGAAAGTTTAATTTGACCCACTTCCCGGTGTCCGATTGAGCTGAAATTTTGCATACATGTATAAATCGGATGACAATGCAATAAAAGCTTGTTTTTTAAAAAAAAAATTTTAAAGTTCACTTGTTTTATTCCTGCCCACACTTCATAAGTGACAGGTGAACAAATTCGAACATTACAAAAATTCCGACCCGCACTGCGACAGCTTTCACGTCTGTGTGTGGCGTCAGCTTAGCACATACCTAAACAAGTGAAATTTTAAAAATACTTTTTAAAAACAAGCTTTAATTATTATTACCATCTAGCACCATAAAGTACTCGTCAAGACGAATCAAATGAACCCAAACTCGATGGGGTTGCGTCGTTTAATGACAGAGTTCCTATGGCCACCTTCCAGTTCCATCATCAGATCAGCTCGATGTCATAAAAATATTGCATTGTCATCCGATTTACACACGCATGCAAATTTTCAGCTCAATTGGAAACCGGGAAGTGGGTCAAATTAAACTTGCAAGATTTTATTACAGACAGACAGACAGACAATAGACAAGTGAAAGTAATATAAAGCTTGTAAAAAGAGGCAGCAATTCGGTGCGGTCAGGGACAAAACAAGGATCGGGACCGCTTTTCAACGCGTCACAGCTTTCTGTGACGTCGGCCTTATTGTATACTACTAAAGTATTTGTTTCCACTTGTTAATTTTCAATTCAAGCCGCACATGATATCGTGCAACTCTTACGTGATGTACAACACGAAGGTTTTTGTTATGTAAAAATAATAAGCCAATTGTAATTGCTTACGAAAACGCATAATTCTAATCATTGTTGGTTCTGCAACGTACGGATGGACTAAGGAATGGGGGTAAAATAATAAATAATATACTAACAGCACAAATTGCGCACCACCGTCTGTTAAAATATGTTTTTAACCCCCGACGCAAAAACGACGGGGTGTTATAAGTTTGACGTGTCTGTCTGTCTGTCTGTCTGTCTGTGTGTGTGTGTGTGTGTGTGTGTGTGTGTGTGTGTGTGTGTGTGTGTGTGTCTGTCTGTGGCATCGTAGCTCCCGAACGGATTTTGATTTAGTTTTTTTTTGTTTGAAAGTAGAGTTAGTCGAGAGTGTTCTTAGCCATGTTTGGTGGAAATCGGTCCAAGATGGCCGCCACTAAAAAATGACGGATAACTTTTTTGTCCTTTTCCATTCACAGGTTGTCTGTAAGAAATTGCCTAGTGTGATAAAACCGCCGGTTGTTAACCTATTTACAACATATAGTACATAATAAGTTCTATTGTATAATTTTGGTTTGCAATAAAGTATTATTCCATTCTATATTTAATGTACGTACACATATTAAAACTACGATTATTAGGCCAAAGATATTATTTAATTTTTAATTATATAGATATTAAATTTTATTATTGTATATGTAATGTGTATATGTAATAAATGAAATAGGTATGTATGGGTGTGCCATATGAAAAAAAAAATTAATTAAAAAAAAAGGTATAAAAAATTAACATTTGGGTCATTTTTATTGTAATTTTGTTTTTAGCCAATTAGTATAATAAATAGTTAAATTTTAACTCACTAATTTAATTCATCAAACTGCTAAACGGATCAAGGTTAAAAAATAATTTTGTTCGTAGATATCCGCTATGAAAATCATGTAAATGATGTCCTTTATAACTGACCCGTTTAACTTCAATTTCAAATTTAAATAGGCACTTCTTTTTTTTAACCCAGAAAAAATACGTTAAGTATCGTAGCCAGGTATGTGGTCAAATTTGGGCGCGGCGGGGATACCCACTAAAAACCTGGGGGTGTTCCTGCGGGACGCCATAATGCCGGGGCAGCGGGTACGCCGAAGCACTCATCCTGAATACGTCCCTGATGCAACATGCTAGAAATCATTGAGCACTGAATCTTCATTGCATATCAATGCTTATAATTAATTCATGTTTTTAAACAATATCTTACATAACATCTTGACATCTATTGTCTCATATTGCACGTGCCTAAAAATGGAACTAATACGTTCTCATACTGAGTAATGTTAAAATGATACTGATATTTTGATAGTGGCGCCATTTTATGTATAAATTAGATCGTAGACAGTGTGTTAGAAAATGGGACTACAATTTTGTCATACTGAACTGTAGTCAAAACTTACTAACTCTTAGGCGGTGGCGCCATCACACGATCATTCATAAAATTGTATACAAAGTGTCTGAATATGGAACTAAAGTTTTGCTTTGTCAAACCGTTGTATTAAAGTACTAAGGCATAGATAGTGGCGCCACCACGCATTAGTTTTTAGATCGTAGACAATGTGTCAAAAAATTGTAACTAATATAATGACATACTGAACTACAATAAAAACTTATTTCCACACAGAAAGTGGCGCCACTAAACAATAAATTCTTACCGTAGTCAGTTTATTTCAAACGTTCAACTAAACTGTTTCATTTGCCAGTAATTTAATATTTAAATTTGGAATTACGCATAAAATTCAAATTATAATCTTAATATTGCCCGTGACCGTGTTTTGTTATGGGTCTGAACTGAGGTCAATGGGTCTGACCTTGACCTATATTTATAAAAAGGCTGTTAACGTGTTAAAAAGTTAAAAATGCAGTAAAATGGGTTAATTTTCTTTGATTACAAGCTTTTTTTAAACGGTTTTATTTAGCTTACTCTGTTTGTTTTATTTTTTTTTCTTGTTTCTTTCATCGGTCTGTTGTCTGTCTGTCTGTAATGAAATCTTGCAAGTTAAATTTGACCCACTTCCCGGTTTCCGATTGAGCTGAACTTTTGCATGCATGTATAAATCGGATGACAATGCAATATTATTATGACATTAAGCTGATCAGATGATGGAGCTGGAAGGTGGCCATAGGAACTCCGTAATTAAACGACGCAACCCCATCGAGTTTGGGCTCATTTGAGATTCGTCTTGACGTGTTATTTTCTTCCAGATAATTTTTTTTTTAAATTTCACTTCTATCGCTTGTTGTTAAAATTCGCTTGTTTTTTAAAAACTTTTTTTTTTAATTTCACTTGTTCAATGGTTTGAGATGTGTATTATGCAGCGTCAATGCATATGGTCGGCGACAGCATACCGAGCACGCGTATCTAGGCTCTATTATATATATTTAACTAAATGGACGGGCGTGGGTATACCTAGGTCATGATTTGGAGCCTAGCCTAGAATCTAAAGTTTAGACATTAGACATTAGTCTATTTTAGACTGGAAGGTCGTGCAGTGAAAGGATCCTAGATTCTAAATATGATCTGTTACGTAATCAATTGTTTTTTTACTTAACAATTACATACAATACATACATACATAGGCGTACCCAGGGGGGGGCAGGGGGGGGCAGCTGCCCCCCCCTGGAAATCGAATGTCTTATATAATATCTGTAGAACAAGAAATAAAATTTTCTTGGCGCTCACAGCAAGCTGCTCGCGCTATTTTAAGGAAGAATATTATAATATTTTCTACCGCTCGGAGCAAGTTAATCGCACTTTTTCCCTTGCCAAAAATATAAAATTTTCTTGGCGCTCGCAGCAAGCTGCTCGCGCTTTTTAATGGAAGTATATTTTAATTTTGTACCTCTCGCAACAAATTAGCTGCAGTATTTTCGCTACCAAAAATATACAATTTTCTCAGGGCTCGCAGCAAGCTGCTCGCGCTATTTTAATGAAGAATATTATAATTTTTCTACCGCTCGGAGCAAGTTAACCGCACTTTTTTCCTTGCCAAAAATATAAAATTTTCTTGGCGCTCGCAGCAAGCTGCTCGCGCTTTTTAATGGAAGTATATTTTTATTTTCTACTGCTCGCAGCAAATTAACTGCAGTATTTTCGCTACTAAAAATATAAAATTTTCTCGGGGCGAATATTTCAATAAAAAAAGGAAGAATATTTCAATTTTCTTACGCTATGTGCGAACCGAAATCAAAGTATGGTGTACCTTTTAATAGGTCCTACCTGCTCAACTTTATAACATATGGCACATAACACAGGCACAAAGTTCAAGTTCAGTAAAAAAAAAACTGAATCCGCCCATGTCTGCCCCCCCCCCTAGACCAGAAGTTGGGTACGCCTATGCATACATACCTTATGGGATTTTTTTTTATGTGATTAAGTAGAAGACGAGCAAGACGCTCTCCTGATGTTAAGAGATAACGGCTGCCCATAATCAAGAATTTCACAATTATGAAATTATAGGAGCACTGCACCAACGCTTCTCACTCAAGAGTCATAAGATGTTAAGACTCTTTAGCCCAGTAATTTCACTAGCTACAGTGCCCTCCTACCGGAGCACAGTAATGTTTGCACATCACTGCTCAGGCGGTAGAATAACTGGCACTGTTGGGGTACCCACCTAGACGACCTCCTGCAAAGGAAGTCTACCCCCGGTAAAAAAGAGAAAAAAAACACATAAAAAAAACATACAAAACACATTTTAAAATACATTTTGAAATCTTCTCTGGATGAAGCTGTAGAACTGATACTCAGACAACCCAATATAGTGAAATATATTTTTTAGAATATTGTTAAAATCGAAATATACCTACCTATAAAAAGAAATTATTTATTTATTTATTTTATTAATACTTTATTGTAACACCAAATGAAAATTAAAAATTTACAACAGTAGATAACAAACAAAACAAAGATGTTGCAACCGGCGGTCTTATCGCTAAAAGCGATCTCTTCCAGACAACCGTGCAGGAAGGGAGTAACATAATATGGCAAAAACTGGCAGGTGGTGAAATACCTATAAAATAAACAAACAGTATCCAAAATATATGTAAAAATATATTATTATGTTTAAAAAAAAATTATAGGGACAACACCCTAAAAAGACAAAAAAATACAAGATTTATAATATTAGATAACTGGCGTATGCTCGCGGTTTTGCCCGCGTGGTTTAATCCTCTCTTAGCGGTGGTCTTCTATATAAAACCTACCTGTTTGCCAAATTTCAACTCAATCCATCCAACATTTTGGCTGTGCGTTGATAAATCAGTCAGTCACTCTTTCCTTTTATATGTATATTAAATAATACAAATTCTTTCAGCAGTTTCCTCTTAGATCAGCTCAAATTTTTGTGTTAATATTATAAAATTATAAAAACCAGTAGGTAGGCAACAGTTTTGCAATAATGACTTTGAAGGCCGCTGTAATTAGTAATGTAAGTAAAAACATAGTTAATATCTAAACTTATCCTTTTGTTTCGGACTACGTAAAGAATTACGTAAGAATAGCTAATGATATACATAATTGTATTTTTTTTTAATACGATTTATTTTTTAATCATTACAAGCTTTTTATTTACTTTCACTTGTCTGTTGTCTGTCTGTCTTTCGGTCTGTCTGTAATCAAATCTTGCAAGTTTAATTTGACCCACTTCCCGGTATCCGATTGAGCTGTGTAAATCGCATAACAATGCAATATTATTATGACATGGAACTGATCTGATGATGGACCTTGAAGGTGGCCATAGGAACTCCGTAATTAAACGACGCAACCCCATCGAGTTTGGGTTCATTTGATTTGTCTTGACTAGTTCTTAATGATGCTAGATGGTAATAATAATAAAAGCATGTTTTAAAAAGTTTTTCAATTTTCACTTGTTTAAGGATTTATCCCACCTTCCAGGTTTAGTCTGCCTCTGCCATCATCTATGACCGCTTCATCGCGATCTACTTAAGAATTAAAAAAACAGTTCTCCATTTTTAAAACCGATAAAAACTAAAAACTAAATTTCATCCCTAATTTTCAAATATGCATTAGGTAGGTATAACTTTATTAAGAAAAATTTTATCCCAAATTTTTCTTAATTCTAAATTATAATGGGATCTAAAGACGTAAAGTTTTATTTTATTAATTAGTAAATGTAGGTAATAACATAGTTAATCTAAAGATCTCATTTTGTTTGGGTTACGTAAAAAATTAAAACGGCCAAGTGCGAGTCGGACTCCCCCATGAAGGGTTCCGTATAGCATGCAGCAAGTTACATATTATAAAAGTTCTTGTAGCTCGTTGTAACTTTATTGTACTTTTCTTTATTTTTATATTTGAGTTGATTGAATGAGAGGTAAAATCCGTTTGCCATTTGGCTACGGAATCCTAATTACGTAACAATAATTATTGTGAAATATTTAATGTTTATATTTTTATTATATGATTTTAGTAATAAACAACGTTAGGATTCACTTAAAAGTTGTGTAATTAAAAACACAAATTAAATTTTGTTATTGACGATCTAGCTCGATGTTGAAATTCCGACGAAGAACATTCCCTTGTTTGCAAATCGATTTAAAAAAACAATTTTTTTGTCAGATAACAGTCAACTACAAAGAGATGTATCATGTATCCATGTTAGGCTTACAAAATGAAGTAAATTTTCATTTTCCGCAATGAACTACCCTTGGTTCGTGACAATTCTAGCAGCAATCAAACTTTATATTATCATCGACTCGTTTAATATGCAACAATGATGTATCCCACTACTTTTCCTTAGGTGATACATAATAATAGCATTTAAAATGAATCGAATATAGTAGGTATAAGATTTGGTGGATACTGAAAATGTCACGAAGTAAGGGTAAATAATTTTTGCATACTAAAAGTTCCTTCATTTTGTAAGACTAACATGGATACATCTCTTTGTAGTTGGCTGAAAGTATAAAAAACAAAGTCATTTCGCTCTGTCTGTCCGTATGTATGTTTAGATCTTTAAAACTACGCAACGGATTTTGATGCGGTTTTTTTTAATAAGTAGGTAGATAGAGTGATTCAAGAGGAAGGTTTTTATATGTTGTTAAATTGGTTCCGTAGTTTGAAAGATGTATGTGTTACGGCTAAAGTCCGAAGTGAGGCTACACCTAGGTTTAGCCGGTTAAACATAGGTGTACCCGACCGCAGTCGATTAAAGTTAGGTGTAGAAGATTTATTTTATACCTCACGCATTTAAAACGTAAGACAATCTGTTATCAACATGTTTAATTGTTGTTGTATGGTTATCTTCTTAAAATTAACATTTATATTTGAATTGAGAACTCTGTAATAAGGAAAAGTCGCATTTGGTACTTCGCCGGCTGCTGCCGCAGCATGCTCGCTTCGCACGTTAACCTAATCAACTGATGTCGGTCTGCCCTGAACTTCGTTATAAAACAAGTTTTTATTTTACAAACATTTAGTTCAAACCTAACTACCGATATGCGGACAGACGCGTGAAGTAACTTTATTTTATACTATATGGTGATTATCTACTAAATATCTGTAAACATTGTTCAAACAAAGGTCTTTGTTCGACAATGTACATAAAGTTAAGGTATTCGCATATTATATCACGAGGAAGAATTGCATGCAAATAGCTACGTGGTGTGCATTTTATACTGTTTTCAAAAAGTATGAGAGGTTCCTTATTCTGTTTTTTCTTTACGTTCATTTTTTTTTTTTTTTTTTTATGTGATGTAGTAGAAGACGAACAAGACGCTCTCCTGATGTTAAGAGGTAACGGCTGCCCATAATCAGTACAGTGTTACCTAGGATTTCCCAATTATGTGAAATTCTAGGAGCACTGCACCAACGCTTCTTACTCAAGAGTCATAAGATGTTAAGACTCTTTAGCCCAATAATTACACTAGCTACAGTGCCCTCCTACCGGAGCACAGTAATGTTTTCACATCACTGCTCAGGCGGTAGAATAACATCATTGGACCCCTATTAATATTTTGGGGATAAAACGATATACCTAGTCAGGTCATAAATTCTGTCACATGTTTAATATAAAATTATTGGAACAAGTTTATTTATTATGTAACCATTTATATACCAAAATGAACTTAACAAAACATAGATTCTTATGACAATAAAGTTTATTCAAAATGACCTCCGTGATTTTGAATACAGGCCTTCAATCTGCGCGGCCAGTCGTCTATCGCAGCACGAACGAGGTCCATGTCAATATCGGCTGCTGCCTTAATCAAGGATGTCTTGAGTGACTCCAAATTGGGATGAGGCTTTGAGCACGCCTTTTCCTCCAAGTGTTGCCATATCTTGTAATCTAACGGACTCAAATCTGGACTGGAGGAGGGCCAGTCTTCGTGCCGGATGAAGTCGATTTCACGCGCCGCCAGCCAGTCTTGTGTGCTCTTCGCTCTATGAGCTGGCGCCGAATCTTGTTGGAATACCCAGTGCCTGTTATTGAACATGGTATGAGAAACAGGTTCCACAAGGTTCGTCAGGACTGTATTTTGATACCCAACTGCATTCGTTTTTACACCTTTCTCACAAAAATGTACCTCTGTTAAGCCCCAATAAGAAAATCCCAACCATACCATGAGCGAGGATGGAAAATGACCTCGTTGGACACGCGGAATACGGTTGCTCGCTTCTTCACTACTGTGTGCGTACACCTTATCATTTTGTTTGTTGTAGCTCTCTTCTACGGTAAAAATTTTTTCATCCGAAAAAAGAATTTCTCGATATTTTTTTCTCGCGTACCGCTTCAACAAAGCGCGGCATCTCTTCAGTCTCAGGTCCATTAGACGAGCATTTAAACGATGTCCTGTTTTTCTTCGATATGCCCGAAGCCCTAAGTCTTCATTTAACACCCTTTTCACCGTGGTTCTGCTTAACCCCATCTGAAGGGCCAACAGTTTCTGCTTACGTTTGGGATTTCTTTGAATTCGCGCCTTCACAGCTTTTATCACTGCTGGAGTCCTAACAGACCGAGGGCGACCACTTCTTGACCTGTCATCTACACTAGAGTCTTCATTGTATCGTTTGATGGTACGATAAACGAATCTTTTGGTTATATTCAAATTTTTCAGTATGTCAAAAATTTGAATTGGCGCGTAACCGCAACGATGCAACGCAATAACTGCAACACGGTCTTCTTTAAGCGTCCACTCCATATTTAAAAATGAGTAAAATTCTAAAAAGTATACATTTTTATTTTCATGAACAATTCGAAATTCGAATTCAATAAACTTTTTTGTGGCCAGCATTCTAAAAGAAAAGTTTTTACTGTGTGACAATACTTATGACCTGACTAGGTACATAAGGTATTTTGAGCTCTTAAAATTGAATTAGATTTTTTATTATTCTATTTACCATGCATGCATGCAAGCTTTGTTTTTAATTAAGACGATTTTTTAACCCCCGACGCAAAAACGACGGGGTGTTATAAGTTTGACGTGTCTGTCTGTCTGTATGTCTGTGTGTGTGTGTATGTGTCTGTCTGTGGCATCGTAGCTCCCAAACGGGTGAACGGATTTTGATTTATTTTTTTTTGTTTGAAAGTAGAGTTAGTCGAGAGTGTTCTTAGCCATGTTTGGTGGAAATCGGTCCAAGATGGCCGCCGCTACAAAATGGCGGATTACTTTTTTCTTCCACGACCCCCTCAATATGGGTATCAAATGAAAGGGCTTAACTAGTAGAATACAACGCACTATAACGAATTTAAAATCCAAGATGGCCGCCACTACAAAACCGTGAATTACATATTTTGAAAGCGTTGCGTTGGGGGTTTTTTAAATTTTTAATTCAATTCTCTTGTTGTTAAATTAGGTATAGACAGTTCTTAAATATAGGAAAACTTCACACCAACTAATTCTTGGTCTACTTGTAAGAGAAGGATCTAGTTCAAATTGAAATCTACCCACAATTCTGATAATAGGTTTTTCCAATTGAAATCTACCCCTTTTGGTGGGCGATGGGGTAGTTATATTTTTAGTAGCAAATAAATATATTTCCTCTCTGACAACTGATCCAATTTCTATTGAAATCTACCCTCAATTATTGTCAGTGCGAGAGTGTAGCAACTACATATTATATACGGCACACGTCCACACTTGCATAACAATGCTATGTAACTAGCATCATGTTGAGTAGGGTTGGCTCACAATAAATAGGTATTATGGAGATCAACTAGGTAATCTGAAGAGTGCTTCGGCGTACCCGCAGCTCCGGCAATATGGCGTCCCGCAGGAACACCCCCAGGTTTTTTAGTGAGTCCTCCGCCGCGCCTATCTTCGGCGGTGGAGTCCCACATACCGCCCTGCGCCTCCCCAGCGCAGGGTGACGATGCATAACGCATTTTTCCTAGGATAAAAAAGGTACCTAATCTCTGTTCCCGGAGAACTGTTAACCTAGATCATGAATAAAAAAAACTGACAAGTTCTTTTTTCTTTCTTTAACGCCTGCATTAGAATATCTGTACTAAATTACAACCGAATCCGATCAGAGGGCCTATTGGCTATCGCCAAACGACATGTAAAACACTATAATCCATAGACAAAATTGCGTACATTACTTGCTTAAACCTCCTCATTAATATGAGTAACATAACAAACGCAGCAATGTACATTGAAGTTGTCATCAATCGTAGTGGGTGAGAATTAGCCAATAGGCCATCTGGTGCAAAGAATGTCCATCGCCATGCAATGCGGAAACGCAGCAAGTGTCATGGGCACCTTTCCATCAGGATCGGCCTGGAGCGGTCTTTTTGACAACTTATAATATTAAATTTACTATATATCTTAGTACACAATGTACTGATTGTAGAGCCTGTGGCGAGGTCAAGGAGACAATGGAGCACATTCTATGTGAATGCGACGTATTGGCTACGACACGCATGAGGCTCCTTGGGAATGCATTTCCCAAACCAGAGGAGTATAGGTTTCTTCCTCTAAGTGGGACCACCGCCTTAATAACCCACTTCTTCCATGAGTAGGGAACGATAAGGTAGGGGAAAACACAATAGATCCCAATGGGTCGACGTGTTGCTGGTTATTTGCCAGCCCCCGTTAAAGATAGATAGATAGATAGATAGTACACAATGTGGAATGAAGATTGTTATTTGACAACCCTTTTTTTTTTTTTTTTTTTTACCCAGGAAAAATGCGTTACGCATCATCACCCCACGCCGGGGGGCGCGGGGCGGTATGTGGGACTCCCCCGCCAAAGATGGGAGCGGCGGGGATACCCACTAAAAAACCTGGGGGTGTCCTGCGGGACGCCATAATGCCGGGGCAACGGGTACGCCGAAGCATTCATCCGCTTATTTGACAACCCTAGTGTAATTAGTTGCACAATGTTTATAATATGGAGCAACTAAACCGAATGTTGAATGTTTTTTATTTCAATTATAAAACAATCCCTCTTGGGATAGGTGTACTTGCCGTACCTAAATATTTACAAAAAAAGCATTTATAAGCAGATTAACTAAATAGTTTTTAATAACTATTTTTAATATTTACTGTACATTACCATTGACTATTGACCAATTAATTAAAAATTAAATAGTGCGAGCGAAAGAGCTTCCCACGTATATTATGTATAAGCGCTCTTAGAATAACTGAATCGAATGGAGCAAATAATGAAAAAAAAAAAAAAAAAAAAACTTTTTAAAAACAAGCTTTTATTATTATTACCATCTAGCATCAAATTACTCGTCAAGACGAATCAAATGAGCCCAAACTCTATGGGGTTGCGTTGTTTAATTACTAAGTTCCTATGGCCACCTTCTAGCTCCATCATTAGATCAGCTCGATGTCATAATAATTGCATTGTCATCCGATTTACACATGCATGGAAAATTTCAGCTCAATCGGAAACCGGGAAGTGGATCAAATTAAACTTGCAATATTTGATTACAGACAGACAACAGACAGGTGAAAGGAAAAGCTTGTAAAAAAGGTGCATATGATTATGAAACAGAGAGGTAGTTTATCAAAGGTTTTTTGAAAAAATCTATCTGAAATTTGACGAGCAACTTTTAGACGAATATCTAGTCGATTTAATTCTACGAATAATAATAATTAGGAAGTAATAATTTAGAGGAAATAACTTGTGATTCTAAATACTCTTCCGTGATAATCACAAAAACCCGATTCAGTGTTTTAATCGTCAAATTACTATTTGCAACTTAACTGACTACAGTTCATAATTAAGTTAATTAATGAATTTATTGCAGTTGAAACCTATTGTTTTCGCAAAAAGTGGGCAAAAAGTTTTCATTTTTAACATAGATTTATCATCTGAAAGATGTGCCATACAATTATTTATTATCTTGCAATACCCACCTCTGTGTGGCGCCGACGACTGACGACCTCTGCTGTGGCGCGGTGTGCTAATATATAGGTAATACCCGCCTGCAACGCAGAAGGTTGCGGGTTCGATTATCGCATGGGACAAATGTTGTGTGATCGACAGATTATTTGTTTCTGGTCTGGGTGGTTTTCTGTATCTATTATAAGAAGTATGTATTTACAAAAGAAAATTATAATATAAAAGTATATATTATATCCGTTAACCGTTATCCTGACCACCATAACACAAGCATTAAGTTGCTTAGCTTGGGCACACGGCACAGATAAAAGAAGAGAGAATAGGCTTGGGGTTAGACGGCGCTGTGTGAAATGTCCTGATTTTTTTTTGTTATTATTTTTAAAATCTGCTATTTTATGTTATACATGGATAAGGTACTACAATACGAACATTGGAGTTCCTTTGACATGAATTCAATCGTGAATCACCTAAAAGATTGTAATGAACTTAATAAACCGACATTATGCTCACTTCTAAAAGGCAAAGGCGAGTGGTACCTAAAAGCGCTCGACCGATTTCGGCAATATTTAAATGGAAGAAGGTAGGTTGTAGGTACGTATTAAACAAACAAAATAATTTTAAAAGTCGATTCAGGCGTTTTTTTTTATTAATCGGTGAACTTGCGCACATTACCTCCTTACTCCTTATTATAAAGTCAAGAAAGAATTAGTTACCAAGTTCAACCTAAGTAATTGCCTAGCTCAGTGACTAAGACTTATGACCGTGGTCTTTCTATTCACGGTAACAAATGCAATGTCATTTCAGGTCGGGGTTTTCCAAATTGCATAATTCCACTGTCTGCAGTCTTTTGTCTTCATACGTGTGGTTTAAAATTAACTAATATTATAATGAATCGCCTTGTCATTCTGATAAGTAGGTTGTTTATTATTATATGAATATTAATGTACAGTCTACAAAGAGATGTATCCATGTTAGGCTTACAACTTACAAAATGAAGTAAATTTTCATTTGCCACAATGAACTACCCTTGGTTCGTAACATTTCTAGTAGCAATCAAACTTTATATTATCATCGACTCGTTTAATATGCAACAATGATGTATCCCACTACTTTTCCTTAGGTGATACATAATAATAGCATTTAAAATGAATCGAATATGGTATAAGATTTGGTGGATACTGAAAATGTTACGAAGTAAGGGTAAATAATTTTTGCATACTAAAAGTTCCTTCATTTTGTAAGACTGACATGGATACATCTCTTTGTAGTTGACTGTACATAAGCCAAATAGACCTTTTTTTTTTTGTTTTTGCCGGGAATAAATTCGTTTCGCATACCCTCCCATATGGGGGTATGGCAGGGTTATGTGGGACTCCCCGTGCAGAGCGACTGCACGGTATACCCACTAAAACAACCCGGCGGCACTCCCGCATCGTCTTTGTGACGGAGGACTGGGAATCGGCAGAGCCTTGCATCCAGTAGCCAAGTGGGCTGGTAATCTTTTTTTGTGTGAGCGTCGGGTACTGCAGGCGTGAACTCCTGATGAAGGACATCGTAATTGTCCGAAACCGTGGTTGAGATATTCTCGACAATATTAGAAGTGAGTTCTGCCGTTTTTGTTGTTTAGTTAATTTCAGTACTCTCCTCTCCCTGCATTGTTATCTGAAAAGATTGCTATTGGTGATAAGATCCAAAAAAATAAAAATTGTCTACGTATTGAATTGTGAATTGTAATATTGAGACTTAAAGGACTAGGCACAAAAAAAAATTGCGAGGACTTTTAGGGGACTTTTTTTTTAATTATATTTACTGACATTGCATTTGAATAGTAATGTAAGGAGTGTTTTTCAAGTTATTTTTCTAGATTTTGTTTATTATGTGACATTTGGCAATACCGAGAGGACAGATATGAATTTGGTTGTGAATTGGATTGGTTTATTTTTGTGTGTTTTTTGGTTGTTTTATTCATCCATCTCATCTTCTCCATTAGCCTTATAATACCACAGATGCTTCATTTCTGATATGATACTCCGTAGTTCTTAGTATCGTAGACTAGGTAATTTAGTAAGCTAGGCGTTCTATATTTAATTGTGTTGGTGACAGTTCTCACGAACGTTAACAATGGCGGGCGTGATTTCTTTCACTTTTAACCTCTTTGCTATTTCGCGCCAACACGACGCCATCTTGTTTTCTTAGTTAACCTTTTTGCATTTTATCTTTTTAAATCTGGAATTTGTAATTGAAACTTTACGTTGTAAGTTGTAACCTTGTTTTAGCCGTGACTTTACAATGCACTGCTTTATATAAAATTGGTGCACACGGCAAATAAACAGATCGTGCTACGCCAAAAGTGCACAACAATAAAATAAGAAAAAAAATCGCATTCCTTTTTTTTCTTCTTTATCTGGCGTCGCACAACTGCATATTTGCCTTTATGAAATTTTTAAATTCTGTATTATATGCTTAAAAATATGAGAACGTACAAAAATTTTATTTTCAAGTGTTAACTTGTAAAACATATCAAGTAATTAATCCATCTTAAGTTACTGCTAATCACTCGGTTCAAGTTACTAATGAAAGAGAAGTGAGAAGCCTTATTCACAATTCACGTATTAAATGTACAAAGTACTCATATAAATGTGGGCGAAATTTTACTATAATGAGTCGAGGTTAAACTTGTTTAAACGTAGATACTAGCGCCACTGCACCTAATTATTTAGATTGTAAATAAATTTGTGAAATTTTTTATTTAAATACAAAAGATAAAAAAAAAAAAAAGAACGAGATTGAGAAGTGATTGAATAGAAGATTGCGTCTGTTTTTTTCACTTTCAATTAGATTCCTTTTCACGAAGGATGTCCCGCGGTCGATCGCTTATAATTACTGAACTTCATATCCAAAATAATTTTTATTTTTTAGATAAAATAAATTAAATACCTATTTAATAAAGATATTAAATATGAGAAATTATGAGGAGTTAAAATGTTATAGAAATTTTAATTTTTAAAATGTGCGATTCAACGCTTTTTTAAATGTTATTTTATTACTGATCAATATTTTTAAATTACGGGTGGCACAATTTTTGTATTTGCCAATTTAGACTCCGATTATCAGCTTAAAATCACGATTTTTCCGAAACGCATTACAGGAAAACTTCCTGTTATTTGTAAACCAATCAAAGAGTTTATTCTAAAAATAAAAAGGTCAAACTTGTATACACTTCGTTAAAACACGTTCTCCTTGATTTATTATCATTATGACATAAGATGTAACATCATTATTAAAGCAGTGTTAAATTATCAACACTATGTGTACCAACATCTGTGTAAATAAATGTACTTATTAAAAGAGCGCTAGTGTCTTTGTGTAGGTGGTGGCCAAAGCGTTAGTGGTGCAGATGTTATTCTGGATCATCGAGTACGAACCCCCGACCATTAAAGTGTTAGGTATGTGCTTTTTATGGGATGGTGGAGGAAAAAAAACTCCCTATTCTGGTGGTAGGTTTCAGTTTCAGCCATGGCTAGTTACCGCCCACTGGACAAAATCGTGTCGCTATGCGGTCATTATGAGTGTTCCGGCATGATGTTCTGTGAAGCAAGGAAGCGATTTATCTAGTCTAGGTTTGCTACCATCTACGGCTGCATCGTCGCTTAGCATCACGCGAGATTGTGGTCAAAGCCCAACCTATATATATAATAAAGAGGTAAAAAAGTGCGTTTTGACAGCGGTTCAACGAGTAACAATTTAGTTCCACTTTTATCCACGTAATCGTAAATATTTGTCCTCCTCTTAGCATCTTTGAGTGACCTAGACACAGATTATGCGTTGTATGTGCGAAGTGCATCATTGCCATTGCAAGGATTAAAAAATTAAATGCATGGAATATTTGACGTTTAATAAAACGCGGGAAAAATCCTTTTGACATTGACGTTTTGAAAACTTTGACGTTGACATTTTGAAATATGTATGTTTGACGTTTAATTGAAAAATGGGCGGGAATTTTATTTTTCATGTGGATAGTGCTGTGAAAATTTTATCGATATTATCATTTTAATACGATTTTTTAATTTAATATAGGTTAACTTTTGGCCATAAATGGTAGAGACTACGCGCGGACTGAGCGGAATAATTCCATCATCATCTACTCCACCACCACCATAATCATCATCAATAACTTGTTTTACACGAAATAATGTAGGTAGGTACTGAACATATTTTCGTCGTGTCGCGTCAAAACACAAGTAAATAGCTGCCGATTGGATTGGCTATGGTTCGTTTTTGTCCATTATTTTTCTGTTGGTACTAGAGTAGGTACTAGGCACAATATGGCCTTCAGCTCACCCATGCAATAGACATTGTCGCGTAGCCGCGTCATGATTGATGGCATAGGGCTCAGAATATGTTACTGGGATTACAGAGATTTATTCATAGGCAGATATCGCGTATTGAAAACAAAAGTGAAGATAATTTCATTAATATAAAATAGTACCTATTTTAATAGACTGAAAAAAGTGATAAATATGATTGTAATTAGTATTGCGTGATATTTTATTCAGCCAGTTTGAAAAGTCTTATTTTTTCATAATAATAATTTATGTAAGATAATGAACTTCCTTTGTATCCTTTGTACTTTGTATAAAAACCGGCTCTATGAAATCTAAGATAGGTTTAATATTTTTTCACCTGATGTCAAGCTACGTAGATGACCACATAATGTAATGACAATATTTTTTTTAAGTTTGCATTATTACATCCAAAAACGTATTCTTTCATACTAACTGCACGGTATCAGTTTAGCCTCTGGACCTTGGTATTTAGTTTAATATTTGACTGTAGGCGTGATCAAGAAAAAACACATTTAAATAAGGAAGGAAAAGTATTCATTGTTTTTAACGATATAAAAAATGTTCTATGAAACAATAAACAAATATCCTTTTAAACTTGTTTTAATTAACTGATGTTTTCGATTATCAATTTTTAAGGAAGGAAAATAAATATATTTTCTAAGAATTAGCCGTGATTGTTTTTTACGCTTCATTCGTAATTAAAAGCAAAAACTCGATGCTTTTATTTGTGCGGTGCAAATAGTTTTTTAAGCATTAGACGGTACGGTTTTAAACCAGTCTGATGAAGGAATACGCGGATGTAAATAGTTTATCTTGATATGTGATAGCTATTTGTTCAACAAATGAGAATAGTAATTGATGTTTCGTATTTCGCACCTTTAAGTCACTCTGCGCTCATTAGTCTATTATTTAAATCCCTCGCTGTCAAGAATAGGTAACTTCGCTGACTCTTTTTTCTCACTTGTTGAACAAATAGCCAATAGCTAATTATTTACAACACATTTTGTTACTCTGTTGTTTCTCTCTTATTGTCAGGAAGAAATTGCTATAAACACCGTTTTTATATCTCTATGATTGACTGACGAAGCAGCATGTCGATTTTATTACAATACAAGACGAATTCGTAACTATTTTTAGGTTATATAAAATATTTTTTATTTTGCCAAAAAAACCACTTCAGAGTTACTAAAAGATATGATACAAAGAAATTGAAAAAAAAATGATGAAGGACTTCGTAATAGTCCGAAACCCAGGGTCGAGCCTAGTTTCGACTTTTATATCCGTGAGTTTAGTCGGTATATTAACATAGTTAATATGTATAACGCTCGCGTTAGTTTTCAAAAATCGTAAAGAAATTGAAGTTACGTTTGAAGAATTCGTAAAGAAATATAGTGTTTTTCAAAAAAAAAAAAGAAGTTGTCACTTTCACAGTCGTGTTGCTTCGACATGAATTCAAAACACCCCGCTGGCCCTTTAGTGAACACGTATACATGTTCAAGTCCACTATTATCCAACACCCATAATATTTAGGTCAGAGATAAATCATAAACGTCTATTTGAGTCCCCTAAGGTCGGCCATTGTGTACATTTGGGGGCAATTGCCGCAATCGCTGGCCACTTGGACCGGCCGTGTCTGGTACGAATTGATTCCAGAGGTTATAGGTTAGTTAATTCATGGAACGCTCAGAACTGGGTCGTAGGGCTAATCGGAGTGCCCTAGAATTAGGCCCTTAAATATATTTAGTCGTTAACTTTGGCTAGAATTAGGAGGTAAAAATATAATATTGTTTATTCGTTGGAAAGTATTTAGAATGTGCAAAGCCGAACTTCGATGACGGAGTTTAGAAATTAGATGTCAAAATGAACCTGCGATTTTTTTTTAATTTCTGATAAATATGGGCCTGATTCACATTTTAACGTATTAACTGTTTCCGACATAAATAAATCGCTGATTAATTATAATAAATTCAGAATCAGATAAAACTAATAAAGTTGATGGGACGAACCAAACACGAGTTTTCCCAGAGAAGCGCAGTTCGTAATGCGTATTGCTTATAATTACCATAATTATCATATTATTATTGCATAATAATTACAACTGCGTAATTTTATCGTATATAACTCGGTATAACACGAGATAAACCTTTGTGTTGGAATGCGTGTGCAGTGCTCATAATATTATCATAGTTATTCAATTCAATTAAATTCATTCTTCCTATTTCAGTTTTTCGACATAGTAGAAAATCACATAATTTAAAACCAATTACAGAATGTACAATTATTTCATATTAAGTATAATATAAAAAAATTAAATTAAATTAATATATTACCATTTCATAAAATTATGATATGTATAGAGAAATAAAAGCCGCGCAAGACAAAAAATAATCAATCTTATTTCAAAAATCTATGGAATTTTCTATTATTGACACACTGACGAATCAATATCGCGTTTTAGAATGTTTTGATCTTCGTATCACAGATCGTCGTCGTTAGTGATGTACCTACCCCTACTGGATAATAATAATATCGATAAACTTTTTAAATTTACCAAATTTAAAAAAGTTATTCACGTGATATTTAAAAAAAAAATATCGCTCACCTAATGAACTTAGCCTTGCATACCCAACTCAAAAATCAAGTTAAGCTGGCATTTTATTAGATCTTGGAAAATAGCTCTATCGATTTCAATAAAATTTAAATGGGAACCCCATAATAGTTTCTAATTAAATCAATCATTTTTTTATTAATCAGTTAAGGCCTGCACGTATATTTTTTTATATAAAAGATATCTTAATGTAAAATTTGAAAATTAAGAAGTTCGTTAAAATACTATTTTGCACCAATATATGCATTTATCTATCTATCTTACACACGCCGACACAATTTATTATTATTATTATATTATTAATAATCAGTATTAGACTAGACCTAACCTAATTAAGCGGAATTAAGGCCAGACTTCGACTTTTGACCTCACACCGATAAATTTAACAAATGGCTATTTAATAACTTATCTTTTACCAGACAGACACGTGTTAATAATAGTACCTATAGTTATTGATAATGATATTATTGTTATTAATAGTCATATATATTAGTCATGTATAGTTAAGTTTAGTTGGTTAACATCGTCTCGCATCTCTGGCCGCATCATGGATTTAGGATATTCGTCCATGACAAAGCATCGTCTTTTTTTATATACATCTATTTTTTTATAGCCTTTTAATGATATTTCTTGTATTAAGGTTATATCTTATCATTTAGTACCTATATATCCCGAGTCGTGTTTTTCAGAATGATGAAATATTTTAAAATAATATGTCATAGTACATATTTCACTTCCTGGTGTGATTGTGGTCAAAGACTATAAAATTGTAGTTAGCAAATAAAAATATTATAATAATTAATTATAGCTGTTATCACTAACGTACAAAAAATAAAAAACAACACGGCATACGACAATGTCTGCAGATTCCAGACGCAATTTCTTTTAAATACAAACACATGAATGACGTACTTATCTATTGTCATATATGTGTTAATTGTTAGATAAATATAGATACTGTAGGTATTTGATGCCATTTATAAACATTTCAAACTTATTTTTTGTTATCTTATAAATTCCGCGATGATCAAAGAAACTTTTAAGATAGTTAATAATATACTGCCAGTTATTCTACCGCCTCAGCAGTGATGTGTAAACATTAATGTGCTTCGGTAGGAGGGCACTGTAGCTAGTGAAAGAGCCTATGCACAGTGCACCTAGAATTTTACATACTTGTAAAATCCTAGGTAGCACTGTGTAGGTACTAATTATGAGCAGCGTTATCTCTTACCAGCAGATGAGCGTCGTGCTCGTCTTCTTATGTACTTCTTTGTATATAAAAAAAATCTTTATAACAGGTTAACCTTTGACCACGATCTCGCGTGATGTTAAACGACGATGCGGCCGTAGGTAGTTGGTAGCAGGCTAAACCTAGACGGGAACAATCAACAATCTAGTCCATCGGCCTGCAAGTCTAGTCCATCGGCCTACAAGAATCGACTCAAAATCGTTCACGGTAATCGTATCACTTTTATTTCCTCCATTCTAAGCCAAATCGTTTTAAGTTACGTAACTAAGTTTAAGTTGGACGTGCGTAAACGCAAATTGCGCCACTGCAAGTAAAACCGCGGTGAAAAAGTGGGTCGGCCTGAATGGATGTAACATGCCGTATAAGGGCTACGTTTACTAAAAACTGTCTGAGTAGCTTCGGTCGTTGACTGCGTAAGCGCCATAAGGAATGACACTTCTTATTCTTCTTATAACTATTGTCTAAAGTCTAAAGATATTTGTCTAAAGCCGGGTCTTTAGTTCAGTTTGGTTTGATATTTTGGTCTACACAAGCAACAAAAACATTCAATAAAATTATAGGCGATTTCGTTGGATTTTCATAAATTATGTGTTCCATTGGGAATGGAAAGCAGAAACATTGTTGATGCATACAAAAATGTGTTGTTTTTAAATATTATGTGTAGACGTTGTTGAATGTTGACTTGTTTTTGTTGATTATGTAGACCAAAATACGAGCTGGACTTATGGTAGGCTTCAGCCGTGGCTAGTTACCAGTTACCACCCACTACCCACTTAGCCACGGACAAAACCGTATCGCCAAGCGGTCATTATGTCCGTGTTTCGGCATGATGTTCAGTGAAGCCTGGGTGGGATTTATCACGCCTCCTAGGTTTAGTCTTCTACTCTCTACGGCCGCGTCGCTTAACATCGTACGAGATCGTGGTCAAAGTCAGACCTATTAAGAATTTTAAAAAATCAGTTGTACCAACAAACGATAAGATAAAATGTAATCCAAGTTCCCAAGTTATTTTAACAACGTAAGCACACAAAGCTAATGCCAACATGACAAAATAACAATGTGGAATGCCTCGCATACCGCATACCGAATGATTCACTGTCCCCTCCCTATTAGGAATAGCCATTAAAAAAATAAGTGTGTAGATAATAAAACAAATATTTTAAAATGTGTACAAAGTGAAATTCTTAACGACATAATAATATACGAGTATAATATTATGTTCAAATTATTTCTCAAGTCCAAAGTCATACTAAGTAATAGAAATTCTTCAACAAATGTCCAGGGATTCCCGCCAAATTCTTAAAACATTTCATGACATGATATTTTCGTGACGCTTTACAGTTTTTATGTTTAAATTCTAATAATTCATAACTTTTTATTACAACTAGTTTTTATTGTGCATTTACAGACGAACAGGTGCCATCGTTTTCCTCATTCGTTACCGATTAGAAAAACCTTTAAAACCTGTTAGTTATTTTAAGATTTTGAAATTAGCTGTTATTTAATTTTAAGTCCCACTCAAGGAAAATGTTTTTCTGTAACTGGTCAAACATTTCTTGGAAATCAAACATCCATCTCTATTTAATATTTCGAAATGGTTTTCCTTTAACCATCATGGGAATTAGAACGTTTAAAAATATTCAATCAAATGGATTAGATCAAGGGCGGATCCAGGATTTGGTTCTGGGGGGGGCAAGGTGCAGAAAGACAAAAATATTATAATTTTTAGCAAGAAAAGTGTGTGTTTAGCTCGCTCTGAACAGTTAGGAAGTTCAAATATCCTTTATAAAAAGTGCGCGAGCAGCTTGCTGCAAGCGCCGAGATAAAAATTATAATCTTGACCATGAAATATGTGCCAAATTCGTAACTCTACAAGGCTTCTGGGGGGGCCATGGCCCCCTGCCCCCCCCCCCCCCCCCTAAATCCGTCTATGGATTAGATAATATTATGTGGACCCGAACTCTATTCATATAAAAATAAATAAGATAGAGATAGGTCAAATATTTTTATCGACACTATTAATAATTATTACGTTACTATTATATCGATGTTAAGTTATACGTATCTATTTTTGTGGAAAAAGCTTTTATTGAGGATAAACAATACTTTATCTCCTTTTTATCTCAAATATAGGTAATTGAAAATATAGGTCCGAAGTCCGAGTAGAAATAAAACACTAGCTTTTGGAAAACCTTACATTAAAATTATATTTTATCCTAATTTTATCAGTCAATTAAATATCATTGATTTAAATATTTCGAAAAGAAAAGGATATTTCCTATTATTTATGATAATTATTGGTCGGTGTATTTCTAATATATCGGTAAATTAGAAAACTCCCGCTTCTAGACAGCTAAACATGGAAAGAAAAAAGCGAAAATACTCGTATTATTATAATAATTTTAATAAGATTTTCAATGGCAGTCGATTAAACAGATGCCTTCAATCTGATTCAACTGCGGCTGCAATGAAAGTGCGCAATAGGATGTTGCGAGCACGCGGTGGCCTGCTTAACCTTCCTATTGCAATTCGTACCAACCCTGCTTGGTGGGTGTAATTTTATGTTGTTATGACAAAACTGACTTATTATTTATTGATTTGTTTAGTAGTTCACTACATACCTAGTATAAAACAAAGCTTCCCGTGTCTATTATGTTCCTATGTATGGCTTAGATCTTTAAAACTACGCATCGGATGTTGGTGTGGTATTTTTTTTTTAAAGAGTAATTTAAGAGGAAGGTTTATATTTATTTTTAATACATGCATAATGATGGAGCTTAAATGGAGTTGGGCAGGACACGTGGCCAGACGTGGTGATGGCAGGTGGAGTCGGGCCTTAACCGAATGGTGGCCAAGATTAGGGCGGAGAAATCCGGGTCGTCCGATGGCGCGATGGACTGACGACATTAAGAAGCAGGCTGGAGGCAGCTGGATGAGGACTGCAAGAGATAGGGGAGAGTGGCAAAATCAAAGGGAGGCCTATGCCCAGCAGTGGGCAATTGAAGGCCGATGATGATGATGATGATGACATGCATAATATAGTAGAGAAACACTGATAATTTTCTATTAGGCCCTACGAAGTGTGTGCGGGTCCACTAGTTTAATAATTAATTTAAATTGGAGTTATTAGATTTTTAAAATAAAAATAAAATTGACATCTATCAGCTGAGTCAATATGTATTATCATTTTCTTTGTTCTCTCATAGATGTATATTAAACACAATAGTCTATTATTGGGTTAAATGCTGTGTTAAGTAGGCACTAATATAATATTAAGGTATCATAATAATATATAGGACTAGCTTATGCCCGCGGCTTTGCCCGCTTGGTTAAATCCTTCCTAATGAATTTCTGCATCATAAAACCTACCTGCATGCCAAATTTCAACTCAATCCATCCAGCGGTTTGGGCTGTGCGTTGATAGATCAGTCAGTCAGTCACTCTTTCCTTTTATATATTTAGAAGATCAAGCAACAATATTTGCTACTCAATTGGTAATATAGGTACTACCCACTGTAAAACCTATAAAGAAAAACGTCACTGACTGATCTAGACACGCGGCAGCGAGTCAAGCCAAGTTCAAGCAAAGGAACTGGCGACCGCGCCGTGTGTTATATTACACGAACCATCCAAAGCGCGTTTTGACGACTTTTTACACCCTCGTTATACAAAAACTATTACACATAGACAAGTCAAATTTGGCACATATACTTAAATATACGAACTATATCTCTGTTCCAAATTCCAATAACACAGCTCAAACGGTTATTTAGATATGAACATCCAGTAATCGGTGAAGTTAATACATACTGAGGGATAGATCAAAAGTAATATCCCAGTTCCAGATGACCTAGAAAGCTGAAATTTGGTATCCCGATAGGTAATGTCGTAGTAACAAAGGGAAAAATCAGAAACTAGTATTTTTTTATCATTTTAAATTATTATTAATTTTTTAAAAATGTATGATATTAAAGTTTGGGACGCCTAGGAACACATAAAGCAATACATGTTGCATGTTGCTATAATTTTTGTGTAGGCGGCTATTTTCAGTTAGATACTACGAAGTGCGCGCGAGTCCACTATTCCTACTAATATAATTATAAATATAAATACAAACTTTCTACCTACTGTACGTATGGATATTATGTTTTTTACTTTTTCACGCCTAAACGGGTGGGCCGATTGACTTTAAATTTGGTATTATGAAAAATATAACTTAGACCCCTGGAATAACATAATATACACTACTATACCAAACTGTATAGCGAGTAAAACAGCTAGGCACAGCTAGTCACTAATAAAAATAGGTTCCTGGTACCTACGTAACAATTGTATATCCTATGTAAATACCTATCAATATATCGACTCACCAGCACAAGGCGGCTCAGTAACACAGAGGTAATAATATTATTAACATTGATTGCAATAAAAATAATGTATGTATATCGCCTTAGGTGCTAGTTGGTGTAAACATTTTAGATACCTACGTACCTGTAACGTATAGTCATAATATTATAGGTATGTGGCGGTATCTGGGGGCACGGCAGTGCCCCCGCCAAGTCATCGTCATTACAAGTCTTGTCGGCTTAGGTTTCTTTTGATCGAAATTCTAATCCAGTTCCAGATGATCTAAAAAGTTAAATTTCCAACCAGGTAGGCGGTCGGCGGTAGGTATATAAGATAGCTGGGTGAATATAGATAAATTTATCAGTAACTAGTATTATTTAAAAATCAATTGATTAGGTACAATATTCAAATCAATAGTGCACATAAATGCTATATATAAATAAGTACTAAATTAATTATAGGTATAGGTATATCGAAGCACGGCGAGGCTCACGGGCCGCGGTGCGACGGCCGTGCCATGAAGCAGTGGGGTGGGGGGAGGTGCAATAAAATAATCATTTGGTATTAATCTTATTATGACTGGGTGTCTTAAACCTATTACATACTAAAAAGTACTGTACAAAAAGCAATGATATCCCATCAAAAACATAAATGTGAAAAGAGAGCCAAGTTCAATATTACGATGTATGTACTCATAGTTACCTATGATTTGGTAGTTGACTTCAACGACAAAAGAAGTGAGATCTAAATGGGTGCCAAGTTCAATGGTCAGTCCTGAAAAATATTTACAACAACATAAAATATTTTATTACAACATAAAAGATTATTTCTTCTTATCACTTAGAATTAATATTATTTTGAAGCCCAAAGTTTGACTTGGCTAGTTCTCATTGGTACCATACGACGAAGTATCATTAAGATAAGACAATAGATACTTTATTGTACACCACATAATGTTACAGAAAATACATAAGTACATAATTAAAATTAAAAATTACAATGTACAAGTGGCGGTCTTATCGTTAAAGAGCGATTTCTTCCAGACAACCAATGGACGGAGGGGACTAATTTACACGATAAAAGACGGTGGTGCACTAATTAGCATTAAGTGCGTTTAATAGTGATCAAGCTAAAGTTAAGAGAGTATCTACCTAGTATATTATGAGAACTGGCCAAGTCAGTCTTTAGGCTTCAAAATAATATTAATTCTAAGTGATAAGAAGAAATAATCTTTTATGTTGTAATAAAATATTTTATGTTGTTGTAAATATTTTTCAGGACTGACCATTGAACTTGGCACCCATTTAGATCTCACTTCTTTTGTCGTTGAAGTCAACTACCAAATCATAGGTAACTATGAGTACATACATCGTAATATTGAACTTGGCTCTCTTTTCACATTTATGTTTTTGATGGGATCTATCATACCATAAATCCCAACCACTGAATAGATTGAGTTGAAATTTTGCATAGCGAGACGAGATAGATAATATTATGTACCTATGTAGGTATCTATGTATAATATGCCAGACCCACTTCAAAAACAAATTCTCAAACAAAACTTTAACAATAAGTCGAGAATCAGAACATTATTGTAAAGTGCTTTACGCTAGTCTTCTAAAAACGAAAAATATACTACATTTTGTTTTTAATTAAATAGGTATATAATATTATTCTCAGTCGAAAAAAACTAGTGATTGTTAAAAAAACCTTGGCAAATAGGAAGGCTCGGATTTGGCCGCAGCGAAGTCTGTCCTTTCTAAATTTCAGCAGCTACATTGTATACAATACCTATATACTATGCATATCGAACACCGGTTCTATTTGCATGCAGATGACTCATAGTTCTTGGAAGCTATTTTATCCATTGAGTTGATCTTAACTCGCACAGTCATTTTTACTGACTGGGAAAAGGACATTCAGGATTATTAATCTATCAACGCCCAGCTCAAAACTCGGACCGCTAAACGGATTGTGCGCAAAACAATTTGTGGGGCAGTTAGGGCATATTTGGAGGTGTGGCATTGACTGGACAGCACCGCAGTCGCACTTATCATTCCCAGAGAAACCCCTGCGGTTGCTAAAACCACGAAAAAAAACATTATACATTATACTTTACCGGGGGGAGACTTCCTTTGCAGGAGGTCGTCTAGGTGGGTACCCCAACAGTGCCAGTTATTCTACCGCCTGAGCAGTAATGTGCAAAAATTACTGTGCTTCGGAAGAAGGGCACTGTAGCTAGTGAAATTACTGGGCTAAAGAGTCTAAATATCTTATGACTCTTGAGTAAGAAGCGTTGGTGCAGTGCTCCTAGAATTTCACATCGTTGTGAAATCCTAAGTAGCACTGTACTGATTATGGGCAGCGTTATCTCTTAACATCAGGAGAGCGTCTTGCTCGTCTTCTACTTCATCACATAAAAAAAAAAAAAAAAATACTCAAAAGGCAAGTGAACAGTGTTGAAAAGTAGGCGACTTACCAGCGGTACCCCTGGTATTGCCATAGGCGATGGTAGCCACTCACCATCAGGTGGGCCATCTGCTTGTTTGTCACCTATTACATAAAAAATATGTATGTTAGACACCTGTATGTTACTGCGAGCCTAGTACAAGTAGGTAAGTGGTCACATTACGGGTATTTTAAGCATCTACCAGGAGCTGTATGAAACTGCTTATCTCTAGTTTTCCTGAACTAAGGACCGCACAGCTGGTTAGCTTTGTATGTGTACGTACGCGAGAGCTGGGAAATTGAACTTGGTATCGATAGTTTTTAACTGATATTATCATAAAAAGTACAAAAGTTTTACAAATTCATTCAATGTTTAAAAAATAAAAGATAATTATCCGACTCCAAAAATGATGAAAAGTTCCTAATTCGTATGTTTTTAACGTATATTAATGTTTTTTATTTTTCCTGATTACTCGCATAATTTTTCATAATTGCGCTAAATGGGGTGGCACACTAGTTTGATAACTTGACCCAAAATTTTGTTAAAAAGCAGATATTAGCAAGTGCAGTGGCGGATTTACAGTCTAGGCCGCCCTAGGCCCCAGTCCATGTAATACCTGCACCTACGTCGTATATAACATGTCTACTCCTACTTACTCCTTAACACATTCCTTCCATTCGGTGCCACCGACTCGCGAACAAAATGAACGTGAACTCGTATGGCGAGTCGGTGGCACCGAATGTGTTAAACAGTGGCGGATCCAGAATTTTTTTTCTTGTGAACAAGGTAGGTTTGTACATTTCAACGTCTACCTACAATTTGAATCTCTAAAATAGGAAATGTTATATCTCTGACAAGAACGTGTGCGTTAAACTCGTTCCGAATAGAATAAAATTTTAAAAACCTTGTAATGCGCGAGCAGCTTGCTGCGAGCGCCGAGAAAATTTTACGTTTCAGACTACAAAAGATGTGCAATCAGAGCCGGTTTTAACATTACCAGCGCCCTGGGCGAGATTTCTACGGCGCCCCCTAAAAAGCAATTCAAACCCATACTAAAAAGTAAAAAATTCCAGGATTTTTTTATGGGCCGATTCCGATGGGCAAAATCATGGGCGTTATCTAGAAAAAAGTCCACCTCTCCAGCTTGCTGCGAGTTCCGTGAAAATTTTGAATTTTTCAGCACGAATGTTGTGCGTTTAGCTTGCTCCGAGCGGCAAAGAAACTAAATAAGTATTATCATTTATAAAAGCGCGAGCAGCTCGCTGCGAGCGCCGAGTAAATTTAGATATTTTACAGCACGAATGATGTGCGTTTAGCTAGCTTCGAGTGGCAAAGGAACAAAATGTCCTTATTTATAAAAGCGCGAGTAACTCGCTGCGAGCGCCGAAAAAAAATTGAATTTTTCAGCACGAATGATGTGGGTTTATCGGGAGCGTATTCGCACGCATAATTTTTTTTGTCCTAATTTTGTTTCGCCGAAAATGTTTCGCATAACTTTTTTTAGCCTAATCATAATTGGGCATAATTATATCTAGACATAATTATGTCTTGCCATAACTGTCAGTTGCCCTAACGTTTTTTAGCATATATTTGTAAAGCATAAATTTGTATGTCATAATATAAGCACGCATAATTTTGTTAGTCCTAATTTAGTTTGTCCGAAAATGTTTCGCATAACTTTCTCGGGCATAATCATAATTTTACATAACTATATTAAGGCATACAACTAATATTGTAAGTTAATAAAATTATTTTGGAAAGTATTTTATGGCACCCAGTAAGACTGACTGTCACAAAACCGACTCGGATAATTTAGGTTAGGTTAGGTTTGAACAATGTTCACAGTGCCACGGCAGCGGTCAACAAAGTGCCAAAAATGACCATCCACTTTCTTATTAAGAGAGAGAGTAGGGTATAGAGGAGATTAAAATGAAACAACCGCACAGTAGCTAGTGAAGTTACTGGGCTGAAGAATCTTAACATCTTATTACTCTTAAGTAAGAAGTTATCTCTTACCATCGGGAGAGCGTCTTGTCCGAATTCTTACTTCGTTCAGTTAGTATTAATACTATTTTGCCGATTACAATCCTGGTAATAGTATTATGACAAGATATCACTTTGCTAAAAAATTAGGGCTGGATATATCATTATACTGAAAATTATTAGGGCTGGATATTATTATGTCGAAAAATATTAGGGCTGAATATAATTATGCCAAAAAATTTTATGGTAAGATATTTTAGGCGTTAAAACAATATGCGTTACAATTTTATGCATAAATATTATTATGCTTAAAAATATTATGGGAGAAAAATTTAGGCCAAAAAAGTTATGCCTAAAAACTTTAGGCGTTTTGATGTTTAGGCTGAAAAACGTTATGCCACATTAAATTAGGACTAAAAATTTTATGCGAGCCAATATGGACCCGGGTTTATCTTGCTTCGAATGGCAAAGAAAGTAAATTTTCTCATTTATAAAAGCGCGAGCAGCTCGCTGCGAGCGCCGAGAAGATTTTGAATTTTTTCAGCACGAATGATGTGCATTTATCTTCCTTCGAGTGGCAAAGAAACTAAATGTTCTTATAAAAGCGCGAGCAGCTTGCTACGAGCACCGAGAATATTGAATTTTTCAGAACGAATGGGGCGCCACGGGCGCCCCATTCGTTCATTATAGAGCCTGTGGCGCCCCTTTTATCCGGCGCCCTGGGCGGTCGCCCAACCGCGCCCCACCCTAACGCCGGTACTGTGTGCAATGAGCTCGTTCTGAGTGGTGAGCAAAATACATAACATTCTATTTATGATTGCGCGAGCAGCTAGCTGCGAGTGCCGAGAAAATTTTATATTTCAGGCTACAAAAGATGTGTTCTGAGCGGTGAGAAAATAAATATTCTTATTATAGAGCAGAGCCGCCGAGAAAAACTCATGGCCCCTTGAAGCCTTTAAAATATTTACGTACTTTTAGTTATTTCTTGTCATCAGTGATTTTTTTGTCACGATTGGCCGCCCCTAATATCTGGCCGCCCTAGGCCCGGGCCTACTGGGCCTTAGGGCAAATCCGCCACTGAGCAAGTGGCATCATAATTTAGCGAAAAAAGAATGAGTTAAGAAAAGTAAATAATTACTAAATCTAGTAGTTTCTCGTTCATTTGGTTATATTTATAGTAACTACTTAACGTATGTCATAATAATTAATATAATAACAAATCTTTCATAATCATATTATTTATGACGTTAGAATAATTTAACAACCTAGGCAATATGATAAAATCTAAAAATAAACATGGTTTCCCATGATGCATAATGCAAAATAGACAGTAAAAAGCAAGAAACAGGTATTTAGTATTGCAAATCAAAAAGCTCTTAAGTAATAAAATGTGATAGAGTAAAAGTTCATCGAACTATTTTTGAATTTAAGTTTTGTATGCATAAAAGGAATTCGTGACTGGTTGACTAATCAATCAACGAATAGCTCAAACAGCAGAACGAATTGGGCTAAAATCTCGCTAAGAAAGGAGTATAATGCTTAAAGAATAAATATTATTATTTTTTAAATAATTATTAGGGTTATTAACTTTCCAATTTTAAATAAAGTGGCGTACTAAAAATACCACACGTTATAATATAATTATAATTTGGTATATCTTTTTACAAACATGAGTTTTTTAGTTTTTAGTACGTAGGAAGGTACTATTTAATTTGAATGTATCTATTTTGCAATATACTTCTATTTTAAATGCGCATTTACGTTTAATTATATATCATTAAAATTTATGTCTCTATTCACTATTAAAATCTTAATGAAATCCTTATTAAATAATTCTTATCATTTTGTTTGATAGTAATGGAATTTAATTCTAAGTTTCTTTCATTATCTAACTGCTATTAATATATAATTGTAATAGAATTAAAACGATTAATTTATATAAAATACAAGGCAGATAATAAGTAGGGTATAAAAAAAGTTTATAAAAAATATTATCAAATGTATAATGTATAATAAAGTAGTTTACGTTTTTTGTATAATATAATAATATAACATCCAAATCTACTGTTATATTATAACTTGTTAAAAATTCGATAATTCCTGTAAAACAACGAACATTTCAAATTCCGCTCTAAAAATTATGAACGCATAAATTTTTAATTTAAATAATTTTATTCAAATTAGATGCCGTATATCGATTTTATTTTAAATAAATAATCTGTGTTTTAAACAATGTTTCAATAGATAACTTTAAAAATATAAACACATAAAATTGAAATCTTTATTGTATTATTTTTTCCTCTAAACATATTTAATAGGTAATCAAAATATATAATTTCCATAATAGCAGTAGGTTTTTTAAAATTAAAGCAAATAATATGTACATAATATTTACATAAATATCGGTATGTGTGCTATTTTTTTTATTGAATTTTTACTTTCGATGTTTTTTTTTTTGTTTTATAAACGCATTGTTTGTTAATTAAAACAATATTATCCACATACATATATTCTTCAATATTCACAACTACTATTAACGCAAACATTTTTCTTTGTACAAGCTTTTTTCTCAAAAAAATCACATACATCGACAAAAACAAACTTATTAACTTTACCCCATCACTAGTCCATACGAGTGTGAATGAACGTTGCATCAGTGTGGCGACGCCCGTGTCACTCTGTACTTAGTACCGAAGTTGCTCGACGAAAAACGACTTAACCACCAATTACCTACAAACTATAATCAACCTTATGTGCTAGTGATACTGCCTATTTGCCTGAACATTGTCCAGTCTGTTATTATAACATAATGAACTAAATTAACACACGAATAAATTTGAATCTTATTACCTGCGCGTAAGGAATGTTTTTGTTTATCTTTTGTTGAGATCAAAATCTGTGTTGTAGACGGCGATTTTAAACAAAGAATACTGAAAATTATTGTAAAAATTGAAAGTAGGTGATATTCTTAATGACGAGATTTTGTTTCAGTGATTTTTCTGGGATTCTAATTTCAAAATACCTAATGATCTACGAATTACCTACCTACTTCACAAAATTATTTCACCATCAGCAGTAAGTGTATTTAAATTTAGTACCGCTTCTTTTATCTGTGGTACCGCTAAACTCCGCGGGACTTGGTTCATAAAAATACCATAGACAATAAAATATTGACATGGCGGGAAAAACAACTTTTTATCGAAAAAATGTGTGAAAAATATCGATTTATCTAGAAATTCGATTCGTTGAATTAAACAACGTTGAAATTCAAGTTCGTAGAGGTCACGCGTCAGCCTTGACTTCGTATAAATACGTTTATATTTACATAGCGTGTTGACAATTCTTATTTACTAACATTGCGCCTTGATAAACGATATTGCGGATAAAAATTGAACTATTATTTTATTGTATTAACTAGTATGTAAACGTACTTATGCATAGATACTAGCGCCATCAGGCAAATATTATAGCTGTAATTATTACAATTTTTTTTTTTAGAGTTAACTTTATTAAATAAAATTATCAGTTTCTCTATTATATTATGCATGTTTTATACATATTATGAACCTTTCTCTAGAATCACTCCATAAAAAACCGCATCAAAATCCGATGCGTTGTTTTAAAGATTTAAGCCAAAGACCTAAATATAAAGTGTAGAAATCGTTGATTTAAGCATACATAGAGACAGACAGACTTGAAGCGACTGTTTTATACCATTTACCTACTATATACTATGTAGTGAGCAGTGAGAGTCGTCCACACATCGCCAACGATGGCCAACGAACCCCTTCGTATGTTTAGTGTGTATAGCCGGCTTTATATCCGGTAACATTTTTTTTTCTTTGTTATAACTCCGCGAGGCAATACATTTGCGAGATAAATAATGAACCTTTATCGTGCATTATCTACACCACGAAGTATTTATTGAATGTTAAATTAATTGTTTGTACAGAATTGATCACGATATTTGAAGGACATTGCATGTATTGTGAGTTGTGAGCATGATAATTTTATAGAGTTCGACTAGTTTTAATTTGCAGGTCGTTATAAAGGCGTCACGGACGTTTTGTATGGTGTATATGTTCAAATTTGAAATGGTTAATGTGAAATGTGGTCTATCCATATATTTTTCATTTACTTGTTATTTTTTCTTCAAATACGCAGTCTAATATGGAGTCAAATGATGTGTGTTTTGCCAGTGTCAAGTCAGCTCTAGATAGATAGATACCACTTTATTGGAACACAGAAAAATATACAGAAATAAACTTAAAAATTAAACACAATGTTACAATAGAAGATAATTCAGTAACTCTAATTTAGAAGATAATTTCTTTTCAATAAAAAATGCTCATATTATATACTAAAAAAAAATTTATAATTAATAATGAATACTTCCACATCCAATGCACGGGTCAGCTGGATCAGTATACTAATTGACTGATTGACCGACAATGCACAAACAGTCATTCATTCAATTTTGGGTTCAGTTTCAACCCAATCCCAATGACTGAACGTCACTGGGATTTGGGATGAAATTTAGCACACAAATAATTTTCATGTGCATATTATCCTCTAAGGATTTCTGTTTCAGGCGAAGCAGCTTACATAATCTACCTTTATTTTATTAAATAATATCTATTTATAAGTATTGATTGTTATGTAATTCCTAATACCAAGAATCAAGTCATGGAACGTACCTACATACGGTCTTTATATAAAATGTAGGCAATAATTAATGAAATCACACATTACATACGTTTCCATTGCGGAAAAGAACAATGTTATGTAATAACATGTGGAGTAATTAATGTAGATAATATTTTTTATAAATACTAGAATTATTTTTTTCTGTAACTGAAGGGAGCTTAAAAAAAGCGCTGATAGATTATGAATTATGAAACTATAATTTTAGTTTCTCCTATAAAGCTGCACAGATAAGGGTCATTATTAGAGTAAGAGAACTGTAAAAATTGTTCAATATTATTTTTTATTTAGGGTACGTCCCATACACGTGAGATGGGATATTTTTTAAATGAAAAGTGAGTGTCAATAACTGTAAAAAAAAATAAGAAAAAAAGAACAATAAATATCAGCTAACATTTAATAGAATAACATTTCCTTGCAATCGGCTCTCATTAAAAAGTTATTTTGTTTATACATTATTTATGTTCACAATAAAATATGTTTTTATCTTAATTATTTTATGAATTGCTTCATTATGAGACCACTGCCGTGTTTATTGTATTTCTTGTGCTTGTCACATGGAGGAGTGCATATTGTAATAATAATTTTATGTAAAAATAATTTAAATACAAGAGTAAAGAATTTTCTTGATAAAAATTATATCAAAAAAGTGGCTTGGATTTGGTAAATGTACTAATAGTGCGACATCAGACTAAAAACTGCTGTGAAAAAAAAAAAACAGAAACGAATCTATTATAATCTGTGGTCTTAACGCAAATATGCGAGGGCGCTACTGTCTACGTGTAAAATATTGAAAGCTAATTAAAGCCGGGTACACACTAATCAAGAGACCAACGAGAGGGTTTGTTGAGGGAGGCTATGTGTAGGTTAAATAACTAACGAGCCGAGCGTTATCATTCTTGTTGGTTTGAGTTGGCCTACGCTTTGTTCAATGTGGATACGGATTATTGAAAGAGTGAGAGCAACGATTTCTACACTATGTATTAGGTCTTTGAGTGAGAACGATATACTCTCGCAGAGTGTGTGTTTTGGAAGGAGCTTCCTATCCACTATCCATGGTCTCACGTCTTATGGACACATAAATTCCGTTGTAAATTTAAATCAAAAACTCGAAAACTAAAAGCGGACTTTCCTTTGTTTCAGAATGTCGACCCTGCTGTTTTGGCAGGGCAAGGGCAAGACGAATGGGGCGCCAAACGGCAGGAATTGGATCCACGCGCCAGACGCCCTCGTTAAAGGACATGTCGCATATTTAGTTAAGGTAAGAGAAATAAATATTTATTTTTAGGTGGCAAAATAGGGATGATGACTAAAAAATGATTTTGTCCTTCAAGTAGATTATAAAAAAATATTGGACACTCATTTTTTTTACATGAAAATCTGATAAAAAGACGTATCTAAAAGATACAACGCGCTAAAGTTGCTTGATTTTCGTCACTCCACTCAGTCTGGTACATTTTCGTACAGTGTAGTGACGTCACGCGTCCCAACAAAAGAACCTATAAGCGTTAATATCTCAGTTATTTTTAATTCTATTCAAAAACGAAAAATAATAATAAATCGCGGACTAATTATATGTATTTAAAAATAGTTGAATTTGTCAATATACCTATTATTTATTGTGGCCAACGATAGCCAACGAATCCATTTGTTTAGTGTGTACCCAGCTTGATGTAACACAAAGAAAGTTAACCATTTAACAGAAAAACAACAAACAAATCAAAACTCAATTCCTTCCTTTACCTACTTACTCGTACAAACACATACTTCGTGAGCTCTATTCCGTTGTAATAAAGTTTAAATTCCAATCGATAGTTAGAACAATAGACAAAAGGTAATTAATGTACACAATTAGGCATTTAATTGCAAAAATTAACAAGTAGGTATTATTTACCTATATTGAGCTCAAGGGTGGGTCGTGTGAATTAGTGTTCGCATGTTTTAGTAAAAGCATGGCAAGATACAGACGGGCAAAAATATTATAATTTTTACTACAAAAAGTGTGTGTTTAGCCCGCTCTGGACAGTTAGAAAGTTCAAATAGGTACCCTTAATAATAAGTGCGCGAGCAGCTTGCTGCGAGCGCTGAGGAAAAAAAACATCTTGACCATGAAATATGTTCAAAATCCCCCCCTAAATCCGCCTATGCTACATAGTATAAAATAGAGTTGATTCCCGCGTCTGTCCCTAGAATATATGCTTATATTATATTAAATATTATCTTTAAAACTACGCAACGGATTTTGATGCGGTTTTCATTAATAGATAGAGTGATTCAAGAGGAAGGTTTATATGTATGTACACGCGTTAAACAGTAGAAGAGACTGATAATTTTCTAATAGCGCGACGAAGTGCGCGCGTGTTCCACTTGTAATATATAAAATTTTAGTAGAGTAGGTATCACATTGTAATTTTTGAAGTGAAAACTTCTTTAGCGGCGCTGAGCACTTTTTTTTGTATGGGTAAAAACTTTAAAACTCGCGTCAGGGTCACGTGATGCTGATCGAAAAAGCGTAAGATCGAGGGGAAGGGAGAGGAACTAGTATCTCTCACTCTTTCTACCGTGCCTGAGTGTGCTCTGCTCTGTTGATGGTGTAAAAGTCGTCGAAATTATGGATGGAAGTTGATTTTTCTGAGAGATAAAATTTAATGTAATATATAAATAACGATATAATATTATAAATAACAACATATAAATTGTCATATTTGTGTACGATAGCGCAATAAATAAACATTGTATTCTACCTCATAAATGAGAGTACTTTTATACTTATAATTAAACACAACGTTAATATTGAAGTTTTCACTTCTGCCGGCACTCCCGGAGTGCTACCTTTTTTTTTTTTAAACTTATGTGTATAATATTAAACTGTAAACAAAAGCAAGGAACAAAAGTAAATAGATAAGCTATCAATACGCCCCCTGCATGTGGAAACGTGCAACATATCGATTATATTATAGTAGATATATATTTATAAATAACAATAGTTATTGATATGAGCGCAATGACCGTCTAGAATGCTTTTCACGAAAGGAGTCCTTTTTGCGGGGCGCCACTATCGCACATTTTAAAAGTTAACATATCTATGACATTAATTATTAAATCTTTAATAAATAGGTTTTATTTTATGTGGAGAAGTAAGAAGACGAGCAAGACGCTCTCCTGATGTTAAGAGATAACGCTGCCCATAATTAGGACAGTGCTACCCAGAATTATAATATATTATTATATATTTGAATTTTTAGGTATCTAGTTTATCTAACAAATACAAATTATTTATTATATGAAGTCCACTAGTAATCGATAAAATTAAATTTAGTTCCGCTAAATTCCGCGGGACCTCTTTCGTGAAATGGACTCTACCTACGAGAATACATTTTAGATGGCGCCACCGTCTTTGCCGTAGCTTGTTTGACCATAGACTATTAAGAGGTGATTCATGTAAAAGCGACTGGTTGCTTTCCTGTCGCTTGCTGTCAAATTTCATTTTGAAAATACATGATAGCAACATAACGACGCTAAGTAAAACAATTTGGGTACAGAATCCACATTCAGGACTGTTTTGATCTCTCTTTTTACAAGCTGGCTTTCACCTGTCTGTTGTCTGTCTGTCTGTCTGTAATCAAATCTTGCAAGTTTAATTTGACCCACTTCCCGGTTTCCAATTGAGCTGAAAATTTGCATGCGTGTGTAAATCGGATGACAATGCAATATTTTTATGACATCGAGCTGATCTGATGATGGAGCTGGAAGGTGGCCATAGGAACTCCGTCATAAAACAACGCAACCCCATCGAGTTTGGGCTCATTTGATTCGTCTTGACGAGTACTTTATGATAAAAGACGATAATAATAATTAAAGCTTGTTTTTAAAAAGTATTTTTAAAATTTCACTTGTTCTTGAGGTAGTCCGTAAATCTTAGACACTTATTTTTAGCGAATATACGTACATTAATACTAGCAGCGCCCAGTGGTTTTACCTGCTATATTTATAGCCCATGTGTTATTCTAGGGTCTAAGCTATCTCTATACCAAATTCCAGCTCAATCGGTCCACCCGTTTAGACGTGAAAGAGTGTAATAATCATCCAGACACCCATTCTTACAAACTTTCACGTTTATAATATTAGTAAGATATTACTCTCTTAAAAGAAGTGTGCTAAATATAAGATTTACAGTAATTTAGTTCCAGTTTTAACCGCATGTCTTAGGATCATGGTCAATAAAACTAGCTACAATGTGCAATAGTTTAACACCTTGCAAAACGATGTGTTGTCATATTATATAGCAAAACAGCTATTGTTTTAATTGTTTATGGCCTACTTATACTTCTCATACCTATATTAAACAGTCCTCTGTCGTTCGTCCAACCCAGCGGGGTCATTCCGGACGAAAATTGCTTTTCGTTTTGCTAACGTCCACTGTCAAATTTTAACAAAATTTTGAAAAAATCTTGAAAATTCTTACGATACCAGAGGGGCTATTGGTTAATTCTCACCCACTACGATTGATGGCAACTTCTATGTAGTACATTGCTGCTTTTGTTACTTTTCTCATATTAATGAGGAGGTAGCAAATAATGTACGCAATTTTGTCTATGTACATTGAAGTTGTCATCAATCGGAGTGGGTGAGAATTAGCCAATAGGCACTCAGATTTCATAATTCTAGGGTCTAAATTCTGCACAAAAAAGAGACGACGGCGCAGCAAAACGTAAGCAAAAAAATAACCTATAAAACACATTTTTAGCTTCAAAAACGCCACTTTGAGGCGACCAAAAGATGCTAATTTAAAAAAAAAGTTGCATTTGATTTTGTACTGGTATCGTAAGGATTTTCAAAATTTTGTGGAAATTTGACAGTTGACGTTAGCAAAACGAGAAGCGATATTGGTCCGGAATAACCCCGTAGGTTCTATGGTTTCATATCTCCACGATGATGACAGTCAAATTCCCTTCTTAAGGTGAACGCACACATAACCGAGCCGAACTCGTCAAAGGAGTCGAACAAAACTTTTTTTAAAAATTCGTTACGTTCGACGCTATGCTCGGATAAGTGTGCATTCTCCTTTATCATATACTAGCTAATGCTCGCGGCTTTGCCCGCGTGGCCTCATCCATTCTTAGCGGAGGTCTACGTCATAAAACCTACCTGCATTCCAAATTTCATCCAAATCGGTTCAGCGGTTTAGGCTGTGCGTTGATAGATCAGTAGCGATAAGACCGCCAATTGTAACACATAGCTTTTGTATTGTTTTAGTTTTTAAGTTGTTTTTGTACTTTTTATTTTGTGTTCCAATAATGGGTTATCTATCTATCTATTTATCACAATACTTTCTCAATTCCAGTTCCTGGGCTGCACACAAGTAGACCAGCCAAAAGGCATCGAAGTAGTCAAAGATGCGATCAAAAAGTTGCAGTTCACGCAGCAGCTCAAGAAGTCGGAAACTAAAGACGCAGCCAAATGCAAAAAGGTCGAGATCACCATCTCGGTAGATGGCGTTGCTATACAGGTAAATAAACATTTTTAAATCTTAGTTTTTTGCCTAGAATATTTATCTTGGGAATAGAAGTTATTACTAATTTCTAGGAGTAGAGTACTTTTCACAAGAGAAGTTCCGCGGAATTTGGAAGCGCGCGCGTTTAGTATATTTCCCGAATGCTATAAAGGTGCATATATACAATGCGCCTTGCGCCGAATGACTCGCCGACTCGTTCGGCGGTACAGTTTTATTACGGTACGTCACATGTTCAGTCACGGTAAGGATAATATTGCCTATATCTCTTTATTGTGCTTCAGTGAAGCCAGGGGATTTATCCCGCCTAGAATTTGAGCATTATTCTGCGTAAAAATAAAATAAAGTTCCATTGTCATGCCATTGTGCCATTTTTGTAAAGCTAATGTCAAACAGGGAATACTTTTAAAAATAAAAAATATAATATTATTTAAAGCTTAAGATAACACCTTGACACCATTTAAATTAAACCAGGCCCCACAAAACGTATCTATAATAACAATAATAATAGAACTTAAAAAAGTGAAATCATAAATAGAAAACCGCCGCCATATTGGTAGGCGCGTGATGTGCATAGCCAATCGTTATGTCATAGACAAACGGATTAAAAAGTAAAAGTGTCACCGGAAGGATTCCGAATTTCAAAATGACAGGGCTGGGAGAAAGTTGAAATAACAAAAGAGGTTTTTTTTTTAAAGATAATGGCAACAGTGTTCATTTTGCCAGTGTCGAGTAAAACAAGCGACAACAGTTTACACGAGAAAAAAAGAGGTTTTATGACAACCAATGCTAAACGCTTTTTTACTACAAAATAAAAGAAATTTTTAAATAAAACTCCGTAATGTACATTATTGTACGTTTTAATTAGAAACTACTGAACTAATGATGAACGATGAAAATTATTGATCCGATCCCTTATTGATCAAAATTATTGTACCTACTATTTAATTTTTTTACGTAGTGCCCTATTCGGCCCAAAAAAATCTCACGAGACCAAAATAATTTTTCGACATGATTACACCGCACGGTCCATGCATTTGCGACTACAAAAACTGAAAAATACCGCCAGTTAACCGCAAACTGCCATTTTAAAATTAGAAAACCGTAAAATCTGACAATCACTCGCCCATTAGCTAGCTTCCGTAATAATAGCATTCGTCATAGCATTACTAGACTAGACTGCTAGGTATTAACCGCAGACCGTAGATTTACAATCTAAATGATGTGACCAAAGAATTTTTACCTAAGATGTGACATCAACTTGATTTTGTTCGCAAACGAGTAAAAAACAAGTGAATTTCATTTTTAACTGTGAACTGTGGGCCTAGCATGGACATTGCCTAGACTTGTCTTGCTGTCAAGTCAAACTGTCATCCTATACATTCACAAAAGTACGATGAATGGGATGACAGTTTGACTTGACAGCAAGACAAGTCTACGAAACGTCTGTGCCAGAGGGGCTGTGAGTTGTTAGCCTAGCATACAGTGCCGGCGTTAGGGTAGGGCGCGGTTGGGCGACCGCCCAGGGCGCCGGATAAAAGGGGCGCCCGTGGCGCCCCATTCGTTCTGAAAAATTCAATATTTCTCGGTGCTCGTAGCGAGCTGCTCGCGCTTTTATAAGAACATTTAGTTTCTTTGCCACTCGAAGGAAGATAAACGCACATCATTCGTGCTGAAAGATCCAAAATTTTCTCGGCGCTCGCAGCAAGCTGCTCGCTCTTTTATGAATGAGAAAATTTACTTTCTTTGCCATTCAAAGCAAGCTAAACGCACACCATTCGTGCTAAAAAATTCAAAATATTCTCGGCGCTCGCAGCGAGTTACTCGCGCTTTTATAAATAAGGACATTTAGATTCTTTGCCACTCGAAGCAAGCTAAACGCACATCATTCGTGCTGAACAAAATCTAAATTTTCTCGGCGCTCGCAGCGAGCTGCTCGCGCTTTTATAAATAACAATACTTATTCAGTTTCTTTGCCGCTGGGAGCAAGCTAAACGCACAACATTCGTGCTGAATAATTCAAAATTTTCTCGGCGCTCGCAGCGAGCTGCTCGCGCTTTTATAAATGAGAACATTTACTTTCTTTGCGACTGGAAGCAAGCTTAACGCACATCATTTATGCTGAAAAATTCAAAATTTTCTCGGCGCTCGCAGTGAGTTACTCGCGCTTTTATAAATAAGGACATTTAGTTTCCTTGCCACTCGAAGCAAGATAAACGCACATCATTCGTGTTAAAAAAATCTAATTTTTCGCGGCGCTCGCAGCCAGCTGCTCGCGCTTTTATAAATAAGAATACTTATTTAGTTTCTTTGCCACTCGGAGCAAGCTAAACGCAGCTCGTGCTTCGTGCTGAAAAAATCAAAATTTTCTCGGAGCTCGCAGCTAGCTGGAAAAGTGTTTTTTTTCTAGATACGCCCATGATTTTGCCCATCGGATTCGGCCCAGAAAAAAATCCTGGAATTTATTCCTTTTTCGTTTTTAGTATGGGTTTGAATTGCTTTTTAGGGGGCGCCGTAGAAATCTCGCCCAGGGCGCTGGTAATGTTAAAACCGGCCCTGCTAGCATATGGACATTGCGTAGACATGTCTTGCTGTCAAGTCAAACTGTCATATCCTATACATTTACAAAAGTACAATGAATGACAGGGGATAGGCAGGGGGGTCACATCATCGTGGCCACTTGTGAGACAAAAAACAACTTACGGATTTACATTATTTTATGAAAATACGCGATATATTGATATTTTAGGTCTAAACTAGTTTAATAACATTGTATTGTCTCAAATTGCTTTAAAATTTTGGAAAAAAAACGAAACACTTAGGCATTATTGTCACAGTGAAGCAGTTTGACAGAGTTTGACAAACAACATAAACCGGCCACGCTGAAAGGGACGGAAAAAAATAGGTTCTCCTTTTTCTCCATACAGAATTTTCCCTATTGCCATCACACTCACACATAAAATGGGTACTTCTAGTTGTATTACTTCTGAATGAATGAATGAATGCTACGGCCACTGGCAGGCTTTGGCCGTAGCTAGTTACCACCCACTGGACAAAACCGTGTCGCTAAGTTGTGACTGTGTTCTGGCATGACGTTCTATGAATCCAGGGAAGAATTTAACCCGCCTTCATCAAGATCTCCACGATACAGGCTGTGCCTAGTGTGGGAGTCATTAGTTAAGTCAGTACTAACACACCTCACAGCATAAAAATGCTTAAACTAGGTATTATTTAGTTTTGTTGTTCCTATTATGCTGAAATAAATATTTTTTTCATTTTCAATCTTTCGAAATTAGAGATTGTAGTCAAAGGTATAGATAGCCAGACCCAGGCGGGAGGCCAGGTGGCTAAGCCAAAAAATAAATTATATTTTTACACATTTCAAGCTTGGTATCAATTAGCGCTAATAAATGGCGCGATTTCTTCCAGACAACCAAATATAACGTTAGTACGTGATAACTCGATTGCAATTTTCTACCTCTACACGGCACAATAGAGAGTGCAATAATTTCACTGGAGTCACGACCTTGCGCGTGCGCCGTGACGCGGGAAAGTGATACGCGATGGGGTGGGACGGTAGAAAAGGTTACTATGATACTCTAGGTTTTATACGGTTCTTGGGTGCCAATGGGGCATAATATTTATTGACTAACTGTAGTCATAAGATGTGATTAGTGGACAAACGCCTCTAGCGGTTTCAGCCCCTCTAGCACAGACAACGCGTAGACTTGTCTTGTTGTCAAGTCAACTGTCATCCCATACATTCACAAAAGTACAATGTATGGGATGACAGTTCTACTCTTGACATTTCAGCGGGATCCCATGTGTCATGCTATGGCCAAAAACTTCGTCCCGCACCGCGACCGCTTTCCCGCGTGTGTGTGGCGTCACCTTTAGTCTAGATCTTTACCATAGCCTGTTGATTTGATAATGAGATGCCTCAGTTACCGGAAGGCGATGCTTAGCCGATCTGGTCAATCGGATTACCTGGGAGGAAGTAGGAACGTAGATATATACTTTACTTTACCTTTAGACGAAGGCGGATCCAGGATTTTTTCGTGGGGCAAGGTGCAGTCGGGAAAAAACTGACTTATCTGACCACAAAAGTTACTCGAGAAGATTACCTCTATTGTAAGATTCGATCGGTAAAAAAAATCTGGCCCCCTGCCCCCTCGAACGGATTTGCATGCGGTTTTTTTAATATAAAGATTTATTCAAGAAGAAGGTTTGTTTGCATGCTTAATATGCATAATATCACTGAACATGTTCTGTAAATCGCTACGAAGTGCGCGCGGGTTCACTAGTAATGAATAAAAAACACGAAACACTTTTCAATCAACATATTTCTTCATTCCAGGAGCCCCGTTCAAACAACATAATGTACCAATTCCCGCTGCACCGAATATCGTACTGCGCTGACGACAAAGGAGCTAAGAAGTACTTCTCATTCATAGCAAAAGGTGGCAGCACTGTCAACGGCAACGTCAACGGTCACGACGCTGTAGAAAAACACGAGTGTTTTGTGTTTATTTCTACCAAACTCGCTTCGGAGATCACTCTGACTATTGGACAGGCGTTCGATTTGGCTTACAGGTCAGTTTTATTCGTAAAAAGTTGTTAATTTAAAGTTAGTTCAATGGGTTGGATAAGAGATGGCGCTATTTCAAAGTATTGATCTCAGATAGTAAGTAAAACATATTTATAAAATTGGTGGTATTAGAACCTAGGTGCAAAGAAATACTTCCAAATTGATGCAAAAAGCATTATCAGGTTAGTTATGCATTTTTGGCAAGCAATGGCGCTTTACCAGTAGTATAGTTATGTATCACGTCAAAATATAAATTAAGCTGACATTTGGTAATAATATAATACACAAGACAAGGGAGCGAAGAAATATTTCTCATTCATAGCGAAAAGTGTTTTGTGTTTATTTCCATCAAACTCGCTTCGGAGATCACTCTGCCCATCGGGCAGGCGTTCGATTTGGCTTACAGGTCAGTTTTATATAGAAATATGCGTAAAAAGTTGTATAAAGTTAGTTCTGTGTTCCGGATAAGAGATGGCGCTATTTCAAAGTATTGATCTTACAGGTAAACTTTTCGAATCAAGATCTTACAGGTAAACTTTTCGAATCAACTATCACAGCAGTTTTACATGAAAAGTTATAATATTATTATTCTAAAGTCTACACACATACCCAATTTTATTGAATTAAATAGTTTTTGTTTTCTTTTCAGGCGGTTCTTAAACGACAATGGCAAGTACATAGAAATGCAGAAGCTATCGTTACAGAACAAAAAGTTGGAGTTACAAATGAATGCGTACAAAAACCGTTTATTGGTGAGTATTTTATTACAATATTCTTAACTGTTTGATTTCCTAGTATTTGCAAACTCGCAGCAAACAGCTCGCGCATTTTTCTTGAACCTGATTCCAATACATTTTTAGCGCTCGCGCTCCTTATAAAGTAACAACTCATAACTCAACCCATAAAACACTAAATTAAAGCTCGCAAAGTGCTCGTCTCTTTCATCGTTCTTATATTTTCTTGGTGATTTCAGCAATTGAGTCGAGCACCATTTCAGTTCAGAATTCAAACATTTTTTTTAACACTCGATGCAAAGTAATCGCGCACATTTCACAGTCGTAGTTGTAATGAATTAAATCATTCAAAAATTTATATTATTAGACACCTTAAATCCATTTATCGCAAATGTTCGCGCAAGGTGTTTATTTTCAAACAACGAAAAACCTCATAAAAATTTTAATGAGCATTTAACACTTCATTCGGAAGTTTACGCGGAGTGGAGCGTTTTAAATAAACTTCCTGAGACAAATGGGAGGTATTTTCTCTCATAACTCAATCTGCAATGAATCTTTCAGTCTTCAGTGAATCCATTCCTCTCATTTCCAGGAGCTATCAAAGATAACATACAAGGACGATCTATCAGCGTACCTCTCACGCAACTCGTTGTCCGACATCGCGGAGTGGAAGCCTCCCGCCGAGCTGCAGACACAGATCGCCTCGCTCACACTCACCAACGGCGCGCAACATGACCATGGTCAGTGTTTTTTATAATAGCTCAGCCAAACCGGCCGTATCATACTTTTTTTTTTATGTTATGAAGTAGAAGACGAGCAAGACGCTCTCCTGATGTTAAGAGATAACGGCTGCCCATAATCAGTACAGTGTAACCTAGGATTTCACAATTATGTGAAATTCAAGGAGCACTGCACCAACGCTTCTTACTCAAGAGTCATAAGATGTTAAGACTCTTTAGCCCAGTAATTTCACTAGCTACAGTGCCCTCCTACCGGAGCACAGTATTGTTTGCACATCACTGCTCAGGCGGTAGAATAACTGGCACTGTTGGGGTACCCACCTAGACGACCTCCTGCAAAGGAAGTCTACCCCCGGTACTATGACGTAACCTGACAACAGACAGAGGCGGCACGGAGCGGTAAAGCAGTCGCGATCTTCATTTTGTTCCTGCCCGCGTTTGCTTTTAAATGTGTGTTTACGTACAAAATCGAACATTACAAAAATTCCACCCCGCACCGCAATCGCTTTCCCAGGGCATTCAAGTTTTACATTCAATTGACTTTGATTATTATCTAACTAATAAGTGTGCGAGCAGTTTGCTGCGAGCACCGAGAAAAAATATAATACATATACTACGAAAGGTGTGACGCTCAGAGCGAAGAAAATCAAATATTCTTGAAAATAAAAGCACGACGAGCAGTCTGCTGCGAGCGTTGAAAACATTTTAAAATGCAATGAGTGTGCAATCAGCTTAACCATGCGCTAACAAAATACAAAACTTGTCTATTGAATCTACAAATGAACAGTGTTGTCAAAGTATCGATATTATTTTATCGATAATAAATAAATAAAACCTGTTCCTGCGGGACACCATAATGAAAACACTCACCTCACCTTTGACGACCTCTGTGGCGCGGTGGGCTAATATCCGCTCGAAACGCAGTTGGGTTCGATTCCCGCATGGGACAAATATTTGTGTGTTCCACAGGTATTTGTTTCTGGGTGGTTATCAATATCTATTATAAGTATGTATTTACAAAAGAAAAGTATATATGAGCATTATATCCGTTATCTTAACCACCATAATACTAGCATGAATTTGCTGAGCTTGGGGTTAGATGGCGCTGTGTTAAATGTCCGGAAACATAATGTAAATATAATATACATAATATTTATTTATACAATATCTAAGATAATGTGTTGTTGCAGGTACGGACGCGACGTCGAACAACTCGACTGACACGTTCAACTCGAGCAACGACAACAACCTGTTGCTGTCGACGCCGCCGCCCACGCATAATGGCAAGATCAACTTTAACTCTGGGTTAGTAAACTCAAACTCAAAATTCATTTACCCGTTCAGTCTCTCTCCACGGGGAGTCCCACATAACCCTCCCATACCCCGTATGGGAGAGTATGCGTAACGCATTTTTCCCGGCGATAACAAAAATAAGATCCTATAAGGGTTCCGTTTTTTCCCTTTGAGGTACGGAACCCTCAAAAATGCTACAATGGAGCACTTTTCCAAGTCAATTTTACATTTTATTTTTATATTCTACCGCTCATTCACAAGGCACCGCTATGAGAAGAACGAGCAAGAAAACTATACTACTAATATTATAAAAACGATAGTTTGTAAGAATGTATGGATGTGTGGATGAGTGTTTGTTACTCTTTCACACTTTATCGGGTTGACCAATTGAGCTGAAATTTGGTACAGAGGTAGCTTAGACCCTGGAATAACATATAGGCTACAGTACAGCATACAGCAATACAACATTAATATTAAATACTTGCGGTACTAGCGGTTTTACCCGCTGTACGAAGCGACTATTTAATATTGTTATTGTTAATTTTTTTTATTATAATATGAATGTTTTAATATATTTATGAATGTAATTTGTATTATAAAATACACATTCATTAATGATTTTATTAAACAAACTTTATTTGTTTTTTTTTTCAGAAACATGCCAAACAATAAGAACCCTATAGTAGGACCCAAACTCGAGAATTTACTCATGCCTTCAGACTCTGATAGTGGTAAGTTTACTAAATTTTTAATTTACGGGAAATTTGGGATTAAAGAAGGGAATAAAGGTTTAGAAGTTTTTGCATAAAAGTTTTTGCAATAAATATACGCCTTTATAATATTCAATTGATTTGTTTTAAATAACAGTTTCATCAAATTGAAATAAAATAAATTAAAACATTTTTAAATATCACATTTGATGAGTTTTCACGTCGATAAACAGAGAAATTAACTTCTATCTAGTATTTTGAGATAGAGAAATAAATATTATTACCTATTAGTAGTACAAAAACTTAAACTTTTAGTACCCAGCTAGGTGAACAAGGTGTATGAATAAATTATTCCAAATTCCACTCTCACTCTTCCAAACAATATTATTACTCCGTACAAAGGTGGTTGCCTGGATAAGATTGCTCACAGCGATAATGCCGCCCATTGTGGACCAAAATGTTGTTTAGTTTTAAGTACTAGTTCTAAATCCAATTGTATTGTTTTGGTTCCAATAACGAGTATTTACTTGTGAATATTTTGTTGGGCAAAATTAAATGGTATGAAATTGGTTTTCTATAGACTTCGATCCCCGTGCGTACGAGACAGACATGCCTCGCTACTCGGCGCCTGTCGAGCCCTCGAACGCCGTCACACACACCCCGCCTCTATGTAAGTATTATTCTCTTTATTTATGTACAATCTTTAATTAATTTTTTACAATATTTCTAAAAAATACCTATATACAAAAACTAAAAACATAACATGTACAAAAACTAAAAACATTAACTAAGTATTATTATTATTAATAATAATTATTCAATCTGCAGGGATATTCACTTATTCGTCAGGTTCCGGACCGAAGACCGAATTGTCAAATGTATGAATGACGTATATGACGTATTATTACTTTTTCTCAAATTCCCTTCCAACCAGGTTGTCTATAAGAGATTGCTTTATGCGATAAGACCGCCGATTGTGTGTTTTTTTATGTGATGAAGTAGAAGACGAGCAAGACGGTCTCCTGATGTCAAGAGACAACGCTGCCCAAAATCAGTACAGTGCTACTTAGGATTTCACAATGATGTGAAATTCTAGAAGCACTGCACCAACGCTTCTTACTCAAGAGTCATAAGATGTTAAGACTCTTTAGCCCAGTAATTTCACTAGGTACAGTGCCCTCCTACCGGAGCACAGTAATGTTTGCACTTTGCACATCACTGCTCAGGCGGTAGAATAACTGGCACTGTTGGGGTACCCACCTAGACGACCTCCTGCAAAGGAAGTCTACCCCCGGTAAACCCCCGGTGTGTACCTCTAGTTTTAAGTTTGTTAGTGTGTTTGTGTGTGTGTATGTTCATAACTATTTTTTGTGTTTTGGTATGCAATAAAGTGTCATTTATTTATTTATTATTCAGCACAGAGCTAGGACTAACTTAATGCTACAATAGCATTTTCTACCAGTTGCCCCAAGGCTGGAGAAAATGTACTAGAACTATAGGGGGGCTGACAAACAGTAGGAAAAGTGTTGTTGTTAACTTATTACTACAAATCTTAAAAATACTACTATATAGACTACTTATAATAATTATAATATATCTAATACATGAAAATGTAAAATATATAAATAAATACATACATAAATAACTTTTACTACTACAAATCTTAAAAATAAATAGAATACTTATAATAATTATAATATATAAAAAATGTAATATATAAATACATACATAAATAACGTATGTGTATACATATATACTTAAATACAATGAACTGAAAATTTAGTGAAATAACATATCTTGTGATTTTTTTCATAAAATGGTCGCGAATTTTTCTTTTAAAAATCTCCTTGGATGTCGCACTTTGTATCTGCAATGGAAGCTCATTCCAGAGTCTGTCTGCCTTAACCATAAAAGAATTATCGGCAAAACTGGTACTATGCGGAGGCATGTAAAGGAGATGTTCATTACAAGACCGTTGTTGCCGATCACTCTTATCCTTGAAGAACTGGGACCTGTCCTTGAGATATACCGGAGTGTTGGGGTCGTACAAGATGGAGTAAAGGAGACAGAGTACACGGGCATCCCTCCGTTCGCGGATAGGGAGCCACTTAAGCTTAGCGCGGTGCTCTGATACGTGATCAAATTTTCTGAGACCAAAGATAAATCGTATACAAGTGTTAAGTAGCCGATCAAGTTTGTTTAAAAGTTCCGAATTTAAATCAAGGAAGCATACATCCGCATAATCAATGATAGGGAGAAGTAAGGAATTTACAAGACAAAGTTTAGTTTTAGTGGGTAGAATTTTTTTTAGACGTACAATAGAGTGAAAGGAAGAATAGAATTTACGTGAGATCTCTTTGATATGTTCCGACCAGCCAAGGTTGGAGTCAATAACAACACCCAAATCTTTGACAGTAGGAGAAAAGGGGATTAAGTCACTTCCGTAAAATAGGTTAGGGAGATTGGGAATATCAAGTTTGGCTACTTGGCGAGAGCTGCCAATAAGGATCGCTTGACACTTGTTCGCGTTCACTGAGATCCCAAAAGCCTCAGACCAGGAAAGAAGTCGGGCCAAATTGTCATTTAAAGTAGCGATGGCACTGTCAAGTTCGCCTATAGGAGCCGCAGTATATAGCTGTAAATCGTCAGCATACATATGGTAACTACACGTTAAGTTGTCGGAGAGAAGGTTAATAAAAAGGGAAAACAGAAGAGGTGAAAGAATGCCACCCTGCGGGACTCCTATTTCTGCGTCATGCCAGTTGGAGAACACTTCCTCATTACGAATAATTTGACAGCGCTTATTTAGATAAGACGCAAACCAGGCGATAGAAGAAGAGGAGAAATTTAGTCGAGGAAGAATGGCAAGAAGAAGGTCATGGTCAACGGCATTAAAAGCGTTGCTGAAGTCGATAAGGACAAGCACAGTAACCAGCGTTTTCTCCATATTCATACGTACGTCTTCCGTGACTTTTAAAAGAGCCGTTGTAGTACTGTGACCCGTCCTGAAACCCGACTGGGATTATTGAGGTTGCTTTTACCTAAGTAATCTGAGACTTGTCTGTGTACTTCAGCCTCAATAATCTTAGAAATGAAGGGAAGAATGGAATTAGAACGGAAATTATTAGGAAGAACAGGATTAGCTATTTTAGGAAGCGGAATTATAAAAGCCTTACGCCATTGATCTGGGAAATCGCCATTACGAAAAGAAAAATTGATGATGTGGGTAATGGCAGGGATAATATTAATATGATTGGCAATATGCATCAACATTGTACGTCCGATACCATCGTTTCCAATCGCCTTCGTTCTTAGTTATCACGACTTAATTTTTCTTTCTTATAAGATTCGACCTCCTAAGCCCAAGCCCACTATCATTCTGCAGCGTAACTTTGGCGGTATGGATCAAGAAAAGTTTCTTAATGATGCCAGGAATATTGATTGGACACATGTATCTAATGCAGCGACTCTTGATGACCAAGTTGCAATATTTAACACTTTCATCACACAACTGTATGACGTCCATGCACCTTATAGACGAATCAAGGTAAAACATGTACCTGCGCCATGGCTCACAAACGAAATTCGATCGCTCAAGCATAAGAAAGCTGTTGCTAAGACGAAGTACAAGATTCGACCAAACGATATGAGCAAGTCACGTTACGCTAAAGCACGTAATCGCTGCAACGTAGCATGCAGAGATGCACAACGTCGTCATATCTATGAGTCTGTGCAAGATGATGATCCGGCTAAAGTTTGGCGTTTCCTCAGGACACTAGGTGTTGGCAAGTCTCGCTTTGATACTGTCCCCAATAACCTGGACATCGACTCCCTTAACTCGCATTTCTCTTCATCTGTCAATATTGACATATTCTCTAAATCTAACACCCTAAATTTTCTTTCTTCTATGGCCATGTCTAATTTGACTTCTTTCTCTTTTCGTCCTGTTGCTGTTGATGATGTTAAGAAGAGCATTCTCTCTATTTCCTCTAATGCTGTTGGTGTTGATAGTATCAGCCGCAACATGCTCATTCCTATTCTTGATAGCATTCTTCCTGTCCTTTGTCATATCTTTAACTTTTCCATCTCTAATTGTGTCTTTCCTTCTCTGTGGAAAGAAGCTCAAATTATTCCTCTTCCCAAAAAGAACAACCCTAAATCGTTCTCAGATTACCGTCCTATCTCTATCCTTCCTTTTTTGTCAAAAGTTCTTGAACGCCTTATTCATAATCAAATTAGCTCTTATCTTACCTCAAATAACCTTCTCAATAGTTTCCAATCTGGTTTTCGGCCAGGACATAGCACGGTCACTGCACTTGTTAAAATAACTGACGATATTCGTCTAGGTATGGAAACAGGACAGTTGACTGTGCTGACACTCCTAGATTTTAGTAACGCCTTTAACACTGTAGACTTTGACATTCTTCTCGCCGTTCTTCGCTCTCTTAACATGTCGTCAATAGTAATAGACTGGTTTCGTAACTACCTGTACGGTCGCCGGCAGCGGGTTCGCCTTGGAGAGTCTTTTTCTTCGTGGTGTGGCACTGCTGCTGGTGTACCTCAAGGCGGTGTTCTTTCCCCTCTTCTGTTTGCCATCTTTATTAACTCTATTTCAAATAATCTTACATCTTCTTATCATCTTTATGCTGATGATCTTCAGCTTTATCATCAAGCACCTCTTAGCGGACTGGCTGAAGCTATTAGCACTGTTAATAGTGACTTGAGTAAAATTTCCAATTGGAGTACATCATATGGCCTGAAAGTTAATCCAACAAAAACTCAAGTCATTATTATAGGTAGTTCTCGGACAATCTGTAAGGTTGGCTGGGACTCCCTCCCGAAAGTGATGTTTGATGGAGTGCACATTCCTTTTAGTAAGACTGTCAAAAATCTTGGGATTACCTTTGACAATTGCCTATCCTGGGATCCACAATTAACGGCAATTAGCCGAAAACTGTATGCCTCAGCCAGTTCCCTTCGTAGACTTCGAAACTTTTTGCCTACTGCCACTAAGGTTGCGCTTGCACAATCTCTTCTTCTCCCCGTTCTTGACTATGCGGACGTCTGCTATCTTGATCTTAGGGAAGATCAGCTGAATAAACTTGAGCGTCTCCAAAATGTTTGCATCAGGTTCATATTTGGTCTTCGTAAATATGACCACGTCTCCGAATTTCGCTCCAAGCTCAAGTGGCTGCCTATTCGCCTTCGCCGGAATACTCATATCTTGTCTCTCCTTTACAGTGTTCTGTTCAATCCCTCCTCCCCGCGCTACCTTCGAGAACGTTTTAATTTTCTCCATACTTCACATTCTCGTACGCTGAGATCATCGGAGAATCTAATGTTAAAGTGTCCTGCCCACAGCACCGCCTTTTATGGTGATTCTTTCACGGTTGAAGCCGTGCGTCTGTGGAACGATCTCCCTGTTGTAATTAGACAAGCGCCATCTCTTGCAAGTTTTAAACTTCGAGTCAAAGCCTATTATCTTTCACTGTAGTTCAGTCTTGTGTTTTGCCTATTTAATATCTATGCCGTTTTTCTTTTCATGATACCTATTATCTAGCATATTATTTTTATATTATCTTTATTATATAAATGTATGTATGTATTTACGTATTTGTATATTTACTTATGTATAGGTATTTATTTTATTTGTATGTTTATGTAAAATGTTTTTATGTATTTGTGTAAATTATTTTAATTAATTTATGATTTCTGCTGACGTTTTGAAACCACCGTCCTTCCAGTGTTGAATATTTCCTCTCCCTGCACGGTTGTCTGGAAGAGATCGCTCTGAGCGATAAGACCGCCAATTGATACACCTTTAGTTTAAGTTGTTGTATTTGTAAAATTTATACTTTATATGTGGATCAATAAAGTGTTTCTTATCTTATCTTATCTTATCTTATCTTATCTTAGGGACCCTAATATCTTCTTAATGCGATCTTGGCTTCCTGGAGAGAAAGTAAAGGGATCGTTATGAGGTGGTGAGATCGATGCAATTTGATGGAGAGTGGCTTGTTTGACATCCGGGGAGATTCTGTTACCTGCTATGAAGTGCCTGTTAAGGATATTAAGATCCACAGTAACATCACAGTTATCACGTTTGGATTTGCTTAGGCCTAGCGACCGAAGAAAGTTCCAGAGCCCTGCAGGAGTGGCTAGCTCTATTTCTTTCGCAATGTGGCGGCGTTTTGCATTACGTACAAGTTTATTGCAAATGTTGCGTAGTTTTTTATAGGCACACCAATTGTCATCTGACCTGTCACGCTTAAATCTTCTAAACGCACGATCTCTCCTAAATCGATACGACGCGACGTAATACGTCATTTCATACATTTTTGACGATTCGGTCTTCGATTTGGTTCCCTAATGGATAAATGAATAGCCCTGCTGACTACCCTACACCCCACTTACATACCCCCTACTTACATACTTTACTAGTGGTAGGTTTCGGCCGTGGCTAGTTATCCACTGGACAAAACCGTGTCGCCAAACTGTCATTATGACCGTGTTCTGGCATGATGTTAAATGAAGCTGGCTTCAGGACAGCTTTATCCCGCCTTCTGGGTTTAGTCGGCTACCATCAGTAGGTGATAATTGGGCATTCTGGCACAGTTTTTACATGCATCGTTTTTACTGCACTCCGTTCGCTTCGCTCTCTCCGTTCCGTTCAACGATGCATGTAAAACTGTGCCAGAATGCCCAATTGGTTTTCGGGAGCGTCAATAAAGTAAAATCTTTAAACGTTGCTATACACGGTTCGCTGGGATCACTGCGTTTCGTTCAACAATGCATGTAAAAACTGTGCTAGAATGCCCAATTGGTTTTCAAGTCGTCAGTGTTTTACTTTTCTGAAATGACTGATATGATGACTTAAAAGTCGAGAGATATGAGTTGATTTGTGCCTGTATATATATATAGTGATCGAATATTGTATTATTATTCATTTCTCCATCAGCTCTCATTTAAACAACTACATGATATTTGTAAAACAACCTCAGAATTTGCAGTTTGATGAAGTGGGTGCAACATTGAGCCATGAAGTTGAAAGGCATGGAAAACTTTTACCAAACACAATCCGGTGTATTATTTGCGGTCCGTCTAACTGTGGAAAAACCAACCTTTTAGTGGGTCTTCTCTTACATGAAAATGGATTACAATTTTTGAATGTATATATTTATTCCAAAACACTATACCAACCAAAATACGTATATCTTGAACATGTTTTAAAAATGGTACCTGGAGTGCATTTTTCAAAATTCCACGAACATGATAGTGTTTTGAACCCAAAGGAAGCCAAACCGAATTCTGTAATAATTTTTGATGATGTTGCCTGTGAAAAACAAGATCATGTACGTGATTATTTTTCAATGGGAAGACATAAAAATATAGACTGTTTTTACCTGAATCAAACTTATAGCAAAATTCCAAAACAACTTATTAGGGACAATGCTAATCTTATTATTTTATTCAAGCAAGATGATATTAATCTCAAACATGTGTATGATGAACACGTCAACACAGATATGACGTGGAAACAGTTTCGTGAAATGTGTGCCAAAATTTGGAGTGTTTCCTATGATTTTTTAGTTATAAACAAAGATTGTAATAAAAATCAAGGATGCTATAGGAGGAAGTTTGACACATTTGTACAATTTGATTAGGTAACAATATTTTTATATTTATCGTCGTGTATCTAATATTATTTTCATTTTCTATCCTGACTTCATACAGTTAAGTTATATTACTAAAATGAATTCGGAAAAATCCATAAAAGCACAAATTGTAAAATCAGCTGACGCTGTTAAAAAGAAAGTTAAGTTGATGCGAGGATTACAATTAGATACAGATAACGCTATTGAAGCTGTACTTAAACCATTGACAAATCCACTCGAAAAAATGGTGCAAATGAATAAACCGGTTAACAATGAATTCAGAAAAAATTCTCCGAATTGGAGCACCAAGAAATTAGAATTTAACGATTTGGCAACACTTAAATCATATAATGAAGATAGTGGCGATAGTTTTGCTAAACGTAGGAGATCTGACGCAACTGTAATTAACAAGTCTTATTCAGAGGAAGAAAATAGTTCAGATAATACAATAAGTGATGAAGATAATAATAATAATGAGCAAAATACAAGTGGATCATCGTTTAGATCGGCAGAAAATCCTGATGACTATAACTGGTCTTTAAGTTCTGAAGTATTCTGCGATTCTCCATTCGGTATTAGATCAGATCGTGGCAAGCTTAAAATGGGATCGTCTCGGGTAACTCTAATGGGAGATAATATATTAATAGGAAACAAAGAATATAAAAAAACACCTGGGCTAAATGAATTACTGTTTAAAAAAATTCCTAATATGGATTTATTGACTGAAAACGATTTACTTGAATACAAAAAAATTTTATTAGATACCAATGCACATAGACGTGACTATAATCCAAGGAAGCCTATAAAAAGCAATAAAGGGCTCAAATATTTAAAAGTCATAAAACCACTTTTTAAGTTAGCTAAGAATTGTTCAAGTACTGAAAGTCTTCCACACACTGGTTTAGGATTGCCTTCGATGAAAAAATTTAAACCACATACCGATTATGTTTATTGGGACGATCCAAATGAACTCGTAGAAAGATTAAAACTACTTTTAGCTTCTCGTGATGCTGGTAATACCAGTCTTGATAATGAAATAATATCAATTATTGAAGAATTACGAGAATGTGGTATCATACGCTAGAAATTGCATGAAGAAGAAATTATCATCATCGAAAATTTCTATTCATTTATAAAGAAAAACACATTTCATAAATTCAGTCATCATAAAGAATTTGGTGAGAGCAGATTAAAAAAAAAACATGGACAAATTTGGGCATTATGTGCATAAAAGGATGCGACGAGGATCAGGAGATTCAAATTTAAATGAGAAATTGATGAAAAATAATGGTGGTGATTATGACTTGAGATCATCAAGACTTAAAGGATTAAAATTACCAGTGTCTCCTGATGAAGCTGCTAACAAGCAATATATCGACCAGAAACTTACAGCTTTTTATGATAAACTTGAAATAGATGCAGAAATTAAAAATATAAAGGCTCAAATTCAAATGATAGTAAATCAGTTTCAACTAAAACATGCTGGAGATATAACCAATCATCAAACTAAAGAAATTTATAAAGATGAGCAAAAAAGAAATAGTTGATGAGATTCACAAACAAGTGCGAAGAAACTTTGTCAGGCGTTCTGTTATTTTGAAATCAATAGATGATCTTTGGCAAGCAGATTTAATTGATATGCAAAGTTTTGGTAGAAATAATAAAAACTTTAAATATATATTGACAGTAATTGATTGTTTTTCCAAATATTCTTGGACTGTTCCTTTAAAATCAAAATGTAAAACTGAAGTAACAAAAGCATTTGAAAATATACTTAGAGATGGAAGAATGCCGAGAAATCTGCAAACCGACCAAGGAAAAGAATTTTATAATGATGAATTCAAAAGCTTGATGCAAAAATATAATATCAACCACTATTCTACATACTCAGTTAAAAAGGCTTCCATTGTTGAGAGATTAATTAGAACTTTAAAGAATAGGTTATACAAAACATTTAATTTAGTTGGTAATTATAAATGGATAGGACAGCCTTTAGAACAAATTACTGGTGATTATAATAACACTACACATAGTACAATAAAATGTAAACCAATTGCTGTTAATGCTGCCAATGAATTTTACATTAGAAATAATATTTTCCGATTAAAGAAGCAAGTAAATAACAAAAAACCTAAATTTCAACAAGAAGATTTTGTTCGCATTAGTAAGTATAAGGGATTTTTTCAAAAAGGATATACTCCTAATTGGTCAACAGAAATATTTAAAATTAAAGATATTAATGATAAATGCACCCCAATCACTTATTATATAGAAGATCAACATAAACAACCTATATTAGGAGCATTCTATGAGCAAGAACTTCTTAAAACAAAACATCCTGACGTCTATTTAATTGAAAAGGTAATAAGAAAGAAAGGTAATAAACTATTTGTAAAGTGGTTGGGTTTGAACGAAAATGAAAATTCATGGATTCACAAAAATAAAATCATAGTATAAAATTGCATAAAATTGGAATTAATATTCATTACCATACAACCAATGGAGGGAAGAGGACTTGTTAATACTTTGATAAATAATTTACCGTGTGAACTTCATTTGCCTGGATATAATTACTGCGGACCCGGCACCAAACTTAAAGAAAGGCTCTTGAGAGGGGATAAAGGGGTTAATGGGCTAGACGAAGCTTGCAAACAACACGACATAGCTTATGCAAATAACACTAATTTAGACGTCAGACATAAGGCAGATTTACAGTTAATGAATATGGCGAAACAAAGAATGAAATCAAAAAATTCTAGTACGGGCGAAAAAGCAGCCTCATGGTTAGTGAACAAAGTAATGAAAACTAAACTTAAAGTAGGTGCTGGAACCAAAAAGTTTAGCTCAGTCATTAGTCAAATAAAGAAACATTTAAAGAAACTCAAACCGAAGAGCAACAACTCCGCAATAAAGATTGCATATTCAGTGGCAAAAAAGTTATTTTCTAACAAAAATTTCAATTTACCTCGAATAATACCAATTCCTAAAACTGGAGGAATCTTGCCTTTGATTCCAATATTTGCGGGATTATCAGCATTGGGTGCACTGTCAGGGGGTGCTGCAGGTATAGCGAAAGCGGTCAATGACTATAAAGCTTCTAAGAAAAGTCTAGAAGAAGCTGAACGCCATAACAGGACAATGGAGGCCATTGCTTTAGGAAAAGGCATGTATATTAAACCATACAAAAAAGGAAGTGGTTTGTATCTAAGAAATTCAAAAAACTGAGTAAAAGGCTGCCCAGAAGAGCATTAACTGATATTGATATATTAGAACATGCAGGTGACATTCCATATTTCAGAGGAGTTTATATGAGAGACAATTTACCTAAATTTCCAAAACATATCGAATGTGCTGTAGTCAATTTAGACGACAAAAATAGTGAAGGCACTCACTGGGTAGCGTATGTAAAAAATAAACAATATTGTGAATATTTTGACAGTTTCGGCGATCTTAAACCACCTTTAGAGCTCATCAAATACTTAAAATGTAAAGATATTTTATATAATTATATCCAATATCAAGGATTTGATACTGTTAATTGCGGTCATTTATGTTTAAAATTTTTAAAAAAATATTGGAGAAGCCGTGATATAAAATAAATGTTTTTAATCGCATACTGTTAGTAGCAAAATGTCTTTCACACTTTCAATAACAAGTTTTTCTTCAATTTCCACTACAAATTATTCACCTGCCTTGCCATTGGAAGGAGATTATGAATGTGGATTATTGTATTTTTCTACATTTAATTCAATACCGAATATAGATGATCGAAATAACAAATTTTATTATGGTGACCAATTAATTGAAATACCAGAAGGTTCATATGAACTCCACGACATTAGTGATTATTTAAAAGAACATATTGAAGATTGTTCGTTTAAATTGATATGTAACAACAATACTTTAAAAACATCTATATTTTGTACTAAAGACATTCATTTCGAAAAAGATTGTACTCTGGGGAAAGTTCTTGGCTTTGGGGCGGAGTTACTTAAAGCAAATATATTACACGAATCTCAATTTCCAGTCAGCATTCTATCAACAACTGTGCTAAGGATTGAATGTGATATTGTGAGTGGTTCTTATGTAAACGGAAAACCTAGTCACATAATCCACGAATTCGCACCAAACGTGCCTCCAGGATACAGAATCATAGAAATACCTAATAACGTCATATACTTTCCAGTTAATCAAAGCAGTGTCACTTCTATTACTATAATAGCCCAGTCATATTAGGGCTTTCACCTCGGAATGAAAGATAATAAGCTGCAAATTGGTATGAACCTTTGTTTTGTCATTCTAAATGTTGTCTCAAAAGTCACAATCGTTATCGTGTCCGCGTCTCAAGATATTCAAGGTCAAAGGTCACAAAAATCGTTTTTTCGCGAATATCTGGCTTCCTATCGGTTAAATGAGATTTGCATTTATTATAAAAGTTGTAGGCTATAAAATTCCCTACAACTTTTGTTTAAACTTTTTTTTCATACAACCAACCGTTTTGAAGGTAGAGCGCGAAGAGTGCACATCGTACAGTCATATACGGCCTAATGCAAGGTCAAGCGTGAGTTATGGTTATCAGTACGTTATAAAGTCAATTATTTACTTGGAAATTATAATTATTAAACAATGCCTATTATTTATGTACTAACTATTAATTATTTATATTTAATTAAAGTAAGTAACTTGATTATTTATATATAATTATTCATATTTAACTATTTAAGTATAAAATATTATTAATTCTGGATTATATATTTTAGTTTTATTTTAAGTTAAAATGATAGTAAGAATACTCTTACTATCATTTCATATACATATTATATCATTTTATATACATATTTTACACATATTTTTATTTATTATTAAAAACGGCATAATATACATTTGTCAAAATGTGAGTTCAAATATCAAAAGTATCTTTGTTGATTTTAATTGTAATGAAATTGGAAATGGAAGCTAATTATCTTCTTCTTCTTCGTCGTCTTCTTCTTCTTGTCGCTCAAAAATGTTCGATTCATTGTCATCATCCTCATTATCTGTCATGTTCATCTCCAAACCTTCCAGAATATCGGGATCATATGTATTTTCTTCATCGGGATTACTTGGATACAGTGAAGCGTTGAGGCAAGCTTGTCCGTTGCACTGGCCGCAAGCTAAAGAACATTGTAGCCCTGATTTTCTGCATCCACAGCGGGAACCACAACCATTTTTGCAATTGCAAAATATTACGTTTAGTAGTTCGGCTGGTGCTGGAGGTAATAACGTTCGTATGGGCTCCAGGATTTCATTTTCAAGCATCCAGCCCCATTCTTGAGGTTCTAAGTCCTTCCCTAACCACGTTTGAATCTGGTAGTAGACACGTTTTATGTGTTGATGAGCTGCTACACTTGTTGGTGGAAGTGTTGACAGTTGTACAGGTTTATTTAGTTTTGTAAATTTGATGAATTGCGTGTAGCGGAAATGATCAATGTTGTCCTCAGATTTTGGAGCATTATATAATGCCAACAAGATGCTCCATTTTCTAATAATGTTTGTTTTGGGCAGTTTTCTTGTTGAAATACTTCCACCAGTTTATCTAAATCAGGAATTTTTTCCAATGCTCTAGTAACAGTTTTTTTTCCTTTTTTAAATAGCGCAGAAGTCGTGTCACAGCCAATAATAGTTAGTACATAAATAATAGGCATTGTTTAATAATTATAATTTCCAAGTAAATAATTGACTTTATAACGTACTGATAACCATAACTCACGCTTGACCTTGCATTAGGCCGTATATGACTGTACGATGTGCACTCTTCGCGCTCTACCTTCAAAACGGTTGGTTGTATGAAAAAAAAGTTTAAACAAAAGTTGTAGGGAATTTTATAGCCTACAACTTTTATAATAAATGCAAATCTCATTTAACCGATAGGAAGCCAGATATTCGCGAAAAAACGATTTTTGTGACCTTTGACCTTGAATATCTTGAGACGCGGACACGATAACGATTGTGACTTTTGAGACAACATTTAGAATGACAAAACAAAGGTTCATACCAATTTGCAGCTTATTATTATTCATTCCGAGGTTGACCCCTTTTTTTACCTAATATGACTGGGCTATAAGAATTGTGGACGCTGAAAACAATTTGGTTAACTTACGAGGTGAAGATATACAGTTATACTTACATATAAAGAAAAAATGATTAATTTTAATAATAAAAACTCGACCACACCTGTGAAAAACATCACTCCAAAACTTACCATCGCCAAGCGAACACCTAAGATAAGGTTAACCAAAGAAAACAGACAATTTCTTAAATTGATTGGACTACTAAAATGAGTATTCTAAGTATAGCAGATCCTGTTGTCCACGACAACACAATAGAGAGTGTTGAATATCACTCATATAAGCCATACGTAACCAGCTTTAATGTCAATGATGAAATACGCATTCCTATCAACCAACAAGATTTATACATATTACCGTCAGCAAGTACACTATACTTAGAAGGTTATGTTAATGTACACAAAAGCGACAAAACAAAAGTTAGTCAAGTTAACTTCACGAATAATCCTGCCCTTTTTTTCTTCCAAGACATTCGATATGAATTAAATGGAGTAGAAATTGATAAAATTAAAAATGCTGGGATAACAACAACTATGAAGTCTCTTTTGTGCATGAACGAAAATGAGTCAAAATCATCAAAATTCTGGGGTTGGGATATTAATGGTACGAAAAGTACCTATTCTGGAAATTTTTCAGTATCTATTCCACTAAGTAGAATTTTAGGATTCGCAGAAGACTATCAAAAAATAATTATAAATTGTAAACATGAATTAATTTTACTGCGTAGTAACACAAATTTAAACTCATTGAAGGTAGGCACAGGAGAACTTGTTAGTGATACCATTGATATTAAAAAAATAGTTTGGCGCGTACCACATATCAAAGTGTCCGATCGGGAAAGAATAAACTTACTTAAGCATTTAGAGAGAGATCGAGCAATTAATATGGTGTTTAGAAACTGGGATCTTTATGAATACCCAGCACTTCCAAAATCATCGAAACATACTTGGTCAATTAAAACATCATCGCAAATAGAAAAACCTCGCTTTGTAATTATCGGATTACAAACAGATCGCAAAAGGCAACCGCACAAAGACATGTCGCAATTTGATCACTGTTATTTACGCAATGTAAAAGTATTCTTGAATTCATGTTACTTTCCATATGAAAATTTAAATACTGATTTTCGAAGAGAGGAATATTCTTTAATATATGAACAATACGCAAAGTTCCAGCATTCATTTTATAATCGTCGACCAGAAGCGTTGTTAGGTTTTGAGGATTTTAAAGATAAGGCTCCATTATTTGTGATTGATTGTTCGCGTCAAAACGAATTACTGAAAAGTGGCCCAATTGATGTGCGTGTAGACCTTGAAGCGGATTCAGAATTTCCTGAAAATACAACAGCGTATTGTCTTATTCTTAATGATTGTATTGTAGAATACAAACCATTGAGTAATATTGTGAAAAAGTTATCATGAATTCAGATACAATAATTGTTGATCTCCAGGGATTTAAAGATTCGTGTAATCAATTTATTGTTAAAGAACTGGCTATTGCATATAAAAATCATACTCAAACATTTTTGGTTAAACCTCCTTATTCGTATCACTACTTGACAAATAACGAAAGACAACATGTGAGATGGATTGAAATTAACCGAGGCATTCGTTGGAGTAATGGTCACATTGATTATAAAGAATTTAAACGCATTATCATGCCATATTTAAAAGAGAAAAAAATTTTCACCAAGGGCTTAGAGAAAATAAAATGGATCCATAATCTGTGTAATGACTGTGAAGTGGTGGATATAGGAGAAAAAGGGTGTCCTAATTTGTCAAAACTTTTTTCCGAATATCAACAATATTGTATTACTTGTGCAAATCATACTAAGTATTGTGCTTTAAAAAATGTAATGTGTATTAAACAATGGTATGACGATAATAATATAGATAGTTTTGAATTGTTTTCTAATTAATTATAATTTACTTATAAATTTAATTTAAGCTTTTAATTGTAATAACACAATTATTTATGTATAAAGTGTGTGTGTGTGTGTTACTAATGATTATTATTGTAAGAAATATATTTTTATGATTTTAATAAATAATTATTTTTAAAATACCTGAATTTTATTTCAAAATGATGATTCATTATTGATGTCATAATTAGATTGTATATGTGTATAATTATTATTATTGTTCTCTTTATTTATATAAAATCTTAAATTAAATTTTATTAATTAATTATGATCTAATAATGAAACATTATTTTTAATAAATATCTAACCTATAGGGAAATAAAAGACAAAAATAATTACACACAATAAAATTTATTTAAAATATCTTATATCTAACTTTTTACATAATATTTTTTACTGTACCTAATCATTTAAATTATCGCTTAATTTTGTCGATATTTTGCCTACTATATTTTCTGCCAGGTCCATTATTTCATCACATGTTCCCACTGCAGAATATTGCACTCTAATCGTTTCGCAAGTGGTGTCTATCCGCTCGTTGTATTCATATATCTGAAGTTTTAAGACACGTCGTCCTCTTTGTGGCATTTTCGTTATTACATAAGATAATGCTTCTTTCTTCTTGCGCTTTTTTAATTTAGATTCCTGTTTCTTGGCGGCGGCCTCGGCTGCAGCTTCGGCGGCCAGCTGTTTCTTCATTTTTTCATTGTGCTCGTCCCAGTCGGCTAATGGATCTTGCCCGCATGGCAGAACCCAATAATCTTGCACCTGTGTCTCGTTCTGTAACAAACATAGAATTAATATTATATAATTTTCAGTAAAGAAAATTTTGTATTCAATTTTAACCTAAAAGAATAACTTAATACTTACAGTTAAATCCATTTTTATAAAAGAAGAACAAGTGTCGCTAACAAGTGACTCTAATGAAGTGAATAATAAAATCCGCGCAATGCAGCGCAGGTGTTTATGCAATATCGTATTACGTAATTTGAACTCGGTTAATTTACTATCATCAAAGCATTTGCTTGAACTAAATCAGAACCTTCGACATGTTGTGACATGTTTCATAATATCAACAGTAAAATAATGTTACCTACACCACGTGTTGACAACATGTTATAACATGTTTCATAGGAGTGCTTTATAACTATACTAAGAGATCTGTTTAAATAAAAGACAAAAAAATTTTATACAACAATATTTATTCTAATTATTATAAATGTTAATTATAAATGTTATTAATTTATCTTACACAATATGTTAGCTTACAATTAATACAGGATTTTTTGCTTATTTTATTCTGTTAACACAAATTAAAATAACAACAAGAATACATTGATAATATTGATTTTTTAAATTTTATTGTAGACAATATTATACTACGACATAAACCTATTATATTACATAATTATATTCTCACGTACAAACTACAATGAAATACACAAAACGAGTACCTAATGAGTTAAAAGAAAGCATCCCTGTGCCCATAAGATAAAGTAGTAATTTTGTCTCTCAAAATAATACGTTTGTCGTCTCTAGCCGAGAGCGCACTTTTGTTTTGAGCTTGTGTAAAAATGATATGTTTTAATGATTTAAATATAATGTTTTTTCTTCTTATTAATTTATCGTCTAGGAGTACCTTATAGTAGTCCTTAAAATGTACATTTTTTATAGCAGACTTTTGGACACCTTTTGCTTTTTTAAATTCATCTTGTGTTGTTTTAATACAATATAATTTAGACCTTAAACCAACATATTCAGATATGACTTTACCTCCGAATTCATCTTTGAATAAACCCGGTATTTTTTTGTTTATGATTGGTATATTATAGATATTATTTTGAGGATAATTACTCGTGTCGAAGTAAGTCAAAAAAGATAGTTTTAAATCTTCATAAAAATCTTTGGTTTCTATGGAATAAAGAAAACTATCTGTATCAGTATAACACAATTTTATGTTTTCTCCATAATAATGTTTCATAACAGAATAGTGAAAATCATACATATGAGATTTAGAAATTTCTAAAACCGCGAATCCAATATATATGGGTTTGTCCAAAGAGATAGTTTCTGGATTCATTTGTACAGCTACAAAGTTTTCAGTAAAAATAGTTGCATTACGAAAGTTGGGCTTGGCTATTAATTGTTCTGCTGTTATAGTTTTATTTGTCTTATTTCTATCATCAGTCCATTGGTTAACTAATTTAACATCGACATATTTTTCAGTGTTTTCCATGGTTTTACCAAAAATACTATTGTTTAAAAGTTTAAAAAAATCTTGTTCGAATGTAGATTTTGCCCTTTTACGCAATTCAGTGTTCATATCTATATACTGTTTTAAGTAAGGACTTTGTTTAAATTCTATGACTCTGTGGATTTTTTTTAGCTTAAGACCGTGGTTCAAGCACACTTTAAGATGCTCATAATGAATAACATACTCGAATTTATCATGTAAATTTGGAATTAACTTTGAATCTTTCGAACCAGGTGGCATATACTTTTGCGCACAGAATGGGATATCGTTGTGTAGATTATGCAAAACTTCAGGATACTCTAAATCAACTTCTAGGATATAGCCATATTGTGCATCGAGGGGTATACTGACAAAATCGATTGTATTAATTTCTGATTCACTTAATAATTTGAAGTTTGAATGCGGCAAATAAGAGCACATAGCATAACCATAGAGATTGTTACAGTCAATGTAAACTATGAAGTTGTCTTTGTCTAACGGGTTATAGCCTTCTAAATATTTATTATTAGCCTTAGAATGTCTGTTAGAACACAAACAAATGCCACCGCGAATACCTTTTTGAATCATTCTAATTATCTCTAAATCAGTAATAAGCTCTAATTTTACTGCTGTTTTTAACAACATTGCATCAAAACTCAAACTCGGTGCAGTTATGTAAAAAGCAGGATCTAATTTATAAGTTCTTTTACAAGTAGTTCGAAAACTTTCAAATACATCTGCAAGTAATAATACGTCTGATTTAAGATATAAGTCAGTGTATTCGCCTAAATTGTTTATTTTAAAGGATTTCCAAATTTTCTTAGCATGTGCATAGTCTGAATCAGAAATCGTACTGTTGGTTAATGTACTAAAAAATGACTCTATTGGAGGAAGTTCTTTTTCTTCATATACATTCCAAGCTGACATATATTCGTATGGGTATACCCCTTTACGAAGCATTAATCTAAAATTATTTTCAGTGCTAAAAAAACGCGGTAGGTGTACAAAATCATCTTTGTTTAGATTTGCAACTAACTTTTCAAGACTTGTCCCCAAAAATTTGAAAGAATCAACAAAACGAACTGACATAATATCCTGATCATTCATTTCAAAAAATTTTGTGAATGATAAGTAATTCTCTTTAGTTTTTGCAATGACTTTTATTCTACCAGGTAGATTTCCTAATTCTCGAATGAACAGATGACTGTCATAACCAGCTAAATTGTGAAAAAATACTGGTACAAATTTTGGTAGTCTAAACTTAATGTTGCAATAAGAGTGAGCTGCCCCGCGATAACGTCCTGTAAGATGACAGTGATCTCTGACCTTATCATCAAATAACAATGTATTGCAAAGAAAACAATGTGACGATTGATCAAAGTTAGTTTGATCTCTATTAGTAAAATTCATTGTTACCGGGGATTGATAAATATTGTGAATGTTAGTTATGTCACGCGTTATGTATTCTATAAATTTTTCAACACAATCAGCACCGCGATAGGATATATATTTATTAAGCGAACTATCATATGCACAAACAACATAGTAAGCAAACGCCGCTGGCACGTGTTGGTGTAAAGATGTAGTACCGCTAGTAATAGAGCTCTTGTTTACAGACTTTAATATGGATTCAAAATCGGCATATATCACAAAAGGCATATCTTGCATTCTTTCGTAATGTTTGAACTGAACTACAGTTCCTTCATTTGGAAGAATAGTCGACACACCACTGCAAACATGAGAGTTCAGCTTATCTTCCTTATCAAAAAATATCATGCATTCTTCGCAAAAAAATAATTTTGCATGATGTTTAGTTATCTGACTACGAATTAACTTTGCTAAATTTTTTATAAGACAATAATGAGAACGTAAGCCGTTTTCAAGTAATAATAAATTAACATGATGTTTTTTACGACGTTTTGTTTTATAAAGAGGTCCAACAACTACAGATTTCTTTTTGAGTCCATAAATATTTACACTTATATCGGGGTTATTCTTTTCAAAGATTTGAATGTCAGAGAAACCAACAGGAAAAGTCATATTTTCAGTGTTGAGAATAGGATCAAAATGTGGATAAGCAGAAATTCGCTGACAATTATTCTTTGCAGGGAATAACGATGCCATTATACACCACAAGAAACAAAAAGAATCTCTGTTCTGAACATTGATACAAGCATGTTTAGACTTGATACTTTTAGGCAATTCAATGTAGCTTGAGGCACGCAAGGGATTAAATTTGTTTAAGTTTACCTCTAAATACAAGTTACGAACAAATGCCCAGCCACTATCTCTGTCTTCGAATTCGTCAACTTTTTTACTGATTGTTTGAATGATATCAGAAAAAAAATCATCAAATATAAAATGTTGATGCAGGACTACGTTTTCTGTTGCAAAAGATTTTATTGAACTTGAGTTATCTTTATGCAAGATAAATTCAGAAAATAACTCGAAATTAACCTTGAGACTAGAGTAGGTTTGCATTCGTGCCTGAAGCAAAGTCCTTACTCTGCGTCGCAAGAGAGTCAAATACTCGAAAGGAACGCGTGCGCGCTCCTTATCTGCCTGCTCGTCTGGCTCAGCGCTAGACGAGTTGCTATGCGATACGCGGTATGACGATATGCGGCCGCGAAAAGCGCTACTAATTTTTTCAATACCATTACTCTCATTTACTGAACTATTGTTTTTATGTGTTATACTCTTTAAATGACCAGCAAAAGCTTTACTTTTGACTTGTATGTCGCAAACAGTACAAAAAATTGTTTTAGGCATTGTTCTAACTATTGAATAAGGTTAACTTGCTTATAATGAAATGATCAATCAAACACAATAATTAATCAACCTATCACGCGTTGTACCTACATAACATAATTTTGAAAATACTGTGTATGAGATTTGGCTACTTTGACCCTCAATAGTAACTTAAGCTCGATTTAGCAACCGTATAACAGTAAGATACTTTATAAAAACAATGATATACCTAATAATTATAAAATCAATTAGGAACTTATGTCTAAAGCATATAACAGTAAGGACACTTTCCTATAGTTTTAATTTCTGAATTATGAAGAATAAAATTAGAAAAGTAATTTATAAGAGATAATTATTTAAGATAAAAATAATAAAAAATTTAGAAAAAAAACTATTTCTTTTTTTCTGCAAAAAAAGTGCCCTCAGTTGTGAAGGATCCCTTGCATTGTTTCAAAAATTTTTTTATAGTATTAAACTCCGGACAGTCCGTTCCGCCCTGAAACTTTAACGATACAAGCGCCTGCTGCCAACGATCAACAGGCGGAACGGACTGTATGTCCTTACTGTTATATACTTTAACTTCTATGTAAACATCACCCGATAAGGTGGCCGTTCGCCGAATGACGCCGTCAGCGACTCGGCGCGTTAGCGACGATTGTAAGGGTGGAGTAGCTCGTTTTCTTGGTGTGGCACCATCAGTGTCGCTGTCGGAGTCCAGCCCCAGGTCAGACACAGTCCTGCTTGCTGACACCGTCGGTACCTTCTTCAAAGCCGCCTTCGTTGGCACCTTGCGCTTTGCAACTTTCTTGTTCCTGAAAAGAGAATAAAATATTAGCATAAATAAAATTTAGGTATTTAAATCTTTGTATATTACATTTTATAATCTTACTATCTTACTAATATTATAAACGTGAACGTTTGTAAAAATGGATATATGGATGTATGTTACTCTTTCACGTCTAAACGGGTGAACCGATTGAGCTGAAATTTGGTATAGCTTAGACACTGGAATAACACATAAGCTACAGTACAGCAGATAAAACCGCGGGGCCCAACTAGTTATTCATATATTGCCCTACAACGCCTTTTGTAAAAGGAAAATATCAGGATTAATGTATCTTTTATTTTGTGCATAATAAGGTTGAATATTAAACCATACAAATTCTAATACACCATTTTAAACTTGTGCGCTGCGCTTTTACCCCAAACTAAATTGTTTGCAAGATAGTAGACATAGAGAACAGTATGCAAAATGACTATGGTAAATAAACAATTTTCCTTGTAAAGATAATACATAGTTAGAGCACTAATAAAACAGCTAGTTAAATAAAGTAGTACATACGTTTTTCCAGAAGATGTGGTGGCTTCGTCGTTGTCCGTATAGATTGACTCGGTCGGAGGGTCCTTCTTGCAGCGAGCCTTGTATGTGTCGGAATATTCGGATTCAGACCTGCGAGACAATACGAGTAATAATTAATACACAGGTTATAAAAAAATATAAAGTGTAATCTGTATAATATATAAAGAGAGACTGATCTATCAACATCACCCCAAACCGATAGTGTTAAAATTTGGAATACACATAAGACGTATCAGAACCAAGAAAGGATTACACATGCTTATATGCATAACAGAAAAACCGTGAGCATAAACTAGTATCGAATAAAATTATAATATAAACTCACGAACATGATTGCAACGCAGCGAATCTTCGTTGTGGTGGATCAGCTGTGACGGCTAGGTACGGAAGGTCACGGTCAAGCCGCGAGCCAGCGGTTGATGATAACAGCGACAGCTGACGGCGAGCGCTATCACGTAGAGCCGGCACAGGAACTTGCAGATGGAAACTTCTTGAGCCTTGATCTTCTGATGCTTCTTGAACTTCTGATGCTTCTTGATCTTCTGGTACTTCTTGATCGGAGCCGCGAACTTAATTAATTTTGTTCAACGGATAAACCGATTAAATACACCATTATCAGGTGTTGTAAGCATTTATAAATTAACAAAAATGTTTTATTTTCTTAGTACTTTCATAAAACAATAATTATGAATATGGGAAAATTGTTCTTTACCACTGTTTTTATTGAAACGTAAGCAAATTAATAAATTGCAGCGTTTGGTTATGGCATTTCCTTGAAAATATGTAAAATAACATTATTTTCTTTCGGCATTACTTTGATATTTTAAACATAGCGCTCAAAGAAAGCCGCAAATGTGAGCGTTTCCATTGCAATAAAACTATGTTCACGCGCGACTATGTTCAGTGGTTTACAATGTTAGGATCAGTTAATTATTGTTCAATACAAATATAGGTAATTTACGTTTCGTGTACCTAAGACATTGAAATAGATGAGGTGGGTAGTATCAATTCATACAGTTGATAAAAAAATATTTTTACATATTATTATCAACAATCCTTCAAGGTGTGCAACATAACCTAACCACTGTTCCTATATATCTTATAGGATACAGCCAGAACCGAATTTACATGTTTTACGTAAACACGATGACTTAGCGTCTTAATTTATTGTGCGAGGATTCAAACCTAGGATCCGGCAGGAAGTTCTACTACTGAGCCACAGGCGCTATGACAATGAAAACAGGTGCCGTAATAAACATGTTGTACAAGCGATTAAAATATTTCCATGTTATTGTTTGTTAGCTCCAACGATCAAGTTACATCGGAGCGTGTGATTGTGAACAATATTTTTTTATCTAACTCAACAAAATTAAACTAGTGCAGCTACCTGTTTTTGGATTTAACATATCGATAAACAGGTGTGTGCATTGTTTTATGTCTTAACCTTAGCAGGATTAATTGATTATGAATGCTATTAATCCAGATGTAATAAAATGGCATTTTATTATGTTTATTTTATAAAATTATATATATATATTCATAATGTTTTTGTTCAATAATATAAAGTTGTATATTTAATTTTAAAGGATCTACCATCTTTAATTATCACGGTAATCAAATAGTACATTTATTATTTTACTAGATACTTACTTTAAACACTTTGCAGGGTGCAACGTTACTTTTATCGATAAATAGTTCTAAGTACTGTAACAAAATTTATCGATAATCTCTTTCGGTCAACTCTATGTCCAACCATTGGCCATTACAGTTCTTAGTCTAATTGTGTTAATAAGTCGTGTTTTGTGAAAGTTATATTAGTATTACTAACAAAAATCAGATTTATTGTGTGTGTGGCCTTGCAAAAGGACTCTCGTTTCATGGTGTCACCAACCAAATTTGGTCACTGGTACGAACAAACGGTCTAGATTGCTGAAATTCTTTTGCATTGGGTTTTCTGTACAACGTTACAATATTGTTGCGATGGAGTTATCAATTCTAGGTGTCGTTAAACTCCATATTTGGAGAACGGCACGAGCAACCGGCCTAGAAATAAAATTTTCCTAAGCACGTTTGTAGCAAGATGCAAAATCACCTTGTGATAGAATGGATGCTTTCTAGGTACCACCAGCCATGGTTATAGACACGAGCAAACGGCCTTGATATTGAGATGTTCCTTAGCATACCCATATTCATTATTCTGATTTTGGTTTTTAGTAAAATTTATTTTTGTGTTTAGTGAACAAGTGTGTGAGACTTCGAGGCTGATTACAAAAACCATCTAGTATCCTTTTATAATAATTAAGTAATATAAACTAACCAAAAGTTTTTTACCTCATTAACGTTCTAAAATCCTGAACCAAAGAAGTAAAACACTGATGACCTGAAAACCAATTGAGCATTCTAGCACAGTTTTTACATGCATTGTTGAACGGAACGCAGTGATCCTAGCGAACGGTGTTTAGCAACGTTTAAAGATTTTACTTTATTGACGCTCCCGAAAACCAATTGGGCATTCTGGCACAGTTTTACATGCATCGTTGAACGGAACGGAGAGAGCAAAGCGAACGGAGTGCAGTAAAAACGATGCATGTAAAAACTGTGCCAGAATGCCCAATTATCACCTACTACCATCTGCGGCCCCATCGTGGCTAAACATTACATGGTCAGATGGTAACCTACATTAAATATAAAAATACACATAACATTAAACGTTCTAATAGATTGCGTTCACATTTATAATTATTCAATGCAAGCAATTAATTTATTTAATTAACTCTTTTCTTTCGTTACAGTGGCGCCACCACCAAAAACCTCAAAACGCCAGACTCCAACCCAACCGCAGCAAACGCCGCCAACCCAAACCCCAATCAACGGGAGCGACCTATTCGGATCCACCCCATTCTCGATCCAAACCACCCAGAACCAAGCGTTTGGGTCCAAGCCTAACTACGACATCAGTGACTTTAACCTACAAACGTCAGTTTTCAACGCCAACACGTCCTTCACAAACGGACTAAGTGGTTACGATCCGTTTGATACGCAGAAGAATAATAATATCTTCAACAATGGATATGGCAATGCTTTTAACGGATTTGGGAATCTGAGTGAGAAACAAACGGTGGAATTGAACAGCAGCTTCAACGGATTTTTGGATAAAACCATTTCGGAGATGAAGGTGAGCATTTTAATAGATATTTTAATGGAAAGATTTAAATGTATTCCAAAAATTTTTGAAATACTAAGATGTTGAATTTAACCATCAAATTTAAGCAATTCCGCAAATATAATAATTTTACATACTAATTCATTACATATAGTACTTTACGTAGGTTACATTTACAAAACTAATTTTAATCTATATTTTTATTTATCCTGCACAGCTTAATGATTGGTAAGTTCCATAATTCCAAAAACAATTCCATGCCCAACCTAAGCCTATAACAATAATGTGACTGATTTATTGATCGACCAACGTACAGTCCAAATCCTTAAACGAATTCGGTTGAAAGTTGAAACTTGTCACACAAATAGATTTAAAGATGTAGACATCATCTATTAAGACATAATTTCTTGATACTGGTGGTTGACATCGGCCGTGGCTAGTTACCACTCACTGGTCAAAACCGTGTTACCAAACGTTCATTATGACATGACCGTGTTCTCGCATGATGTTTAGTGAAGCTAAAAAGGGATTTATTTCGCCTATTTTTATTAATGAATAAAAAAGGGATATTAGACAGTGAATAAAGAAATAATTGTTTTCTTTGTTGTTCTCAGGATGGCTTCAGCAGGGGGATCAGCTTTGGAAACGATGATTTTTCAATAGACAACCTCGATCCCCTCAAGAAGAATTAAAATTTTATTATTTTGAAGAATAATTAAAATAATATAGATAATTATTTAGAATAAATATTGTTTTCGTTCACACAACCACTAAAAATTATATATAAAACGAAAAACGTTGTGTGAACTAAAATGAAGTGAAAAGATATGTGTTGCCATGTTATTGGTTTTATTAATCGATTTTATTCAGTGATAGTAGTTTAGAAAAATCAGCTAAATCTTTCTCAATTAAGAATCTCAAAATTTTTAACCAGTAATATGTCAAAACATCTCTAAGTATTTAAAAAACTAAGAATTCGGTGATAAAATTATTAGAATGTATTAGATTTACGCTCAATGTCAATCCTTAGTGCCTTAAAGACAATAACAAAAGACATTATAATATAAGATTTCGGGTAGTTTTTTAAGAAAAAAAATATAAATAGCAATGACAAAATTTAGGACCAAAATTCAAACTAATTTATTTGAAGATCACCTCAAATTATTCTGTGATAATTCTTTTCATGTTGAGGGACTTCAAATTTGCACGTCCATAACGACTGAATCCAAAATGTTATTATTGTAAATAATAATAAACGACAATAATTATTATTATATACGGATGGCATTGCAGCTTTTAAGGGTCAACACATTCCAAGCTATTTTATTAAAAATGATTACTATTATAATCTATGATTTATAATAATTTTATTTTTAGTATTGTATCATAGTTTTCGTAAATAAAACTGTTGTATCGCGTAATAGTGGAACATTGTTTTAGTATTGTGTTTACACTAATGTTACTAGATAAGGCCAAAAGATATACATTAATGTGTATTTTCAATAATAAATTTATGTTTATAATTTGGATTTTGATTTTAATTCCCAACTCCATTGGCCATACTTTGTTATATCATTAAAAGTGTGACCAAACTTTGTTAAATCTTCAATCTCTTTGCATAAATAATGATAACAAGTGTTATTTTGATAACACTTGCAGAATATTATTATTGAAATAACATTTATTGGTCTAAATATTATCGATAAAATTGTTGTCAATTAATTGTTACGATGGACATCACTAGTACTGTCAAAGTCAAACATGAGAGTTTGTTTACGTCATTGATTGTTTATGGGCGAGAAAATGTCAACATTTCATTGTCTCTCTGTTTTCGTGTATTTTCTTTGAAATTTTCAAGAAAATACAAGTTTTCTCGAATATATAATGTAACATAAGATCTGGAGAAACTATAGAATAATTCCTATTCAGTATTATTGAAGAAACTTCCAGTATTTTAGCAAAATGGTTGATCTTAGTGGTGGTTCAGATGGTCCTTTGGAACTTGCGTTTTCAAACACTGTTTTTATTGTTCCCGGCATCATTGTCGTCAGTTTATCAGGTAAGACGTGAAATATAATATTTTTCCTATCATTTACAAGTATTAAAACTTATATTTGAGTCGATATAATAGCAAAAATAAATTAACAAAGTTCGTTGTGTATTTGGCACCAGAAATAGCTCAGATACCGGTAAGAACTATTAAAAATCAATAACAATAACCATAGAATTTTTAAAAATATTTTTATGAAGTTTTTCCACGTTATTCATATATCGTGTGTAATTTTTTTTTATTGTTACACAATGTAGGTATGTAGATATTACAGTAGTTTTAATAAATAATAAACGCCTACAAAAAATACAATTACAAAAAAAATGGTGGCAAATTCGTGTATAATTAAATAATATTAATTTCTGTTTTTATTTCTAAAATTTAATACCTACTCGGAATACTTCACTACATAAACAAATAATATTATAACTATCACAAAAATGAAAATGTTATAAATTTAAATAATTAACAGTGTACCAATCGATGGTTTTATCACTATGAGTAAGTAATTTTCCACCGCCTTTATTACTTGACTTTCCAGAGTAAGAATATCCAGAGTAAGTTGTAAAACTTGACTCAAAACTATGACTCGACTGACTCAAACCATTAATAAATGTGACACTGGCAAATACACAAAGTGAGAGACCATACATATCTTGTGCTAATAGCAGGCAAGAATATCTTCACAAGTATTATATTTAAAAAATCTAAATGTCAAACTGTCTTGATAACCTCGACCTTTGAAAGTGAGTGGGTGCATTTGCAATATTATAAATGCAAAAGTATGGATGAATGTTTGATTATTACCTCTTAAAAAAAGCAATTTTTTGACAGTAAAAAAACATAAAAGATACACAAGAAAAAAGTACCTATCATCATCCGCCTTTGCGTCTATTGCAGACGATTTAAGCACTGTCTGTTGGGTTGGTTGGTGGCTAATAAAACCAATCATATACAATTAGAAAAATTCTACTGTCAAATGGGATAGACTCAGCTTTGGGCGGCACAGGGAGAAACCACTGTGCAGCACTGATTTTCAGTCTATCCCATACTCGAGCGCTGGTGTTAGTCGAGTAGTCTCTTCACACTTTAACAGCTGAGCAAGCAATTATTTAGAGACCTTAATATGCTTATAGCTTATAGACCTCTGGATACAACTTAGATTCAGATTCAGATTCATTTATTTACCATAACTATAACAATTTGTTGTTACAATGGCATGTCATAAAATACAGTTCATAATCAAAATTATAATAACTAGAATTTGCATTTTCAAGGTTATAAGAAGATAAAATTAATAGATCATAATAAGGCTTATATGACCACACTAGCTTATGCTCGCGGCTTTGTCCGCACGGCGAAATCCTTTCTTAGCGGAGGTCTATGTCATAGAACCTATCTGTGTTCCAAATTTTAACCCGATCCGTCCAGCGGTTTAGGCAGTGCGTTGATAGATCAGTCAGTCACTCTTTCCTTTGGCTGTGGCCCCATTTTTAAGATCTATCCTAGGTGCCTGAAATTAATTTTGTACGGAAAAATCTTTTGACAAACACAATGTTTGTGTTTTTCAGCACTTATGTTCCAACCTCGAAAACGTAGCTGTTGTGTTTTTAGCAGTGAATGTGTTACAATTCCTAGTTGGCTATTAAAATATTTGAAGTAAGCCAAAGCCGAGTGAAATAGTGCAAATACAAATCTTTTGTATAAATATACTTAATTTATTATCATTAAATTATGAATGCCCCAATAAACCGTGGATACACTTGTGATAATAATATCAATATTGTTGTGTGGTACAAGTTATAAGATAAACAAATAATTTTTGGTACCCTGTAGAGGTTCCTTTTTTTTAACCCAATAAAAAAAGTCACGATATGGATGAGTCTGGCTGCATCGGCATTATTTAGGTAAAAACAAAACAGATACCATTTCCCTCCACTTGGTACTATCCTGACTCTCTTCTTTCGCTCCTTTATAGGTTGAATACTGAATACCTTTGTTATGTTATAAATATTCTTCATATGTAGGACATGCTCGCCCGTTGTGGGTACTCGTGACTTACTCAATTTCTGCAGGGCATTCACTTATCCGCTAGGGAACCGAATCGAAGACCGAACAGTTTGCGAAGTTTCATGAGATTTCATAATAGGTACCTACAGAATTCTAAAATTCCATTCGTTCGGCGCGTTGGGCTCGGATAGATGTGCGGTCACCTTTAATTATACCTTTTTAAAATCCTGGGTAGTGCTGTACTTTTTCCCTAATTAGTCGGCAGCGTTATCTCTTACGATCAGGAGAGCGACTTGCTTGTGTTCTTACTTCGTTGTATAAAAAAAAGGTTCCGAATCGCCATATTTATATAACTTGGCCCAAACACTCTCAGCTCCACGTTCTCCACGTATCGTTCTTAAGTCAACATTGATATATCGCTATATTCACGACAAACACGCTTTTAAACTAAATTATCTTTTAATCGTTCACTAAAAAACGTTGCACATTCATTTTTGCATAAAAACAGTTAAAAAAAGTTCTCTTTTTGCACCTAAAACTGTTAAAAAAGTCCTCTTTGGCACCTAAAAAAGTCAAAAAAGGTTCTCATCCAAAAAGTTACCATATGGGACCAAAAAGTTTTCAGTCATAGACAAAAAAGTTTTTAACCAAAAAGTTCGACACACAGAAAGGAGGTTTTGCCAAGAAGTTTTCAATTTTCAATAGAAAATGGCTGAAATGGATTTGGAAAATTTAAAGAAGCTTGATGATTTGATAAAAGCCACCGATTCCCAACCTTCTACAAAGCAAGTGCTGGAAATGATTGACGCCGCAGATTTGGCTGATGATGTTAAGGAAAATTTGAGAAGCATGATCAAAGGGAATGTGCCTCAAGTTTTTGGTAGCTATGGGAGTGGTACCCTACTTGCGATCTTGTTTGTCGCACTGATTTTTTCTATAATGTGTAAGTTATTATTTAATGTTTTGTTTTTTTAATGATCTGTGTTTTGTTTTGATTTTTTTTATACAACAAAGTAAGAAGACTATCAAGGCGCTCTCCTGATGCTGCCCATAATTAGTACAGTGCTACCCAGGATTTTACAAAGGTAAAATTCTGGGTGCACTGCGCTAACGCTTCCTACTTGAGAGTCATAAGATGTAAATACTCTTCAGCCCAGTAATTAAAGATTTTTTCTGCTATTATTAAAGAAAAGTATGTAGGTAAGTAATTGTATCCGTTATCCTAACCATCATAACACAAGTAGCTTGGGGTTAAGTGGCGCTGTGTGAAATGTCTTGAAATATTTATTACTAGCTGCGCCCAGCGGTTTTACCCGCTGTTCTGTAGCCTATGTGTTATTCCAAGGTCTAAGCTATCTCTATACCAAATCTCGGTTTAATTGGTCCACCCGTTTAGGCGTGAAAGAGTAACAAACATCCTGATTTCGAGCGCCAAGAAAATTTGAAGTACCTTACATGTCAGAGCCAGGGTGGGATAAGTGCCCCACTCTGTCCCACCCTTACTACGCCCATGCTCTAGGCCTAAAGAATTAGGGCACCTATGTTATCTTGGCAAAGAGATAAAATTAAATATTAGATAATGAATTATCGACAGCCACGTACACATAATTACATAAACAATTTGATAAATTTTACCCTATTAAGTATTTTTTGATGGAGAGTGATGGCAATTTTATTGCTTTGTATTTTTTTTATATATCGCACATCTAGATTTAAAGGGAGTCATCTCAAAAATGCACCGTTTTCACACGTAGCATTCAAAAGGCGAAAAACTTATTAATTTGTCCTGGTGCACTTTAGAAGTTTTCTGAAACATAAGAAATATGGTATGAATAATATTATACTTTAGCAAACACATTTTTGAATCTGTTTTATTGATCGATAGGCCTTCCGTTCAGGAATTTGTTGGTGTGCATAACTCGAAACTAGGCGATTTTCGTGTTGGCTCCTTTTAGATCTAAATGTGTGGTATAACTCTAGGGACTGGATGCTAAGGCTCTGCCGATTCCCAGTCTCCGTCACAAAGACGATGCGGGAGTGCAGCCGAGTTGTTTTAGTGGGTACACCCGTTTAGTTGCCCTATCCGTGAAGTCAATCTAGAATAACATAGGACTAGGTGTTCTTTTAGCCTTTAGCCAGTAAATCGCTGCGCGTACCTGTTCATGGCCAAACCTTGACTCTATATGTACGAATTTTTAGAAAAAATAGACCTTGGAGAAGGACATAGCTTTTACAAATAAATTCCACGCGGACGATTCTCCAAGTACCTACAGCTGATAAAATACATATTAAATAATATTATCGTAACAAATGAAGGAGAAAAATGATTAAAATGTCAATAAAAAAATTATAAACACCCTTATCTAACCCTATCGTTGGACAACACGTAATAAGTAACCACTGCTAAATTGTTGCACTGGCATAGATACTCTTGAACACTCTACAGAATATGTACAGTATGAGCGCTACAGCATTTAACTAGCAGGTTGATGACGTTATGTCAAAGCTATTCATCATCATAAACTTTAATTTCCCACTGCTAGGCCTAGGGCTTCCTGACGGAGAAGAATGCAAGAGCGTACCTCCGTCGTCCTCGCAGAACAGCGGCTGGCTTGACATAAACTGTGCTCGCAAGTTTATGATTCGATGAAAAGGTGTTTGAATATGTTTGTATGTAGAATGGAAAGCTGGCATGAATACTAACAACAAATTTTGAGGTTCCGCGGAATTTAGCGGAACTAAATTTAATTTAATCGATTATTACTGGACTTCATATCCAAAATTAGGTATATTAGTTTCTTAGATAAAGTAAATACCTATTTAATTATATAAGAAATTAAATAATATGAGATTACGAGGAGTCAAAAATCTAAAAATATTTTAACTTTTTTTATGTGGAGAATTAAGGAGACGAGCAAAACGCTCTCCTGATGTTAAGAGATAACGCTGCACATAATCAGTACAGTGCTACCCAGAATTTTACAATGATGTGCAATTCTAGGTGCACTGCACCAACGCTTCTTACTCATGAGTCATAAGATGTTAAGACTCTTTAGCCCAGTAATTTCACTAGCTACAGTGCCCTCCTACCGGAGCACAGTAATATTTGCACATCACTGCTCAGACGGTAGAATAACTGGCACTTTTGGGGTACCCACCTAGACGACCTCCTGCAAAGGAAGTCTACCCCCGGTACTGTAAAACGCGCGACAGTGACGCCCCGCCCAAGGGACTCCTTTCGTGAAAAGATAAAGACAAGATAACACTAGCCTGTTGATTCAGTATTGTAGTAAGTTGATCTACTGTTTGTAAATGAACAATACCTTGGCAATATGTTGTCTTGAAGATAAATATTAGTTTATCGGAGACTGCTTGTGAAACTCAATGTGTGTTATCAATTTAAAAAGAAAATAATTTTAAAATTTTGTCTATGTGTGTTATCAGCTAAAAATATAAACTGGTCGATGTGTTTGATATTAAATTTAAATAATATTTTTCACATTGTCTTTGAGTGTTAACAATTTTAAAAGTAACTTAGTCAATGTACCTAATCATTTAAAAAAAGTTGTTTAAATTTTGTCTATATAATATGTGTTATCATCAACTTTAAAAAGAAAACAGTTTTAAATTTCGTCTTAAAAAGGATATTAATTAAAATATAGTCAATGTTATCAATATTAAAAGAAAAGTTAAGTTTGTCTATGTTAGATCAATTTAAACAGATTTTAAGCCTCGTCGATTGCTGATAAATATTTGTATACCTGTTAAAAATTGCGTAAAAATCGTCATAGTTCAAAACCCCATGTTTACTCCGTTGCTTGTTGTCTATTTATTTTCTTTTTTTTTTTTTTTCTAATTAATTTGTATCTAAATCAATCCAATCTAGAAGTTTTAGCGTAAACACAAATTCAATTTTTTTATTTTATCAATATTAGCTGTATTTACCTACATAATTTAGTCTCAGTATCACCCAGCGAAAATAATTTTCAAATGTAAATTTTTTTTTTACATTTAAAAATTATTTTATTCAAAAATATAACAATATATGAAATTCACTAAACTTACTTAAACCGTTATTTATAATATTAATAGAAGCATAAACCCAAAGGACTAAACTATATTTAAATTTGTAAATTCCTTTTGTTTTGTGAAAGTGGCCCTGGAATGAATTGGTCTACTAATTACTGAATCCTTTAGTAATCGTATAGCAATAAATACATAAATACAGAATACAGGCGTACAATCAACGGAAACACGTAACTTGTAAAACGTACGTGCAGAGTTTAGAGTGAATTACAGTGCAAACTGCACAATATTAATCGTAAGTGCATGCTCTAACTCTAACAGGATACATTTTGAAGGCTTTTATGTAGACAAGGCTTCCGAGCTTGCTTTCAATACGCGAACGCACATTTTTAACTTATTTTAAAACAACTGAACCGATTTTGATGAAAATAGAATAAATACTATTTTTCGAAACGTGATACGCTAGATCGTGATCAAAGCCTAACCTATACCTAATGAATTTAAAAAAAAGAGAATTATATTACCTACTAAATTTATTAAGTCCAGCCTTCTGCGCGTTTGTATTTTGTGCAAACAGTGCGGGGATGCTATATCGATACCAAAGGTCAACGAACCCGACTATTTATTTTGTATACATCTTTAAAATTCGTGTACAAATAGTATACCCAATTGCAAAATGGATGTATGTACTCGTATTACAATAAAAATGTCTTTTGGTTGATAGAAAATAAAGTTTTATAATCTTTAAAACAATTCTCAGTTTGCTATCTTAAATGAAAAAAAAACCATACTTAAAATATGAAAAATACACCTAATTTTGATATTCCTCTACAATTTTTCATTGTCGCGCATATTTTAACACATATGCGGAAAACACAGCTGTGTTTTTGAGATCGGAACGCGAGTGCTGAAAACAAAATGATTTGTTTTGTTAAAGGATTTTTCCATACAAAATTAATTTCAGGCCCCTGGGTTAGTTCTATAAAACTCCGCCGCAACCAATGTGTTAGTCTTGTCTTACGCATCTTAGCCCTGCATTACAATGTAGCTATCAAGCATTCACTGTAAGCAATTCTAGCGCCACCAGAATAGATCCAAAAGGGCATACTAAAAATAATCCATCTACCATCTAATTAAATTCACATGGTGGCGCCACCGGTCACTTGCTTAGTACCTTTTCCAAGCTGTTTACTATGGCAGTGGATTAGTTCTTTTTTTTAGCCGCTGATGTGTTTATCGTAGTTCAAAGATGGTACGCAGAAATCTTAGTGTATCGCGCGTTGTAATTCTTGATTGACGTGTGTAGTAATTAAAATTAGTTTATTATTAAAATTGTTTGCTAGCAGTGATGAGTTTTAATAATATTAGTGTAATTTGTTTATATTTGATGGAAATTTTTTGAAAATCTGATAAAAAGTATTTAAAATCGTTCAATGTTTGTTTCTGTGAATATAGTTAAAAGTAATTAATAAAATTGTTTTTTAGTAACTTAGTTCTAAATAACACATAATATGATTCTTTCTTCAACTGAAAACGCCTAAATCAAAAACTGTTTAAATAATACAGTTTCTATTAACTGTATCATGTACGTGTTTTATTAACTCAAAACTGCAACAAAACATAAAAATACAAAATATTTATTAGCAATCGACATTGTTTAGCAACACACATTAAGAAAACACACAAATTTAGAACAAACGAAAAAAATTAACAGGGTCGCCAAAACTACAAATTCGCGCCAATAAATCAAAATGGCGGACGAAACTGAAATGGAAGCCGCGGCGTCGGGAGGTTTGAACATCGGCGCTGCGATAAATGAAAAGTTGACGGAACAAATACAAAGCATGGACGTGATGAGTGTTTTAAAGAAGATGATAGCCTCTGCACCCGTCGACGAAGAATCCGAAGAAGTTAGAGAGAAATTACAAGGAATCTTCGAACAGTATAACCAAATGAGTGAAGATCAAAAAGCGGAGTTCACATCAAAGATAAAAGATGGCCTTATTAATAAGATATCAGCGAAACTGTCGGATCCGAATGCGGTTAATTTCGATGGGATAGAGGATGCGATCAAGTCGGCGGTTATGCAGCAGATTTACTTGGCTGGCTTGGTTATTTTTGTTGTTTTCGTTTTGATAGGTATGTTAAAAGTTTTATTATGGTGTTTAATGAAGAACAGTCTCTTTCAAAGAAAGAGATTGCGATTAGGCCAATTTTATGCAAGTGCGCATCGTCAAATTCTCATTCAAAACATGCTTATGACATGACGTTTTGTTTTGTTTGAGTACACCTATAGGGGGTAGGGAGGTAGACAAGGGCAAAAAAAATAGTCCGTAATGTAGGTACTTATGTTTCCTCATGTATATCTTTGTAACCATCGTTGGTCTATTGTGTATGTCTTTCCTTTCCCTGCTGGAAGAGGTCGCTATTAGCGATAAGACCGCCAATTGTAACACTTTTTTCCTAATGTACCTATAATCTTTTTAAACTTATTATTATTGTATGTGTGCCAATAAAGAGTTTTCTATTCTTTTCTCCCTAACGCTTGTATCTTTTTGAGTATAAAAATAATGACGTGACGCGTCATTATGCGTATTTTTATATATGTATAAAAACTTTTCTTAAATTCTACCATATAATTTATAATTTGGTCATTTTCCTTAAACAATCCATTTATCTTTACAATATAATATGTATTGTGGTATTTACTAATGTTAAAATATGTATCGTATCATAAAATATAACGATAAAATACTTTTTATCAGTTGAAAAAACTATTATTAGGTACCTACTTATTTTGTAATCAGCCAACACTGATTTAAATCACGAAGTTGCCACTAAGATTTAGAGTGTTTTATCATACAAATATGTATTTTTATTGTTCAAAAAATATTAAGAATATAAAAAATTCTGTGTACCCGTGAAATTACTGGACAAGACAACTATCTCGCCGGTGACAGACGCAGAGCAGAGGGTCTATTGGCTAATTCACACCCCGGCAATAGCTAATAGGCTCTCAGAGCTGCGCAAATTTTTGGACAATAACTAATCCGTCGAACACCTGATTTGCTCATATTATTGTTATTAAAAAAACCTTAATTAACACTTACATCTTATTACAGTACTCGTAATTACGGTTTTTGAGTTGTCCCGCTGTCGTCATTAATAGACGCATAATGTATTTTAAATATCGTATTATGACTTCTATCCTTTCACCATCATCGGCCTATATCCGTCCACTGCTGGACATACTGCCGTCATTTTAAAACTTGTATTTTTCCTTACCTGCTTGGTTGTCTGGAAGAGATCGCTATTAGCGATAAGACCGCCAATAACAACATGCAACATTGCATAACTGAAATGTATACTTATTTAGTGTTAATTGTTTTCTTTGTTCTTCTTCTTCCTGCCCTTATCCCACACTAGGTAGGGTCGGCACAACACGTTTTTCTCCTCCATTCTGCTCTATCATCCGTCATATCTGCATCCACTCCCCTAGCACGCATATCCCTGCACACACAGTTCATCCAAACCTTTTTCGGGCGCCTCCTTCCCGTATTACCACCTATCACCATATTCATGGACTTTTTGGTAACATGATTTTCATCCCTCCGCATAATATGTCCTTACCAGGACAATCTTCCACTCTTTAATTTCTCTGTCACTGGTGCAACTTTCAGGCTTCCCCTCACATACTCATTTCTGATTGTTGCAATAAAGAGTTATCTATGATTTAAATATTTTTTACTAATGAGATATACTTAGGTTAGCTTTTGTCCACTATCTTGCGTGATGTTAAGCGACGACGTAGCCGTAGATGGTAGCAGGAGCAGGCCAAACCTAGAAGGCGAGATGGATCTCTCCCTGGATTCACAGAACGCCTAAACGGGTGGACCGATTGAACTGAAATTTGGTATCTAGCTTAGACCCTTTTTTTTTGACCCAGGAAAAATGCGTTATGCATCATCACCCCTCGCCGGGGGGCGCGGGGCGGTATATGGGACTCCCCCGCCAAAGATGGGAGCGGCGGGGATACCCACTAAAAAACCTGGGGGTGTTCCTGGGGGACGCCATAGTGCCGGGGCAACGGGTACGCCGAAGCACTCATCCGCGGCCGTCTATCTTAGACCCTGGAATAACACATAGGCAATAGGAAGTTATAGAAGTAGGTGTAGTTAAATAAATAGGTACAGCGGGTAAAACCGCTGGGCGCAGCTAGTCTACAAATAATAATATATTGTTTTTTTTTCAGTATTCTTCGGCTACAAACTCTACAAGTCCCTGAAAGAAAAAGAGAAGAAAAAAGAAGATAAAAAGAAAGCTAAACAACTCAAAAAGAAGAAGTGAACTTCCTACGACCGCGCGCGAACATTCGACGGAGTTTGAACTAGGATAGTTAGGTGTCTTAGAAATTATGTATTTTTGTACTTTACGGGACTTTTTAGTTAAAGTAACGATCCACCTTTTTGTGTTCCAATTTCATTTGCCATCAGTGGCTTTATCATGCCACACGGGATCCCGCTGAAATGTCAAGAGTGGAACTGTCATCCCATACATTGTACTGTTGTGAATGTATGGGATGACAGTTCTACTCTTGAAGTTTTGTCGGGATTCCATGTGGCATGCTAAAGCCGCAGCCTCCCGGCTATAATCAAATTTGTTGTCAGAAGAATAAGTAACGATCCAAGTTGAATTTTTTTTATTCGAAAGTAAAATGTAACAAATATTATCAACAGAAGTAGTGATTTTACAGGAAAGAGGTTCCGCGGAATTTAGCGGAACTAAATTTAATTTGATCGATTATTACTATACAAACTTCATATACTAAATAATTTTTACTTGTTAGACAAAGTAAATGCCTATTTAATTAAGAAATTAAATATGAGAAATTATGAGGAGTCAAAATGTTGTATATTTTAACTTAAAAATGCGCGATAGTGGCGCCCCGTCAAAGGGACTCCTTTCGTGAAAAGCACTACACCTTACCTACACTTTCTGCCAAAGGGCCTATTGACTTATAGACACACAAATTTGCGTGCATTACGTGCTTAAACCTCCTTATTAATATGAGTAAAGTAACAAAAGCAGCAATGTACATTGAAGTTGCCATCAATCGTAGTGAGTGAGAATTAGCCAATAGCCCCTCTGATTGGATTGGAAGTTTAAAATAGGTTATAATATGAAATAAATAGGTGGATCGTTTTTTATATCAATATAGTATATTATATCACATTTAAGTATCTACCTATTATGTCAAACCAACATATAGGTTGTCCACACAACCAATAATTGTAATTTGACTATGACAGTGTAATTAGGGTAACCTGTTCTGTAAAGTATAAACTCCAATTACCTATTGTTCATTTACAATGAGATTTATAAATATAATCTATAGTTAAAACGAATGTATATTATATGTATTAATGGAAATACGCGTTACCTTGCGGAAATCCATGATTACTATACTTTTTAATTAATTATCGATAAAATAAAATAAACTTTTTTGTTTTTTCGACATACCCAACACTAAAAATGACAAGCTGAATTATTATTGCATAAATTGTGTATGTACTTTATTTATTTGTGAGTGAGATAATGTTATAGCTTTTATTATTAAGTTTTTAATACTTACGTATACGCATTTTTCCCAAAGTTATATTATTGAGATCCTTTACGTATATTTTAAAAATTATATTGCACAATACATAATTTGTAGGACATAATTAAAAATTGACTGATTTCAGAAAAATAATTAAGATTAAATGTTTATTTATTTTTGTTATTTAAAAAACGGACAATTTTCTTCCAATTTTTAAAATACATGTTTTAACACTATTTATCGATATTTTTATCAATACATAAAGAAATAATGTAAAAACGTAATTTTTATTAAATGAAGTTTTTTCGTACCAGGGGCCTAATTTTTGTCTATATATATCTATGAAAAAATATATAACAATGTAATACAAAAAAGTGTAGTATACTTAATGTTATGTTAAAGCAATACTTACCTACTTACAGTTATTGTCCCAACTGCTTAAGGTAGTTGTCCCACCGGAACGAAGGCGAGAAAATGTGATTCCTTTTCACGAAAGAGGTCCCGCAGAATTTAGCGGAACTAACTTTAAATTTTTGATTATTACTGGACTTCATATCCTAAATAATTTTTATTTGTTAGATAAAATAAATACCTTTTTAATTAAGAAATTAAATTTGAGAAATTATGAGGCGTTAAAAATTAATAGATATTTTAACTTTTAAAATGTGTGATAGTGGCGCCCCGCAAAAAGGACTCCTTTCGTGAAAAGCACTCTAGCTATCGGCGTCTGTCATTTCTCTACAGTGTTAGTAATCGTTCATCTCACTCGCACACTCGCTTATAGGCGAGCTATATACAACTATCGGAACTACACACTCGCTCGTCAACTCGTTTTACATTCTAGCTCTACTCGCTCATCGTTGCCAGTGGGACATCTGCTTTAAGATGCATAATTTCGTCTAAAACTTTTTTTTGTATATTCCCCATTCATCGATTGTTCACAGGTGGCATTGGGAATAAATTCCAAGTTGTGGAAAGGAGGGGGAACTGTAACCTTGATATACATTTTAACATTGCCGTAAAAAAATAGCATTATAATTTTAAACCCTTTTTTGTATGACTTTGTTGTATATTATATTTTATTGGACATTGTATATTTTTCTTGGACATTCCTCTATTGTTAGGTAAAATATTATAATAAATGTTGTTATTTATTCGTGTAGATTTTGTTTTATTTGTGTCCCACATTAAGTTTAGCCAGTTTTAAAGTGCATGCTGTTTTTTACACAAACCAGAACATTTTGTAAAGCCGCGTATTTTGGTTCAAACATTCAACAAAAACATCACAACATTAAAAAAAAAACTCGATTTTGATAATATTATAGTTTTGTTGTACGTGCTTTCCATCGGGTATGGAAAGCAAAAACATTGTTGGAGCAAACAAAACTTTTTGTTAACAATGTTTTTGAAAAATTTGAGTTGTGATGTTTTTGTTCAATGTTTGAACCAAAACTCGCGATGGAGACGCGGCTTTATAGTTTCCGAGCTAACCAATAGCCCTAAGGAAGAATTATAATATGTACTTTGGTAGCAATTAGTCTAAGACAAATATATCGGGTAAACTTGAACGAGGTTGTAAAAATGGTTTAGTAGGAGATTTATTATTTTAAATTAGTCAATACGGTATATTAACCCTTTAACCGCCATCACCGTAATATGTCGGGATATGAAAGATGTGCTCCAAGCGCCACACACGTAATTTCACGTCAAGTTTATTACGCCGACAGCGCCGCTGGCGTTAGGAGAATAATGAATGTAACAAAATATGGCGGTTAAAGGGTTAACATTCTCCCCTAAATCAATTATCCCCACCATCATCATCCAATTATATGGTGGCAATTTGGGAATATATTCCCAGGAACAATCGATGTGGGGTGAATGGGAAAAGAAAAAAACCATTTTGTTTCGAGAAAGAATGCTTTATTTCCAATTACAGCTATATATACAACATTACACGGTAGCACCTCTCCCGACGTTTTCCTAAAAAAAATAAACTCAGAACATACATCTTTGGGAATCTTACAGGATTTTGTTTCCGATTGCTTTTTACCTTTTTTAGTGTTCACTAATTTTTCGCTAAAACTAAAATTTGTTAGGCGATTTTCACACTGCAGCGCGCTGTGTCGTAGCCAATTTTTTACATTGAAAGTATCTCAATTTGTGAGCGTCAACATGACAGTACCAAGTCTGGGATTAGCATCAAATTTTATCAATTAGAATTAGTACTTTAGTACTATTCGATACCTCGCCGAAAACGAGAAATCACAGCGTTGAATCGCATTTTTTTTTTCAATGTTAAAAATCTGCGGCCTGTGCTAATATCAGAGCGCGATGCAAGTGCGATAACCACTTTATATAGTCATTGCATTTAACGCACGGCTTGGCGGTTATAGATTACAAAAGAGCATATCCATTTTTAAATTAGGTGATCGTCAGGAACATTTTGTTACGCTGACAAATGCAATTTTAAAATGATTTCCCTACGTATGCACGCACACTAATGCAATGTGCGTATGTATGCATGCATACTAAATGTAAGGAAAGCTGCGCGTTCGTCGAATGCAACAACTATGTACCTAGCTATAAATTGGACTAAAGGTTAGCACATGTCGAAAATAAAGTGACAGGCTAAACCTAGAAGGCGGGATAAAACCCTCTGGCTTCACTGAACATCATGCCGGAACACGGTCACAATGACCGCTTGGCGATACGGTTTTGTCCAGTGGGTGGTATTGACAGATTCTCCTATTGAAATCATGGCAGAACCTACAATTTAGCTGCCTTATTTTCTAAACAAACATGTGCTAAATCCTTAATATTGTTGGACGAGAATAATTTTACCGTCATTTTAACTGCCTATTGCTTATAAGAAATGTTATATTCCTTGAATAATTTGATTTGTAAATGCAATTTTACTTCTGATTATATTTCTCAAAGTACCCGCCAAACTATTGAAATCGATCACCTAATTCGCATAAAATTAAATTGTCATAGTTACGACAAGCTTTTACCAATATTCTATACACATTTTTAGCACAATGAGACACATTATGCCAAAAACGATTGCCTCCTATGACTATGCCAAACTTATAAATTATGCGAATCGACGGAACCTTTAAAATAAAGCCCTATGTCACAAAATTTGACAACAGATGGCGTTATTTTCAATTTAACTTTGGCGGGTAGGTGATTTCAACGGCCCAACTAATTCGAAAATTTACTAACACACGCAAAATATTAAATGTTACGCGTCAAATAGTTTTTTTTTATATTTTACAATTTTCACATTCACTGAAGACTGGAAGTAATGTTAGCAAAGAAAGATATTTTAACTTTGAAAACGGGATAGCTTTTCATTTACACTACAATAATAATTATTGTATAAATCCCTTATAATATAGGTCAATCCAGATGATGGAAAATCGATGGCGTACATATTTAATCGTAACATGCTGTGTTCCTAGTCAACACACCAAGTGCGTAATCCGGATCATTGCTTCGAAAAAAAAAATACAAGGTAGACAAAAAAAAACAATTCTAAACAACTTCGCGCGCTCGTGACTATACTCGGTATACTAACATCAACTTTGAACAAATAGCTTTTCATACAAACTGTCCATATTCCATATATACCAACTCTTCAAACACTTGACTGGACTGACTGATACATTTTCAAAAGTAGAATGTAAGGGGATAACACACACACACACAGTTTTTGACATTAATGCGGGGTCCCGCAGATTCCCAGCAGGACCCCTCAGTAATGCACTGCATGCTAAAAGAGCGACATAATTATTTGTTTGATGGTTTTCCGGTCACAGGTAGATATGTAAATGTAAGTGATACAAAACTCATCGGTTCTTCCAGTAATAAAGAAAAGAAAAAAAAGAAGTAAACTAAAACCAATGTCAAAAAAGTACGCCACAGACTTTCCATCGTCCAGCCGATCTAAGTGTCAAACATACATTAATATAATATGTATGTCATATATTTAAACGAATAGTTTACCAAAAGGTAGTGATTTTCGGATATTCACATTTTTTTATTAATTATAAAACAAAACGCTTATGTATACAGGGTTACTGGCAACCAGTTAATCTCTTAAAAGGTTAAGATTGTCATAATTTTGTACAATTTCTACTATGGAGTGTGAAGAAAACTTTAATCTCAAGAAATTTAATACGTTTTGTTAAAAAAAAAAACGAAAATGACAATACGTAAAGTCGATCGACTTAGTATGAAACTAAATCACTTTGGCGTCTGCACGCTTTAAGTTAGTTATTAATTAATTTTAAAACATTTTCTTTTAAACATCGCGACAGATTTTAATCTAAATATATAGTTTTTCTTTAAAAGATAAAATAATTCAAAACAAGGATATAAATACTATTTTATAAACCCGATGATGCCGAGTCGTTAGTAAAGAATAGTTATTTTTTATATAATAAATTATTATTTAGCACATAAGAATACATTAAAATAATAATATTAAAATTATTAAGATCTATTCCGCAATTTCGGAATTATCTTCATAGCAAAATGTATTCAAAATGATGACAATAGTTCATTTAAGAGACGGTCAATTGCTTGCTAGTCACCCTGTATATTTTTAATATACTCGTTTAGAAATTTTATAAGCTTTGGGAGTATATACCGCAAAGCTTTCAAGTACGCTTAATATTTAGGATTTTTATGGGGTTTTTTTTATAAATATTATAATATATTGAAAGCTATAAGTACTTAAGCGCGTGGACAGCCAGAAACTGTTAAGTGAACCCCTTTAAAATGTACTTTAATTCGCTAAAAACAAAAATATAATCAGTCCCCAAAAAATTGTCGAACAAAACGATTTTATACGAAATTGAAAATTTACGAAATCGAAATTGAAAAATCGGAACTAACAGTATTTTCTAAAATCGTCCTATGAACTAATAGCTTTCAAAGTATGAATATTACGTAGTTTAATAGATACATACACACAAAGTCAACAACCATCATATACCTGATTCGAAACATTTATATCACATTTTTTTTAAGAATCGCGGCCGATTTTTTTTAGTTTACAAGTTATTGGTGTCAATTCACTCCTATTAACCCCTTGATCCAGGAAACACTTCCGGTTCAAATCAAAATTGGCATCTATTATTTCTAGCTTCTTTAAAATAAGGTTCAAATTCGCATGCGCGGGTGCTGGCCGACCGAGGCGCTCGGGGACTTACGGGTTAAAGTATATATTTTTTTAATGCAAAGAAGAAGACGAGCAATTTTCTCCTCTGATGGTGAGATAACGCCATAATCAGTAGGTACAGTGCCACCCAGGATTTCACAATGATGTAAAATTCTAGGTGCACTGCACGAACACTTATTCAAAGTCATAAGATGTTAAAATTATTATTATCTTAGCGAATACGTTCGCTCAAGTAAAAAAGTTGCTAGTCTATAATAGTTTTTTTGTATACAAATTCATTTATTACAATATTACTAAGTTCTTCAGTTTTATCGGCAGAAAAAGGCCTTAACTATGATTATTTACTTGGACTTGGTTGTCTGGAAGAGATCGCAATTAGCGATAAGACCGTTAATTTTAACACTTTCTAATTTAGATACCTATTTATTTAAGATATTTTTTGTCGTGTAACTTTGGTGTACAATAAAGGGATCTATTCTATTTTTTTTTATAGCATACTAAAGCATTTGACCACAATCTCACCTGTTGGTAAGTGACGATGCAGTCGAAGTTGTAGCACGCTTGTTCAAACCCACGTTATAGCATTCGGGAAATACTGAGAGTGGTAGCGAGTTCCATAACTTCGCCGTTCTCATAATGAAAGACGAAGCAAATCACTTCGTCCGAGCTGCTGGTATGCTCACCAGATATTGGTGGCGCAGTGCCGTTTGCCTAGACGTTCGGTAGTAAAAGGGGGGTATTCTATCTGTATAATTTTATTTAGGAGTGAATTGACACCACCAAATCGTATTTTTCATCCGCAAATTGCCGCAGTAGCTCGGTGCCAAACACGAAAAAAAAAAGAAAATAAACTCTAGTACTCAAATCAGAGCTAGATTCTACAATACAGGGTTAAAGTTAAAATACGACATCCGAGCTTTACTAAGTACTTAGTGTTAATTTTGATGGTTTTTCAAAACATTGAAAACAGCGCCATCTCTTGGTCAAAATTATAAATTACAATTTAAATTTTTGTGAAAAATACGCTGAACTATTTCATCTGATGACTTTTTTATTAATTTTTATGCAGATGGTCAAAACAAGACGAAAAACTTATGTAATTTTGACGAAACTTTAAAAAAAATCTACAATTTTTACGAAATTTATGCATTTTTACATAACTTCTGCATTTTATTATTATTATAGCCTGCATACCATCAACGTTGCTAAGTAACGGCATTTTTGAAAAAGGAACTCTTGGATTTTATAAAAAAAACCCATCAAAACTAACACCAAGTACAAAGAACAGACAACTTAATAATAAAATGTTATTATTAATAATAAATACATTACCTATTAACGCTATTTTTGTTCAAGTGGCGATCGATTTAGGGTTGCATCTTCATCGATTATAATAATCGAAACATATCGAATAATCGATTATCGAAATATCGATATTTAGGACATCCCTCGAAGGTGCGAAAAGCTAGCAACATTATATTTACATCTTAATTAAAAAGTTAAAATTAAAGATTCTTAATTTTAAAAAAACTTACTTTTATATTTTGGATCTTGTATGTACATAACATTCCGAATATAAGGGGTGATGCACTAATATTATATTAACAGTATTTTTTTTCACTTTTGAGACGCAATCGAAAAATGCTTCTCACCCTGTATAATATTTTCGATTTAATAAAAAGTAATTTTTTTCTTTTGATTTTTTAAATTAATTTTATCATAAGAACAAATGGCTACTCATTAATTTTGTGAAAGCACTAAATTTTTATTACCTATTCTCGTCATTATAAAAAAACGATATCAACTTTTTAAGTTTTAATTTTTTTATATTTACAATTAAATTAAATCAATATAACGTACCTATAATTAATTCAAAATGCACTTTGAATAAACTACTGTCACGCCTAAACTCAAATAGAACTGTGTCAAAATAATTTAATTGACAATCTTAGGAAAATACAAAGAAATTGCAAAATAAATTATTTCGACAGAGTACCCCATTCGGTTGGCATAGACTAAACCTATATGGGCCAGCCAGAAAATTAAAAAAATACTATATTAATCCAGTCAGGCCCTATCTAGAAAATAAAACTTAAAATAAAAAAAATTATGAAACGAAATCTCACAGTTGTTAAACAGTCAACCGAAGCCAAAAATAAGAAAAGATCGATTTTTCGTTGTCTTTTTTCATCTTTTTGTTACGACCTCTTCCTTTTTGGACGTTCGATAAAAAAAAAAAAAACGCCAGTAAACTGTCAACTGTCAAAATCTAAACAAAATGGCGGCGCTACTTGCGTGAGACTGTCTCGCTCGCACGTTTTGACCAATTTTGGCAAATAAAATCGTAGAATTGACTTTTAAAAATGTCTCTAGGAAGTTAATATTTTTAAAGGGGAGGCCTATGTTCAGCAGTGGACGTCCTACGACTGAGAAGATGACGATGATGAGTATTTTTAAAAGTATTTCCAGTTCGGCACTTTAAAAAATAACAAAAGAATTCAAAAATACAAGTGTATTTTCTGTTTAAAAAATAACTTTTTGTTGTTTTTTTATGAAAGCAAACTGTAAATACTATTAAAAATAATAAAAAATATCTACAGCTTTACCGAGAGAAAATTTCATAAAGTTAATTCTTCGAATTTAAATTTCGACATTTATCATAACGTGGGAGCAAGAAAGTCGCACGTAAGGAGAAAAGTCTTTAAGTATTGCCATTTTATAAAGAAAAAATATTTTAGATATTTACTGGCCTATATTTTTTTCTTTTCCATATTATTAGCTAGTCTCCCCGCACCTTTTTCCCGCCAATTTTCACTTCCGGTCCGATTTTGGCTCCGGATTTTTATTAAATCAGTCTATTTTTTATGTAGCACTGGTATTGTTAGTATTATTGATATTTGGTCTTATTAATTGTACTAGTCTAACTAAAGATTGGAATTAAGTTAAAATTTGCGGTTTTGTTAAACATATACCTATCTGTAGAAAAGTCTCATCTGAAAACAACCTAATTAAATTGAATTTTACAAGATAGCGATTTTAAAAAATAGAATAAAATTTATGCAGGTCATACTACAAATTGCTCTCTTTTTTTTTTTGTATCTTGCAGATAGGACTTTGTTCTACAGATAGGTCGGTATAGACTAAATAATATTAGACTTTAGTTTGATATTATTTTAGTTTTTCAGTTCTTTAAAGTTGAAAATCGTAACTTAACAAAAGAGGTATTGGATATTCTCTCATAATTAAAAAGGCACAGCTTACAGTTTTTTTTTATAGAAATAAAAGCAATTATTTACAGCAGCGAAATTAATCAAAAATTCAACAGCATTATCATAATTTAGAATTTACATGAATATTCACGAATAAAATTATATATGTCATATTTTTAATTCATTGCGTCATTTAATAATATTTCGTATAAATTATATCTAAACGAGCCAAAACCGTCCCGTCAAACAAATAAGGGTCATCGCACATTACACAAAATAGGCATAATATGTTTTTGGCATAATTTCTATGCAATGTGCGTTGACAAGAAAAACATGAGAAATGAACAATATTCACTGAGCTGAAGTAATTATTGCTATATTGCTCAGTCCTCCATACACCGCCATTGACAGATCGACAATAAATACTTTTATTGTATAAGATATGTGCAAACAATTTTATGAAATTGCTTTCGCACTAAGTTAGGAACTACTACAAAGCTTCACCTTATCTGGCAAATGTGCAATACGTGTGCCACATTTGAGAGTTTAAAAAAATCATCTGTCAATGTCAACAAGGAGGTATGTCCATTGAAAAACAAATGACAATAGTGAAAAAAATCCGTTACACTACACTAGTGAGGTCCGTAAGTTGTTGAGAAACGTCGACACACGTTTCGCTTTGGGCTTGGTTGTGACGTCACAAGGTGGTAGTCACTTGCCCGAATGGCCGTTCCCCATCGGTGTCTCGACCTGAAACCGTTATGAGGAGTTGAGCTCGCGCGCAGCCGTGTGTCGGCGTTCCTAATGAGGCCAGGGGGTCGTACAGGCGGTGGCTACCCTTTTGTGAAAAGAAAAATGTATAATTTTATGGAAAAAAGTTTTTAGAAGATTTTAACAAATTTTAAAACGCGAAGCTCTCGGCATTATCTTTTATTGGCTCTATTGTCTTCAACAAAAAGAATAAAAAATAAGTTTTATATCGAAAAAAATCTTCAACAAATTTTTATTTAAAGAAAAAGTTACAGGAAACAAGACGCGACTAAAATGTTGAAAATATATACATCAGTTTTTGAGGTCATAACAGCTACCCTTTCACGCAAATTAATTTAAATTATGGATAATATTTTTAACACTTTAAGGATAACCACTGCCACGCGTTTTTTACGCTTACACAAATCGGATTTAGATGTTCAGAAGAAATCCAATTGTGTCTGCGATCCCGCCACCAGGGTTTTTAATCAAGCGAAAGAGACCCAGCGAAAATGTGCGTTGCATTGCACCATTCCAAATTCGTATTAGTATATGAAAATTAGTTTTGACTTTTTTATTTGGAATAGTTTGAGCCCCAAAAGGTACGATATACACAGCTGCGCGCAAGCTACCATTTAGCTGTTACATTTTGAGCGTACATTTGATATAATTTATTATTATACCAAATGATACGACATATACCAAATTTCATGTCACATAACGAAAACTATTTCAAGCACAAACAATTGACAAATAAACATTTGACAAATGTATATATGAAAAACGTATGTTCTTCGTTATGTGACAAGACAACACATTGATTCAGTAACCATTGAGAAGTCACTGATATAATAAAACCACAGAAACAGTCTCGTACATACACATATTTCACGTCAAAAATAATAAAACTATAGAAAATAATAATACTCAAATCGTCAAAATTAAAAAAAAAACTACGAGACCAAGTTTAAAATAAACACAAAAAGCAAAACTTAACAATATAACAGCCAAATAATAGTGAAAAAACAGTGCCTTCACAAGAGCATGTGATTTGTGAATAAGCAAAATAATTTTACATGCATTCATTGTCTCAACGCACTAGACAAGTAATTATAACTGATGGAATTATGCCAACGTGAAATTATGCCAAAATTTACTGTCTAGTGCGCGAAGACCTTAAGTAATTACTTATTATCTAAAAATCGATGATATTTACACTAAAATAAGTTAAAAATCGACCACATAAAATGTACATTAAAGAAAAAAAACAAATAAAAAAGTGTGACACATCTGAAATATTTTTAATGTTCAGAGAATTATTAAAGAGGTACAAGTAAATTCGTATAATTACACATCTTATAATTAACCTAACATAGGAAACACTTAGGCTACAAATTAAATGAAATTCGTAATGGTAATCTCTTTTACAATATTTTTCATAACTTGACTGGATTTTAAAGTAATTTTGAGAATGATTTCTTATGATATATAACCTAATCTAAAATTTTAACGAAACAAAACTTCTTCGAGTCAACAAAAAATGTGTATAAGGCTTCCTTAACGTTGAACGGTCACACGCGGCGTGCGTTGAGCGGGTAGCATTCCCACCTAAATCGTTGCGCCTGCCATTTTTAGCGCTATTCATTCTATCTTTAAATACGAAAACGCGAGGCAGGAAAACGCCGCGTGCACACGCTCATCGAAGCTGACGCCCTTAGTCTCAATTTAAACCAAAAACACGATGTTTTGAGTATAAAATAATAAACTGTATTTAGTACACTAAATTAATTTTATAGCTTGAAATTCTAACCGCTGCCGCATGTTTTCTTTTAGTTTATGTATGTAGTTAAATTTGACGCATACAGGTAATGCGCATCATAGCACTTTTGGTTTGAATTGAGTCCAACTAGTAAATTTGACAGGTCAAATTAAAAGCTTGTTTTCATATTTTCAATGTTCTAATTAAATTTTTATTTATAATAATAACAAAAATAATTTAATAACAAATTAACATAATAAATTCTTATTTTAACGCCAAGTTATGAAAAAATAACAAAATTTAACTTAAAAATAACTTATTTATAAAGAACACCTAAATTAACAGATTTAGGCTGTTAGCGCATATCTGGTAACGATAGTCACTTCTATCGGAGCAGAAGTGTGCTAACGGCCTGAGTAAAAAAAAACAATTTAGCTATTTAAGTACATTTTTAAAATATGTCAAAAAATAATTATTTTAGTTTCATGGTAACAACAATGGCACCATTTTTTAATGGTAAAGAGATAATAATATTTACAAAAGGATTTTCATTTTAAAGTCAATAAAATGATTATTATTGAATTTATATTTAAAGACTTCAGACTTTCTATGAGTGGGCCGAGCACAAAAAAAAATTGACATAAGAGTAGCAACTCCCGTCCCACTGTCAAGAGTAATTGACGTTTGTGAGAGCACAATGACATTGGGAGTAGAGTCCTTTTCACGAAAGAGGTCCCGCGGAATTTTGCGGAACTAAATTTAATTTTTTCAATAATTACTGGACTTCATATCCTAAATAATTTTTATTTGTTAGATAAAATAAATGCCTATTTAATTAAGAAATTAAATATGAGAAATTATGAGGCGTTAAAAAGTCATAGATATGTTAACTTTTAAAATTTGCGATGCCCTTTCGTGAAAAGCACTCTAGATGTAAATTGTATGCAATGGCAGCGCGAGTAGCAAGAGTAGCGTCTTGATATGTCAGTTTACTCTTGACAATGGGACAGCGGCCGTAGCATGCCAAATAGAATCCCGACAAAACTTCAAGAGTAGAACTGTCATCTCATACATTCACAAAAGTACAATGTATGGGATGGCAGTTCTACTCTTGACATTTCAGCGGGATCCCGTATGGCATGCTACGGGCCCAGGAGTTGCTAGTCTTATGTCAATGACAAAGTGTGTTCGAGCCGTCCAATAAAAAAAATTTCAAGTAAACAAAAAAGGGGTATCTACTATAATGAAATAATATATTTAGGTACAATATTCAGGTTTTTAATGTTTTTTTTTAAACTTTTTTATTAATACTTAAGTTTGGCTTCAACGTTAGAAAGAAACGCTGAAATATTTACCCTGTATTTAAGTTTCAATATATTTTTTCGTTTTTTGATCTAGATTGAGCAAAGTAAAAATATGTACAAGAAATTAAATTAACAACTAATCATTTAAAAGTATAATATAAAAACGAATGATTTTATACATAAATGTATATAGCCATAATAATGTGATTTTAAGTTAATAATATACAAAAACTATTTAAATAATATTATGTCAAAATTTTAGCTATTATATTATATTCCGAGTATTTTGATAAACATTTAGAGTTTTTTTTTTTTCAAAAAAAGTAGTAATCCTAAAACATTTAAAGCTTTACTGGTAATATAAATTAACAAATATATATATATTAACATTTATTTTTATAATATGCGTTTATATAATATAAAATTTTACATATATTTTTAAACACAAAGGAATGTTATGAATATAAAGGAAACATATAATATTTAAAATTTATCCATGTATTAATAAATTTAAAAACAAAAACAAGTTCCCAATGTGATTTTTCGAGAATTTTTTTACTTGTGATATGAATTTCTTGTGATTTGAATATGTGTGATTTTTAATATTTTATATTTAAAATACATAATATTAAAGATATATTCGTGATGTAATAAGACCCATATAATATAGTTTTTTAATATACATTTGCTTTGACCACGTTCTCGTGTAACGTTCAGCCACGATGCGGCCATAGATTGTAGTAGATTAAACCTAAAAGGCGGGATAAATCCCTCCTAGTTTGTATATATAGCTGTATATGTACATTTTATATAATATTATTATTATAACAACAAGCAATCAGTGTCAAAGACTGATAAACATTTAACATTAATAAATGGAAATATATAAAGATTATATTTAAAATAGCTCCAAATACGAATTAACATTATAATATATAACTAATATATATTTGACTATTATTGGGTATTTGACAAGAAAAAAAATTTGGAAAATCTATTTCGACCTATCTGTAGAAGTGAGTCACATCTCAACAATCTCTCTTTACTTTCAAGAAGAGCAATTTATTGTTATTATTTATTTATTTAATACATTATGGCGTTGTTTTTTTTAGTATTTCTTGCATATAACATGTACCGATTAACTTTTTGACCATAGTATACACATAATATTATATTTTACTCCAGGGTCAAAAAAGTTAGGGCAAAACGTTTGCAAGTCATTCATTAATTTGCTCTCCTTTTAAGTATTTTTTTTCTGAAGTGACTTTATTCTACAGATAGGTCGATTTAGTCCGTCAGTTATAGGGCATGTAATATCGGATGATTTTCGATTCCGGAACTGAGTTACGATACTACTGGTTCGATTCCGGGATTCCGGAACTGGTTCCGGAATTAGAAAAAAGTATAGGAAATTAAAAAAAAAACAATAAATAGGCATTTCAGTGTTTAGTTAAATCAAATCTTTATTAAAAAACTAAATAAGTCGACAAAACTCTTGACTGAGATCAATTAAACAGCCTTCTATTAGGTTTTTTTAATAAATTTAACAAAAAATAATCAACTTTTCAATAATATAGCAAAATCAACGTGTACTAGCTATTTGCAATTGCAATGTAGCTTATTAGATAACTATCTAATAAAATTATGATGTATATTTATTATAAGATTCAACAACTCACAATGAACAAAATCGCGGGGTGCGGCTCGATCGAGCCGCACCCCGCGCATCCGAATTTGAACCTTAGTTTAAGGATACTAGAAGTTAATTTATTTCAACAATTTTTCAAAACAAAAGAAGTGCTAGGGCTGAAGAGTTAATCTGTAAACTGTGGCATGATAAAACTTAACTTCAATCATTCTAAATTATTTCAAAATACAATTAATTTAATACGAAAGCCAAGACTTACATTTTTCCAAGAGTTTGGATTTATTTCATGTAGCACGAAGCACGAGTCGCAGCAATACACTCCCGAGCGAGAGCGGCACTGCCAGTGTTGCCAGACGCGAAAGTTAAAAACGCGTTAGCTGTACCCAAAAAACGCGGATTTTCTAGTTTTCAATTTAAATATCGACTGGGGTCTTATCATAGGCTAATTAAGTCAAGTTTGTCGTTTAAATCTAGTTTTTTTTAAATAAAAAAACCAAATGCCAAGAAGATTAGATACAAAGATTTATAAGTGCACGAGCAGCTTGCTGCGAGCGCCAAAAATTTTATAAATCTAACTACGAAAGGAGTGCGTCTACTGCACTCTGAGACTCTGAGCAAGGAATTTGACTCGGACTGAAAAAGCGGAACCGCGTTGGTTAAAAGCGGAAAGCGGATCCATTGTCAAAAAGGCGATGTAATAAGCGGAAAAGCGATATGATCTGGCAACACTGGGCGCTGCACTAGCGCCGCTGATTGGTTGGCGAAATGGCGAACGAAACGCAAGCGTCGATGGCGGCGATTTGAATTTAAACTTCGCGCGCGGTTCGGTAGCTTTCGCAAGAGAGTACAAGTATGCAAATTTTATTATTGTGGTAAAATAAGTAGTAAAGTAATAAGTAGTAGTATGAGTATCGCATGGCGATATTTACTTCAGTTCCGGAATTGTAATATTGTAAAAAATCATCCGAAATTCCGGAGTTACGAAATCTCGGAATTCCGGGATCCATGCCCTAGTCAGTTATACAATAAAAATACTAGATACACCTTTTTTGGTTCGTCAATGTAATTAAAAATGACTGAGATATACTTAACGCCTATAGATTTAGGGATACGTCACATTTCGAAAATTCAAAATGAGTAAGCTGTGACGTCATGACCCCCACCGAGCAACTTTAGTATGTCGTTTCTCAGCAATTTTTTAATCAATTTACTAACTAAAAACGTGTTCAATATATTTTTTTTTAATCTAATGGACCGATTTTGTCAAACACCCAAAATTCTAATTTTTAATATAGAAGTTTAAAAACCTTTAAATAGACATCTATATAACATAAACATAGCAAAAGCTATCGAGTAAATACGCTCTATAAGTAAATACGCTATGATATATCGATATATTATGTACAAAATATAGTATACCGTTTAAATCAGTTCTTTACTTCTTTAAAACACGCAAATACCACGCACTACACCACCACTACTATAGACTGAAAACCAGCGCTGCGCAGTGGTTTCTCCCTGTGCCGCACAAAGCTGAGTCTATCCCATTTGACAATAGAATTGTTCAAATTGTATGCCAATAAATTACTTTTTATTTAATTTATTTAAATAATGTTTGTTTAGTGGATAAAACTTAATTTATCTAGTCATCTTGGGTAATTTTGAATCTTGGTCTAACTTTAACGAGGTTGTAAAGATGGTTTAGTAATCGGTTTTTTTATGTCGGAGCGTTATTTAGAAAATATTTTAACAGAGTATATATCGAGTGACGGTCTCACGCTCGCACTATTTGACATATTTTCAAATATAAATTCATAGAATTAATTTATTGAAAATTCCTTAAGAACAGCCCTCCATAATATTATTGCACACATTTTAAAAGTGTTTCCAGTTTGATATATTTGAAAATGGCATGAAAATATTTTTTTTTTCAAAATTCTTACTTTCTTACTTTAAGGATCTGTTATACACAGATTTTTTTATTAAAACAACTATAATGTCTCCATGCAATAAATTAGTAAACTAAATTAAACAACCTTCAATAGACCAAAAAGTTCAAAGTTACCCAAATTGAATGTACTCTAGCAAAATCGTCGCTTTTCGGCGTCTTTATGCTTATATCCTTTCAACTACACCACGGATTTAAGTTGTCAATAAATAGTGATTCAAGAATGGTTTATATGTCATGCCTTTATTGGCAAACCCTTTCGCTAGGTCGAAAGTCAGGACCCATAATATAATATTGGTGACTACGCAGGGTTAAAGTTTTTTAATGCGAAGATCGCCTATTGGTTAAAGTACCACTATATTATTAGCTTTAATTTTTGTGGTTGTAAGATATATTTTTGTATGTGATTAAAAATTAGCTATTTATCTTATTATATACATAGTATATGTATATGTGGCCGTAGCATGCCATACGGGATCCCGCTGAAATTTCAAGAGTAGAACTGTCACCCCATACATTGTACTTTTGTGAATGTATGAGATGACAGTTCTACTCTTGAAGTTTTGTCGGGATTCCGTGTGGCATGCTAGAGCCGCTGGTAATACAGTAAAATACGGGATAATTCCTAATTTGGGGGGCAATAGCTGTGATTTGAGCGCAATAGAGGTTTAAGAAATTTATGGTTTTCAACTTCCCCAATAGCAAACTTCCAATGAGACCTTAAACGTATTGTACTGAATCTTACACAGAACACTATGATTTTTTAGAGCATTCTTTAGTTAAATTTCACAGTAAGTAAAAGGATTATCAACAAATAGAGATGTAAATATTTGTACAATAGAAAACTTTTATAGAAAAATATACTTTATGGAATGTATGGGGCGTCACATAGGCTATATATTATGTCAAAAAATCACGATATCGAACACATATAGATATAAAATTTACATTTAAAATTTTAAACAATTTCCACAAATACAAAAGTATAGAAATGCGTGCGTATTTGATGCCTCTTAACGCCTAAACGGCACCAGATCACACGGGCACAATCTCGTGCTGAAATTTGTAATTTTTATGTTATTTTTACGCACTGTCTTACGTAAAATGTCTAACACCAGGGATTAAATTACCTATATATACATAAAATTTCAGCTTAATCGTTTAGACGTAAAGACATAACAAACACACATCCATACATTCACATTTTTTTATAATATTAGAATGGTCTCTACCATTTGTGGCGTGATTAAGCCCGAAAATTACAACAAGAAAAAATATAATTAAATGTAATCTAGCGTTCTAGCACAATTTTTATATATACACGTAATAACTTTAAGCTTACGTCACACTGAGGCGGGACGGAACGGTAAAGCGGTCGCGATCTTCATTTAGTTCCTGCCCGCGTTCGCTTTATATGTGACAGGTTACGTACGTTTGTACGTAGAACATTACAAAAATTCCGTCCCGGATCGCGTTCGCTTTACCAGCTTAGAGTGACGTAAGCTTTAAGGCACAAAAGATGAACACAAAATATATTTAATGTGAAGCATCATCAACATCATCATCATGATGATGATTAAGAAATTTTTCGAACTGTGTCCATCTTCCTTCTTCATATTTTTTTATAGTCAATGTATCAAGCATTTTTCGTATACAATTTAAAATGTATTAAAATTTGCAAATATTTGTTATGAATAAAATTATAGACACAGACAATGAGAAGAGACATATTATAAGCCTGCGATTTTATAAGCAAACTGGCTTATGCTCGCGGCTTTGCCCGCATGGCAAAATCCTTTCTTAGCGGAGGTCTACGTAATAAAACCAATCTATGTTCCAAATTTCAACAAAATCCGTCCAGCTGTTTAGGCTGTGCGTTGATAGATCAGTCAGTCAATCAGTCACTCTTTCCTTTTATATATTTAGAAAACGTTACATGTATTTCACATATTATGCTTTTTATTTCGATACCTATCAACAAATAGTTGTTGTGTAAAAATAGTTTTGGCACAAAGAAGTAAGAAAATAACAACGTCTTGCATTTATTATACTTCGACCTATCCGTAGAAAAGTCACATCTGAAAAAATACTACCGTAAATAAAAGCAGCAGATTTTTCATCCCTGGTATACACATTATAATATGTTTTTGATGCAAGTGCAAAAAAGTTTAGACAAAATAATATATGAAAGTATTTTTTTTATATTTGCTTATAGCCTTCACGATCTCGCGTGTTGTTAAGCGACGATGCGGCCGTAGATGGTAGCAGACTAAACCTAGAAGGCGGGATAAATCCCTCCCTGGCTTCACTGAACATCATGCGGCTTGGCGACACGAATTCGTCCAGTAGGTGGTAACCAGCTACGGTCGAAGCCGACCACATGAATGGCGAGTGAAAAAACCGCACATAACTAATAATATATTAAACACTAGCTGCGCCCAGCGGTTTTACCCGCAGTACTTATGTAGACTATGTGTTATTCCAGGGTCTAAGCTATCTCTATACAAAATTTGAGCTCAATCGGTCCACCCGTTTAGGCGTGAAAGAGTAACAAACATCCTGACATCCTTTCTTACAAACTTTCACGTTTATAATATTAGTAAGAAGTAAGATTGGTGCGGGCCCGAACTAGGTGATCCAGAATGACATCTGCATTGAAAAACCTCTTGGACATCGCTTCAACAGTTTTACTTTAAATTGCTGTTTTTAGTAGTGATTTTTCAGATGAGACTTTATTACGAATAGGTACTATTAAACGTCTATCAAGAATAAAGTTTTATTTCATTGTCTGAATAGTTTCTTTTTCTTTTGTATAAAATATTTTTTAATAAGTAAAATATATAACAATATGTACGATAAATAACCACTCTACAAATATAAGTTTAGTCGAGTATATTAAAATGGTAACATTTTATGTTTTAACTGGCAATCTTACATCAGAAGTAGGAATTTCACGTTAAAAATGGACTGCAGTAAAAAATTATATGGAAGACTTGACAAAATTGCAATATTAAAAGAATTTAAAATAAGAAAAATATATAATACATAGAATAATAGGTAAACAACAAAGTGATCCTATAAGGCTTCCGTTTTTATCTTTTTGCGGTAACCCTAAAAATAGGTAAATTCGGTAGAAAACACCAATTTGAAACTTGTGGTGAATATTTAAATATATTTAGAACTATATAGGAAACTTCATATGAGAAAATAAATAGATTTTCAACAAAATATGCCCGAAACAGAGCAAAATGGAAATCTCTTAAGTGAAATTTAGTTAAGTTTTTTAACATTGTACTAGCCTAAAATTGACTGTATAATTTTGATAGGTCACTACAATTAAATGTCATAATATATCCAAAAGTGGTTGATACAAAATGTATCTACTCATATCTATCTGATACTTATGTATTTCTACACCATATATTTCCATAATTTGTCCTCATATTGATTGTCCAGGTGGCAATTATCATCAAAGGGCGACTGAAAAATTATATTTCCCACTTTGAATAGTTTTAAACTGTTGTTTAGACCGCATATCCCATTCCTCAGCTGGTGGCAAATATTTATTCCTAACTGCCAACCGGGATAATCTATATGGGGATAAATTGGAATACAGTCATCTTGAATAACTTTGAATCTTGGTCTAACGTTGAACGAGGTTGTAAAAATGGTCTAGTAATTTATTACATGGTCGGATCGTTTATAAAATATTTTGAGGATCCATTTTAAGCAGATTTTTTTATTAAAACTACTATATGTCTCCATGCAATAAATTAGTAAACCTCAACCCCTTGATCCAGGAAACACTTCCAGTTTATATATAAATTGACATCTATTATTTCAAGTTTCTTAAAAATAAGGTTCAAATTCTCATGCACGGCCCAATCGACCCACTCGGGGACTTACGGGTTAAACAACCTTGTTCAAAGTTACACCAAAAAGTTTAAAGTTACCCAAGACACGGTAAAGAGATATACAGTAATGTAACTCCTTAGAAGCGGTTGAACTCAAGGTCGCGCGAGTTTGCAACGATTTGGGTAGGGTTCGGTAGACAGCGAGGTGCCGAATAGCGTTATTATTGTGAATTACTCAAAATATCAAAAGAATTGAATACTTTGCTATATTTGTACTAATTCACAACCATTATTCAGAAGCTCACTGCATAAAAACGTCTATTCGGCACCTCGCTACCAACCGAACCCTACCCAAATCGTTGCAAACTCGCGCGACTTTGAGTTCAACCGCTTCTAGGGAGTCACATTACTGTATATCTCTTTACCGTGCCCAAGATGACTGTATACCTTTCTACACGTTTGAAACTAAGTTTAAGTTTATTCAGGTGGCGGTGGCGGAACTGGCGGCGGTGGCATCGCTGGCAACGGCGGCTGCTTCGGAGGCGGATGATGCGTCGGTGGCGGGTACATATACCCCTCCATGTTCGGGTAATAATACCCATCGTTCGGGTAAAAATACATGGGGGGCGGCTGCATCATATAGTAAGGCATGGGAGGACGATAGGGGGGTGGGACGTTCATATTACTCATATTCCAACCTACCTTTGGGTGTGGCGCTCCGTTTTGCCGCTGCATTTTCTGCGGAGGCCCCTGTTCTGGACCACCAACGCGTTTCCTCGAAGTCTCTAGCACTTCCTTCGATATCTTAATCTTCAGTCCTGACGTTTGAGGCGGTGGGGGCGGCGCTGCGAGCCTTTCTTTAGGTATTTTGATCTTCAAACCGGGACTTGACGATAACTTTTCTCTGGGTATAGTTATTCTTATCCCGTCTTGAGCTTGAGGCTCCTGTTGGGGAGGTATCGGCTCAACTTTCTCTTCCCGTTTCTTATCTTTATCCTTTTTGTGTTTCTTTCGCTCCTCCTTGCTCTTGTCGCGGTCTTTGTGTTTGTGTTTGTCTTTCTTTTTCTTTTCCTTTTTGTGTTTGGTCGTTTCTTCTTGAACTTGGGGTACTTCTGGAGTGGGCTGGGGTGCGGGTTGAACCGGTGGGGCGGGCTGAGGTGGGGGTTTAGGTTCAACCTCTTTTTTCACTTCTATCACTGGAGATTTCTTCTCTGTGGGAACTGTTATTGGTACGGGTTTCACTAAACTCTCTTTTAACAAATTTGACACTAACGTTGGGTCCGTTTCAATGCCGTTCAACCGTGACGAGCCGTCCGGTTTCTTCTCCTGTTTAACTTTAGTCGAGTGTCCTTTCTGCGATTCTTTTATAACATTTTCGTACCCGGGCGTTTCGTCTAACTTCTTCACGACCGGTACTAATTCTGGCTCGGAGTTCGACTGTTGTCTTTGACGTTTTGACTCTTGTTTGACACTAGGCGGTGAGTTGAAAGGAGATAAGATAGCTGGAGGCTGCATTTCTCTGATGGCCATCGTAGGGTCAGGCCTTTTCTTCGGGCTGGGTGGTTTCTCAATCGGACGGACTTCTTTAGGTCGAGCTGGTGGTATAGGTTGGATGGGCCTTCTCGGAGCTGCTTGGGCAGCCGCTGTAGGCGTCGTGGCATTCTCCGGTGAAAACAACGAAGGGGGCCTCGTTCTTTGAGGTATTTCCTGACTTTGCACCGGCTGGGACGATATCGGTTGACTTTGGACCGGCTGACTCGGTGGCTGACTTTGACTCTGACTCGGCGGTTGACTCTGACTCGGCGGTTGACTCTGACTTTGACCAGGTTGATGTGGTCGGTGATGTCTGTGGTCGTGGGGTGGTTTCTGGTGATGTTTGTTAGGCCATGGGTGATGAACTTTGCTGTGATGGTGGGGAGGTCTTTGATGATGAGGAGCGGCTGGTCTTGGAGGAGCCGGTTGGCCAGGTGGTGCGTGTCGTTGTTGCATGGCTAGCTGTCTCTGTCTCTCTCTTTCTTCTCTCCTCTCCCGTTCTTCTCGTTCCCTCTTCTCTCTGTAGAGGTTGTAGTCTATCTTCTGCGGCTGTGGTTGCGTTGGTGCGGCGGTTGCGGGTACATAGCCGCCGGGGACGGGTTGCCGACGCCTTTCACGCTCGTATTCTGTGGGAATAATTGCTATTTATTATGGGCAATACTGATATAATCGGAATCCTATAGATTAATATATGAAGGGAAGATTTAGTACGCGATATCGTTAACTAGGGTCTGTTGGGTCAGAATGTGTCGATTGCCGCGCCGGGTTTCCGATTGAGCTGATTGCATGCATGTATGAATCGGATGACAATGCAATATCATTATGACATCAAGCTGATCTGATGATGGAGCTGGAAGGTGGCCATAGGAGCTCTGTAATTAAACGGCGCAAACCCATCGAGTTCGGGCTCATTTGATTCGTACCTTGGTGCTAGATGGTTACAATAATAAAAGCTTTTAAAAAGTTTTTTAATTTACACTTGTTTATTTCTGATCATGTTAAGATAGCGTGTATGGATCATCGTTCCTTCTTTGATATCTGTGTTTTGATTCTTGTGAAATTCAATTAAAGGCGTTTAAAATATGTAATAAAAATGTGCACATACCTTTGTCAAATGATTTGTCAAAGTCGTCAGGCGGCGGCGGATGCTTGGCCGACGTGCTCGGTAACGCGGCCTGGCTCGGATGCGCGCCAGAGTGCGGCGAACTGCCGTCTGTTGGACGAAACATTTCACATACAAAAAAATATTCAATACATTCCAATGGATATAAAGGAGTGAATTTTATTCTATTCTAGATACGTTTTAGGCGATAAAGAATATAAAGTTGATCACGAAACTTACATTTTTTAAATAGGGTTTGAAATCATTCCATTGAGCGCGGTAAAATAAAATGAGGGAAAAATGTTGGATCAATATGTATTCCACAAATCTTTGAACCCCTTTGAAATCAAAATATCCATAATGATACAAGGGCATGTAGAAAATAAATAAAAACATAATAATATCAGTAGAGACAAATATATAGATAACCCTCTATTGTACACCAAAGTAACAAAACAAACAATATCCAGCATTAAATACATTTGAAAATGTGTTACAGTTGACAGTCCTATCGCTAATAGCTACCTCTTCCAGACAACCAAGCTAGAAAGGCAAAAATATATAATATTTTAGAAGAATTATATGTACTTCTTCTCGAATCATATGGCTACATGTTATAATAATTAGGGATGGGCCGAAGTTCGTTTTACATTCGGTTTAACCGAATTTCGGCAGGTTGAACCGAACTTCGGCATTCGGCCGAATTTCGGTTCAAAATGCCGAAATTCGGATCATATATCGTATGCACTATCTTGCTTCAAATAATTATTAAAAACCAAACAAGTTAATGACATGATAATTAAAGATCACTCATTCGCTCCCAATTAAATAAATTTTGATATATATATTCATAGATTTTCATAATTCCTCAGAGAAGCCCTGTGCAATATTACACAAATTCCAAAAATATTTTTAGTTTGTGTCTGTAAATGACAAGGTAATTGAACAAATTATGGTAAATAAATACTTATTTTAACATACCAACCTATGCCATTTTTAATGGGTATATTAAACTGGGGATACTTTTAAAATTTGTGCAATAATATTGTGCAGGAGAAAATATTTTTTATAATAATAAAAAAATATTATCGACAATATATGAGATATATGAGATGTTTAAAAAATTGTCATGCCAGAGAGTCGCACGGAAGGACGAGTCTTAAGAAATGAGGTTGATTAATAACTTGGTTTTTAATTTTACTTATATTTTCTACTTTCTACGCGTATTTAAAAATACAAGAGGCAGATTATGATACAAAAAAAAATTGTTGTATGCAGTTGCCCAATGTTATTGTAAATAAATCTTTTTTCTTTTCTTTCAAAAAACTTAAACTTGTCTGGTCTTGTTCTTAGTCTTCCAGCCATAGGGACATAGGTACCGCGGCGCTTAAAGCGCGGCAAAAGTGAACCGAAGTTCGGCCGAAATTCGGCCGAATTTTGCAATTTTACCGAATGTTCGGCCGAAGTTCGTATTCGGTTCAAAACACATTCGGCCCATCACTAATAATAATGTATCTTACTAATATTATAAACGTAAAAGTTTGTAAGAATGGATGTCAGGATGTATGTTTGTTACTCTTTCACGCCTAAACGGGTGGACCAATTGAGCTGAAATTTGGCATAGAGATAGCTTAGACCCTGGAATAACACATAGGTACAGCGGGTAAAACCGCTGGGCACAGCTAGTATTTATATAACTATTTTGTTATGAGAGTTAAAGGTGTTTAAGCCAGTATCGAGCCAGTTCTACAGCCCTTGCATTGGCTTCAAAAAAGTCCTCAACTGTGTAAGTTATGGGACAATTAGGACAGTACAAGAATACTAACCAGCTTTGACATTCATCATTTTCCTCTTCAACCTGGATGGACATTTCTCGAATATGAGCAGGAACTCTGAGGTTAGTTTCTCTAATAACTCCACTGTGACCGTTCTGTCTACATATGAGAACCAGTGTCTGCCCTCGTTTGATTGAGGTATCTGAAATAGAATAATTGAATAAATATTTCAGGACATTTCACTAACCTAACCCCAAGCTAATCAACTTAATGCTTGTGTTATGGTGGTTAGGATAACGGATATGTATATTAATACTTATATACTTTTCTTTTGTACATACTCATTATATAGATACAGAAAACCACCCAGACCAGAAACAAATATCTGTGGATCACACAAACATGTGTCCCATGCGGGAATCGAACCCGCAACCTTCTGCGTTGCAGGCAGGTATTAGCCCATCGCGCCACAGGGGTCGCCTGATGGTGATGACTGATTGGTTAAGACTGTTGCTCATTTAGCGTGCATCAATGCAATTTGTTGACAACTAAATATTAACAGCAGTGTAGAGCTTAGAGTGGATGGTCGATAGGGTCGAAGTGCTTGAGTGGAGACCACGGAAGGCAAACGCTGCGTAGGACGTCGATAAAAGGTGGAAAGACGACCTTATAAAGGTCGCCGGAAGACGCTGGATGCAGGTCGCTTCCAACCGGTACATATGGAAGTCTAAAGGGGAGGCCTATGTTCAGCAGAGGTCGTCCTACGGCTGAGATGATGATGAAATATTTACGAAAATGGTGTTCTGAGAGATCAGAAATGGATAGAAAATATGCAGTAAAAAACAAAACATGAGAAAGCCATGTTATTATATATATTATAAAAAAATCGTATTATTCCTGCGATTTTGCATAGTTAGAGAACCACGCTTTGTGGGGCAGGCGGGAAGTTTTTTTATTAATTATATCTAAGCCTTTGACCACGATCTCGCATTAAGCGTCGATACGGCCATAGACGGTAGACTATACCTAGAAGGCGGGATAATTTCCTCCCTGGCTTCACTGAACATGCCGGAACACGGTCACAATGACCGCTTAGCGACACAATTTTGTCCAGTGGGTCGTAACTAGCCACGGCCGAAGCCTACCACCAGTAAAGATATTATACTTTAAAATACTAATTTCTAATGGTACCTACTTCATTAGCAAAAAAAATGTAAAAAAAAAGTGGTACTCACCGACCAATTACTCCATTTGCTAGCCAGATGTATACAGAAACACGCGACGACCGTCGGCCGGTATTGCAAACACATCGTGGTTAGGTGCAAGCTGTTTGACGCCATGAAGTACGATGTTTGAGCCAGGTCTTTGGGCGCTGTAAACCAAATAATCATTGTATGACTTTATGGGACTCTACAAAGTTATTGGGCGCTGTGTACGATATAATAGTGTGACTTTTTTTTATGTGATGAAGTAAAAGACGAGCAAGACGCTCTCCTGATGTTAAGAGATAACGCTGCCCATATTCAGTATAGTGCTACTTAGGATTTCACAAATATGTGAAAACGCTTCTTACCCAAGAGTCATAAGTTATTAAGACTCTTTAGCCCAGTAATTTCACTAGCTACAGTGCCCTCCTACCGAAGCACAGTAAAGTTTGCACATCACTGCTCAGGCGGTACAATAACTGGCACTGTTGGGGCACCTAGTCGACCTCCTGCAAAGGAAGTCTACCCCCGGTTAAAGTAGTTGTGGCCGGTAGTTATGGGACTCTACAAGGTCTTTGGGCGCTGTGGATCAAATAATAATTGTATGACTTTATGGGACTCTACAATGTCTTTGGGCGCTGTGGATCAAATAATAATTGTATGACTTTATGGGACTCTACAATGTCTTTGGGCGCTGTGGATCAAATAATCATTGTATGACTTTATGGGACTCTACAAGGTCTTTGGGCGCTGTGGATCAAATAATAATTGTATGACTTTATGGGACTCTACAATGTCTTTGGGCGCTGTGGATCAAATAATAATTGTATGACTTTATGGGACTCTACAATGTCTTTGGGCACTGTGGATCAAATAATCATTGTATGACTTTATGGGACTCTACAAGGTCTTTCAGCGCTGTGGATCAAATAATCATTGTATGACTTTATGGGACTCTACGAGGTCTTTGGGCACTGTGGATCAAATAATCATTGTATGACTTTATGGGACTCTCCAAGGTCTTTCAGTGCTGTGGATCAAATCATCATTGTGTGACTTTATGGGACTCTACAAGGTCTTTGGGCGCTGTGGATCAAATAATCATTGTGTGACTATGATTATGCGATAGAGGTGGTATGCCTCTATCGAAGACGTCGCCTGGGGAAGTACCATATCTTTGCCAATATTATTCATCCGCCAAGCAATGCAAATTGTTTCCGTAATGGGTTTTTTTTTTACATATTAGGGATATGTTTTGTACCAGGAGCGACATAAGTGGGTTTTGCTAGTTTTAAAATAATAAGTAAATTTACAAATTTCAGTACATTTCACACAGCGCCACCTAACCCCAAGCTAAGCAACTTAATAAGGCCCATACCTCACCGAGACGCCATGGCGACGTGGCCAGCGACGTCGCCATGGATATGTAAGGCGTTTCTTGTCGCCAGTCAGTCGCCAAGTGAGTTAGCCGTCATACATCTCAATAAGAACTAGTTGGCGACGTCGCTGGCCACGTCGCCATGGCGTCCAGGTGAGGTATGGCCCTAAAATGCTTGTGTTATGGTGGTTAGGATAACGGATATAATACTTATATACTTTCTTTTGTAAATACATACTTATAATAGATGCTGAAAACCACCCAGACCAGAAACAAATATCTGTGGATCACACAAACATTTGTCCCATGCGGGGATCGAACCCGCAACCTTCTGCATTGCAAGCGGGTAATAGCCCATTTAATATGAAAATTCATATGCATAATATGTTTTTAAAGAAATGATGATGATTTCAGTGCAAGGATGACACACAATTAGTAATATTTAGTACATAAACATACCTTATTCCTTTATATACGTTGTCAAACTTCATAAATAGCCTGTGATCGTCTTTTTTAGGGCTCCAAACCCTTATTTAAATATAAATCGCACGGCTGAGGCGTTTGGTAGTTTTGTCTCGAATTTAACGCAACGTGTGACTTCCATTGCTTTTGTACTTACTTGGATTTCAGATTACAATATTTTATTTAAATTTATAAAAATACAGTATTATTATTATTAAATTATGATATTTTATGTAGAAACGAGAATATTTTTATACAATAATACATATTTTAATTAAAATATTGCAGATTCAGATAGCATTTCAAATTGAAAAATTCAATTGAGAAGAAAAAACGTTTTTTATTAGTATAAATTTATTTTTAATCTGATTTTTTTTACATATTTAAATGTTAATTAATATTTACATGACACAGATTATTTAAATATTTCATTTGCAAACATCAAAACGAAACGAACGATAAAATACATATATATATAAAATTTCATTTTCTACTACTAAATCAAACAACATTTAATTTTCATTTTATTATGACATCTTTAACTTTTAATAAATAAAAAAAAACAACACATGAAAGCCACACGCTGTCAACACCCAAAAACTCAACAACTACCCGCAAACAAAAAAATTTCGACTACCCGCAAAAAAAAAAAACTTTTTTTTCTCGACAAAACCACGTGACATCCAGCCGTGCGCGAGACGGGACGGTTCTCTCGCCTCACCTTTGACAAGGTGACATGTTCGTACAACGTGCGTGTGCGGATGGTCGATCGCCACATCGAAACCTAACGTCTGGAGTAGTACGTTCTCGTTGAACACTAGGTCTTGCGCCTGGAAATAAAAATACAATTAAATTTTATTTTTTTATGCAAATGAAGTAAGAAGACGAACTAGACGCTCTTCTGAAGGGCCGACATAACGCTAGCCATAATCAGCCCTGATAAAAATTTGAACAAACAAAATAATGTAAAAATGACAACAAGGTGATCTGATGATGGAGCTGGAAGGTGGATAGGAACTCCGTATTTAAACGACGCAACTCCATCGAGTTTGGGCTCATTTGATTCGTCTTGACGAGTATCTTATGATGCTAGCTGGTTATAATAATAAAGGCTTGTTTTTAAAGAGTATTATTAAATTTCCACTGGTTTTAGCGATAGCAACAAACGATTGCCATTTGTCTAGCCCCCTGGTCTGCCTATATCAGACACAGTGCCACCAAGTGTTATAAAATTCAAAATTTTGAGCACTGCACTGCGCTGGAGATATTAGTTGTTGAATTTCGTCATGCCCAGTAATTTCGCTAGGAACAAAAACCAGTAATGCGTACACATTACACATTGTTCGGCGGATAACAGGCAAAGGTGTGGTACAGTCAACTACAAAGAGATGTATCCATGTTAGGCTTACAAAATGAAGTAAATTTTCATTTGCCACAATGAACTACCCTTGGTTCGTGACATTTCTAGTAGCAATCAAACTTTATATTATCATCGACTCGTTTAATATGCAACAATGATGTATCCCACTACTTTTTCTTGGGTGATACATAATAATAGCATTTAAAATGAATCGAATATAGTATAAGATTTGGTGGATACTGAAAATGTCACGAAGGGTAAATAATTTTTGCATACTAAAGGTTCCTTCATTTTGTAAGACTAACATGGATACATTTCTTTGTAGTTGATTGTACTACTACAAAACCTATTTAAACCATCGATATATTCAAAAACTGTACTTTACATTAGACAAGTGCCCACTTAGTTGTTCCAACAAAAAAACTGCTGTTAACTGTACATGGCAACAAAAAAAGACGGTCATAGGCTAAATGACGTCACGCATCACGTTTCAGCGCGCGGCCGACTTTCACTTTCATTGTGCGAAACTGCGTAAAATTGGCACACTGTATTAAGGCGCTATGGTAAGTGAAATGTATGTTTTTCAAAGCCTAATATAGCAAACTTTTAAGAAGATCTACTACTTTATATTTTAGTATGTGTAACTTCAATCTTTGAACAAGAGATCTTAATTAACAGAAACATGATAATTGTTTTTTTTCTCGATAGTTTTATTTTTTTTAAATATGCCTAATTTTCTTCCTTCCATTTAAATATTTGTAAAACTAGGACAAAAATAAACATTTAGAGTACTTTATTTGATACATAACATTCAAACGGATGGCTATATATAGGTATTTTATCGATAAGTTTATTTAATGATTTTTAATTGAATTTTAATTCCCACGGAGCATTACCGCACGCACTCAGAACGCCGGTGACCACTGTCAGCGTCGGACCTGTGCACTTCGATCTCACCTCCACTACGATTACACACGCGCGTTTGAATTATTTAGGAGTACTTACATATATTGTGAATTTCCAAATCTCAGAAGCGTGTAGGGGGTTTAATTTATTTGTAATTAGATAATAAATATTATAATCTTTATTTTGTCCTTCTAGTCGATTATTAAAAAATATAACACACACGTACTATATAAAATAAATTAGATTAAATTAATTTAAATTAAATATTATTATAAGTTAATAATTTAATTAGATTAAATTAATTTAAATTAAATATTAATATGAATTAATTATTAAATACGATTAAATTAATTCACATTAAATATTAATATAAACTAATTATTAAATTAGATTGAACTAATTTAAAATAAAATCAGATAAATTCGAAAAAATCAGATAAATGCGAAAAAAAAAATAGAAAAATTCTGATAAATTCAGATAAATTCGAAAAAATCAGATAAATTCGAAAATTCATCAGATAAAACCCCGTCGATTTTGCGTCGGGGGTTACAATGTGCTAAAATTTTTGGACAAGATCGAAAAAATGAGACACGAGATAAATATTATAGATACACGTATTTTTTGTTGAAAAAAAAAAAAACAAAATTAGATTACATTTAATTGATTAGATTAGATTAATTATATTGGACCAATTAATTAAATTAAATTAAAACAATAATTCAGATAAATTCAGAAAAAATCTGATAAATTCAAATAAATTCAGATAAATTGAGAAAAATCTCATAAATTCAAATAAATTCTAAAAAAAGTCTGATAAATTCTGAAAAAATCTGGTAAATTCAGATAAATTTAAAAAAATCAGATAAATTCGAAAAAAAAATCAGATAAATTTTGAAAAAATCTGGTTAATTCTGATAAAATCAGATAAATTCGAAAAAAAATTAGAAAAATTCTGATAAATTCAGATAAATTCGAAAAAATCAGATAAATTCGAAAAAAATCTGATTAATTCTGAAAAAATCTGGTAAATTCAGATAAATTAAAAAAATCAGATAAATTCGAAAAAAAATCAGATAAATTTGAAAATAAATCAAATAAATTCTGAAAAAATCTGGTTAATTCTGATAAATTCAGATAAAATCAGATTAATTCAGATAAAATTAGATAAATTCTGAAAAATTCAGATAAAATCAGATAAATTCAGATAAAATCAGATAAATTAAAAAAATCAGATAAATTCGAAAAAAAAACAGATAAATTCGAAAATAAATCAAATAAATTCTGAAAAAATGTGGTAAATTCTGATAAATTCAGATAAAATCAGATAAATTCGAAATAAATCAGATAAATTCAGAAAAATCAGATAAATTCAGAAAAATCTGGATTCTGAATTTTTTCGAATTTATCTGTTTTTTTTTTCGAATTTATCCGATTTTATCTGAATTTATCAGAATTTACCAGTTTTTTTAGAATTTATCTGATTTTTTTTCGAATTTATCTGATGTTTTCGAATTAATCTGATTTTATTTGAATTTTTCAGAATTTCTGATTTTTTTTCGAATTTATCTGATTTTTTCGAATTTATCTGAATTTATCAGAATTTTTCTATTTTTTTTTCGAATATTTCTGATTTTTTCGAATTTATCTGATTTTATCTGAATTTATCAGAATTTTTCAGAATTTATCTGAATTTATCTGATTTTATCTGAATTTATCAGAATTTACCACATTTTTTCAGAATTTATTTGATTTATTTTCGAATTTATCTGATTTTTTTAATTTATCTGATTTTATCTGAATTTATCTGATTTTATCTGAATTTTTCAGAATTTATCTAATTTTATCTGAATTAATCTGATTTTATCTGAATTTATCAGAATTAACCAGATTTTTTCAGAATTTATTTGATTTATTTTCGAATTTATCTGATTTTTTTTCGAATTTATCTGATTTTTTTTAATTTATCTGAATTTACCAGATTTTTTCAGAATTAATCAGATTTTTTTCGAATTTATCTGAATTTATCAGAATTTTTCTAATTTTTTTTCGAATTTATCTGATTTTATCAGAATTGACCAGATTTTTTCAAAATTTATCTGATTTTTTTCGAATGTATCTGATTTTTTTAAATTTATCTGAATTTACCAGATTTTTTCAGAATTTATCAGACTTTTTTTAGAATTTATTTGAATTTATCAGATTTTTCTCAATTTATCTTAATTTATCAGATTTTTTCTGAATTTATCTGAATTATTGTTTTAATTTAATTTAATTAATTGGTCCAATTTAATTAATCTAATCTAATCAATTAAATGTAATCTAATTTTGTTTTTTTTTTCAACAAAAAATACGTGTATCTATAATATTTATCTCGTGTCTCATTTTTTCGATCTTGTCCAAAAATTTTAGCACATCGTAACCCCCGACGCAAAATCGACGGGGTTTTATAAGTTTGACGTGTTTGTGAATGTGTGTGTGCTAACTACATGCAAAGAATCAATCACCAAGGGTCAATGACCGCGCACGTTTTACGATAAGCGTACGCCACACGTTTCCAACGGGCGTTCTGAGCAACTTTTGCCCGCACTAAATACCTAATCTGCTCGTAAAGCCCCGCCTTAAGATTATATCTTACGTCTTAAGGCCGGTATATTCTAGCTATAATGTTATGGCATGTTCTATAATATTTTATAATCTTACTTCTATTATAAACGTGTTCATCTTACTAATATTATAAACGTGAAAGTTTGTAAGAATGTATAGATGTCTGGAAGTATGTTTGTTACTCTTTCACGTCTAAATGGGTGGACCGATTGAGCTGAAATTTGGTATAGAGCTAGCTTAGGCCCTGGAATAACACATAGTCTATAAAGCGGGTAAAACCGCTGGGCGCAGCTAGTATAATAATAAAATAATAGAGATTTTTCTAAAGTATAATTGGGGATTATACTCCAAACTCCAACAGAACAGGTTACCCTACTTACACTAGTCAAATCACAATTCATAGGTTGTGTGGCCAACCAATATGTTGCCAGTTTCAGGTCGACGAGATTACTACTGTGCCTGCAACATGACCTGACGACTGCCTCCTACATATCTTATAGGAATCAGCCGGGACTCAGTTTTACATGCCTTTCGAAACACGGTAGCGTCCAGGCCAAAATCTTTGCCAACGAGATTTGAACCCAGGACCTCTGGTTTACAAGCCGGACCAACGACCACTGGGCCACAAACGTTGCTGGACCGGCTTTATTCGCAATTCCGTTGAAAGTCAATGTTAATACCAAAAAAATATGCAATTTGGATTAATTAGAGATAAAGGGTATTGTTCCCAAAATAGTTAGCGAATACCTAATCATTATAGCAAAGTATATGACGGGCTTTATTCGCAATACCGTTGAAAGTCAATGTTAATACCAAAAAGTTACGCAATTTGAATTAATTAGTGGAAATAAAGGGTATTTTTCCCAAAATAGTTTGGCAATCCCTAATCTCTATTATAGCAACGTATATGACGCCCTTTATTCGCAATACCGTTGAAAGTCAATGTTAATACCAAAAAGTTACGCAATTTGAATTAATTAGTGGAAATAAAGGGTATTTTTTCCAAAAATAGTTGGCGAATCCCTAATAATTATAGAAAGTATATGACGGGCTTTATTCGCAATACCGTTGAAAGTCAATGTTAATACCAAAAAGTTACGCAATTTGAATGAATTAGTGGAGAATTACCAGTGTTTAGAGCCGTTTGATAGTTTAGTTTCTTTTTTGCCAATGCATGGAAGATTTCCACTAATTTTGGATGTTGCAACTTAGAGTTCTAGTTCAGCTTGTTTTTGTCCAGTCAACTACAAAGAGATGTATCCATGTTAGGCTTACAAAATGAAGCAAATTTTCATTTGCCACCCTTGGTTCGTGACATTTCTAGTAGCAATCAAACTTTATATTATCATCGACTCGTTTAATATGCAACAATGATGTATCCCACTACTTTTCCTTAGGTGATACATAATAATAGCATTTAAAATGAATCGAATATAGTATAAGATTTGGTGGATACTGAAAATGTCACGAAGGGTAAATAATTTTTGCATACTAAAAGTTCCTTCATTTTGTAACACTAACATGGATACATCTCTTTGTAATTGACTGTACCTTTAGCAGGATTAATAAATGTGTAAAACTAACATGTAATGTATCTTTTAAAAAATATTTTCTTATGTTTATTGGGGAGAGACCTTTGCTTAGCAGTTGGATATCTTAAGCTAGATTTAATAAATAATAATATTTATCGAATCCTTGAAGTCACCCTATATATATTTTTATATTGGATTAGCTGTGCCCAGCGGTTTTACCCGCTGTCCTATAGCCTATGTGTTATTCCAGAGTCTAAGCTATCTCTATACCAATTTTCAGCTCAATCGGTCCACCCGTTTAGGCGTGAAAGAGTAACAAACACACATCCAGACATCCATTCTCACAAACTTTCACGTTTGTAATATTAGTAAGATTGGTTACCTAAAATCATTACCCTTCCTCTGTGCAAAATTTCAGCTTTCTGTTGAGACTTAAGACATAAGTAGTAACTATAAGTAATTTCTCCGTGAAGCCACGGACAGACAACGCGAAACTATAAGGTTTCCTTGTTGACTACGGAAGTAAAAAAAAAATTAGTTTCTCACCTGTTCTTGGTAAGTTTCAGACGTAAGGTTATTGACCCCCTCACCTCTGTGGAGGCAAACGTGGGCCACTTTTATTACATATTCTAATTTCCTTGGTTGCTCTTCCACCTAAAAACAACAAATATCATATTAACTTCTGGTAAGGGTATATACAACCATGATAAAAAGTATTAGGCACCCTATAAAACAAGTGTTATTCATAGAACAATGTAAAAAACAACCAATTTGTTAAACAATATTGTGATATGCAATATTAAACGTCCAAGTTTCAGCTCGATCGGTCCAGCGGTTTTGTCTCTAGGATGATGAGTCAATCAATTTATCTCTTTATAAAATAGTATAGATAAGTAATGGAATGTACCATTAAATATCCACAAAAGGGCGTTCGGGATTTTTACGAAAAATATTTTAAGCTACTTCCAAGCCCTTTTTTGACCTCTGTCGTTTAAAAAAGTTAGTACCTATTTTTTTTGGAAACTAGTCACTGTTAATCTGTCAAAATGCCAAAGCAACATAAATTTTAAAACATTAAATGGCTAAAAATTCAGATTGCGCACGAGTGCTTCGGCGTACACACTGCCCCGGTAATATGGCGTCCCGCAGGAACACCCCAGGTCTTTTAGTGAGTATCCCCGCCGCTCCCATCTTCGGCGGGGGAGTCCCTGTGCCCCCCGGCGCAGGGTGACGATGCGTAACGCATTCTTCCTAGGATTAAAAGTATATATATTAGGTATATTACCTTCGCAGCGAGGAAGAGCGCGGCCGCAGCAATGGCATTCCTGTGGAACTGTGTGAACGAGTGGAACGCGTAGAACCTGTGCATGTACACTATCGCCGTGTTGATGCATAGTTGTGATCTGTTCCGCTGTTGTTAAGGAATTATTCACCACATAGGCAATAAAAGACAACAAATAATATGTGCACAATATACATAATGTAAATGAAATGAAAATAATTTATTGGCTCTGCCTTACAGCTTAAGCTTACATAATAATGTGTTAGATTTAATGTAGGTACTGAGTACCTGGTACTCGCCAATGGGAACAGGCTCAGCGTTTTGTCAGATTAACCCTAGGGCTAACCTGACTACTGATTTTCAGCCTGCTCCCGTGCTCGATGCTGGTGTTATAACCGAGAAATAGTCTTATCAGGGTGTCTACATAATATGCTTATCTCTATGTCTAATATTACATACATATAATCACGCCTGGTTCCCATTGGGGTAGGCTCGAATTTCATCACATTCTTCATGCACGCTCACCGGTTCTTAGTACCTACTCTTGACCTGGCCATTCCTTAGAACGACATTTATTTGGCCAAGGAAAGTACGCCTAAGTCGAGCAATTGCGGTTGACCATTCACATTTGCCTCATAATACGAGACAAACACAACAACATTACAACACAAACACAACAATAAAACACAACACAATATATTATGTCAAAAAAGTAAGTGCTGAAAATTTGTGGCGTCCCTACTGACTACTGAGCAAGGATATGGCCAATGGTTATGCTACAGCCGAAAGGGACAGAAACAAAATACTTCAGCAGGGATATTCACTTATCCGTCAGGGAACCGAACCGAAGACCGAATTGTCAAAAATGTATGAAATGACGTATTAAGTTGTATCGACTTGACGTGACATTTCACGTCATTTCATACATTTTTGACAATTCGGTATTCGGTTCGGTTCCCTAACCGATAAGTGAATAGCCCTGCAGAAGGTAATAAAGGTTAAATTTATGTTAGTAAATGGGTCAAACTGGGCAAAGGTCGCCACAGAATGGACACCTGAAGATGGACGGCGTCGCCGAGGCCGGCCCCGGAAACGATGGCGTGATGACTTGATCTCGTATCTGGAGGGCTGGCAAGATGCGGCGCTAGATCGAAAGGAATGGAAGAATTTGGGGGAGGCCTTTGCCCAGCAGTGGGACAGTCTAGGCTAAATATAATAATATAATAATGGGTCAAACAATGAAACTGAGATTCTGAGCAGGACAACAAAATGTACGTCTAGCTTTCACTCTTGGGAATAATGTATAAGTGCATTTCATTTATTCGAAAAGTTACACTGATAGTTGGCAGTTCTATTTGATGCTATTTCTAAGTACACAACATACAGATATAGGTAAAATAATATGGAATATGAATAATAATAGGTATATCATATTTCAGTCAAAAAACAAGGGAAGGGATAAAAAAGTTAATGAACTGGGGCGTACCTACTAAGTCACTTTTGTAATACAATAATGCATCTTTAAGGATGTTATTTAATAATAAAAAAACTAAATGAGTAAGCTAGCTCAATAATGAACAATGACCTTAATTATTATCATAGGTTGTAGACAACATACCTACTTCCTATATAAAATGCCTCTGTATTATTACCACTCAATAATTTTACCTCAATGAGTCATAAAAGGTATTTGCAGTACTGTAAACATGAATCATAGTTAACTGTTGAACCACAGCATGCCTTGTGTATGAAAAATACAGTTTATCTACACTAAAAAAAACTAAAGGTTTACTTAACATAGTTTAAAGCAAAGTCACTTCCCGTCTGTCTGTCCCTACATATATAAAATAAATAAATATAAATATTTCGGGACGTTTCACACAGCGCCACCTAACCCCAAACTAAGCAACTTAATGCTTGTAATATGGTGGTTAGGATAACGGATATAATACTTGTTATACTTTTCTTTTGTAAATACATACTTATAATAGATATTGAAAAACCACACAGACTAGAAACAAATACCTGTGGATCACACAAATATTTGTCCCATGCGGGAATCGAACCCGCAACCATCTGTGTTTCAGGCGGGTATTAGCCCACCGCGCCACAGATGAGAGATGCTTAGATCTTTAAAACTACACTATGGATTTTGATGTGGTTCGTGATTCTAGATTAAGGTTTATATGAATAACTAGCGGCGCCCAGCGGTTTTACCCGCTGTACTGTAGATATGTTATTCTAGACCTTAAGCTATAAAAAAAAATGTTTTATTTCAGGCCTCAAGCCCATATTCTGTTAGTAGTACTTAAAAATTATTGTTAGTAACATGCATAAAATTAAAACAAAACTACAATGTCTGCTATTTTAACAAGACTCTGCTACAATGTTTAAATAGGGGACCATCCCATTTGCTGTATATTGTGGCCAGCATGGTGTTGGTGCTCACACGTGTTCTGTTGAGCAGCGAATCTGCGTTCTCTGCCCCTCAAGCACAGACGCTTAGTAGACTTGTCTTGCTGTCAAATCTACTGTCATCCCATACATTTACAAAAGTAAAATGTATGGGATGACAGTTCTACTCTTGAAGTTTCATCGGGATCCCTCTGGATCATGCTACAGCCACTGTACCAAATTACAGCTCAATTGATCCATCCATTTAGGCGTGAAAGAGTAACAAATATACATCCAGACATACGTTCTTACAAACTTTCACATTTATAATAATAGTAAGATACCTGCATAATAGAGTAGAAAAACAGACAATTTTCAGGGGGATTGGGGCTGGGATTCGAATAATAGTCGATATAAAAAGTCGATTTTGGAAAAATGTGGCCTAGAAGATAAAAATGTGGCTTAGAAATAATTCTTCTTAGCAGTCTTTTAAAGATCGGACGGCAGTATGGCTGACATGATGATGAATGAGTTGCTTGTAAGTTATTTTATTATTTTAATACTCATAAATAGTATACAAACTGCCCCATGCTCCAACCATTATCTTCATGCATTATGAGTCATACCCAAACACATGTTGATAAGACGCAATTGATTTAAATATTGCACAACATTGTTATTGTTTTTAATACATTGTTGGCTTTCCCAGAATATATGTTCTTGTTATTCTTTGTTATTTGTCTAGTTTTCCTGGTTCACGGCTAGGGTTACATTATGACCTTACAGGGTTACCATATCCTGTGACAAACAATATAAAAAAATATATTTGAAGCTCAAGTTGTAATCTCCAGCCAACATTGTGCAAATTGGCAAAAGAATATGGTGTTGGAAATGCAGATCATTAAAAAAATAAGCAAAAGCTATTTGCTTATTTTTCATGGCTTCAAGCTATGTGTAAAACAATCTTCACACTCCAAAGATCTTCAGACATAACAACTCAAGTGAGACCAAGTCAATAAACCTTTATGAAGGGGCAAAGGGTGGCCAAAAGGTGAACGAACCAAGCTCTGTCTGGGGAGAGGTAAACTAATGCAATCTTTGAAATCATTATGAAACTAGCTATGACAAATGTACACATTCTAAGCTAGTAATTTTTTGTAGCAAGATAATTTCTTATTCTATATATTATTATATAAGTATTATATCTGTTATTCTAACCACCATAACACAAGCATTAAGTTGCTTAGCTTGGGTTTAGGTGGCACTGTGTGAAATGACCTGAAATATTTATTTATTTTATTATATTGTGTTTTTTTATATGTCTTGGTACTGGTATGGGTAAGCAGGCTGGTTTTCTACAACTAGACCAGTCGGCCCTCGGTTTTGTGTGTGGGTGATAGATACTCTTTTATATGTCTTGTGTGAAAATAAATTTATTTCTCTCTTCATCTTTCTTCTCTCTACAATTTTACCCCACAGAAGATTACACTGATTAAAAAGAGTTTTAACTTGCACTAGAGTTTCATAGTGGTGCTTTCTGTACCGCTAGTAAAGTCTAAAAACAGTACTAAATAACTGTAAAATTTACTGGCAATAGTGCTAAATTGACACCTATTGGAAATAATGCACCTATTTTATGATCTTTTACTATAATAAGGATATTCGCAGAACATTTTATATAGTCAATCATCATTGGATTGAACACATTTGCCTAGAATTGACAAGAATAATGATTTCGAGGACAAGTTATGCTAATTAACACCTGACAGCTAGATAAACATTTTATATGAGGACAAAGCAAGCACAAATGACACTTTATCACTGTATTTTATTTATTAGCTATTTGTAAAACTGTCAAATTGGTTTTTATGAAATTTCGTACATACATATTTCGAGATAGTAGAATTGTTTTGTTTGATTATAAACATTATCAGTCAAGGGGTTACAGAGATAGAAAAGTGAGATTTCAATACATTTTCAACCATGTTCTATCTCATTTTAATCTAATTTCTGAATGAAACAGCTATTCTTATCATATTTTGTGTTAAGTACATGACTTTTCAGGCGTTAAGGACGTGTTTATCAGTGAAAAAGTATCGAATGTTTGTACGCGGCTACCAGGAAAACATGATAACGCAGAGGTAGTTCCGCGAATCGCACGTTACGACCAAGGAGGCGGTTGTTGGCGGGTAAATTTAGCAGACAGGTCGATCACCAGGCCCTACGTCACCCGCGCAAGCGTCTCGACAGCTGTGGTCGAGCACTGACCTCGAAAAACACCACGCCGCACTCTTACTACCCTAACCTATATACAAACAATCAAACAAACGTGGGACTGCGATAATATGACATTGTCTTACCTTATAAACAGGCCATTACTCACTGCCAGCGGGAATTCCCAGCCATCCAAGCGAAAGTGGCCCAAATGACGCCGTAACCACTATGAAATTTCGTCACCTTCGTGACCACTTTTCACCATCACATAACACTTTTTCACGTCCCACACTTGATTTATACGATAAGTATACCATTTCATCTATGAAAACACGATTCTGGAGCATGTATCACGCGTTTCATACACATGACTCGACAAAAACAATGCAATGAAATCACCACTTTTTGGAAAAGGATACACTTGGAGCCTCTGTCCCATATCCTGGATGAGGTTGGCGGCTTGCTGCCGATATGCTAGCTCCTTATCTGCATCTAAACCGCATTTTCTGCTTGGTGAATTCTGTAGTTGTTCTTTTGTAAAATACCATTTTTCTTGCCCTCCAGCCATTGAACGGATGTTCCGACTGCGCGCGAGAAAGCACGACGGAAAGCAATGCTCCGTCTACGTGCGAGAGTGGAAAAGGGACAGCGCTATGACAGCGGCAACCGGATGTGAACCACGTTAACATTTGAAATATTTTTAACTAATAATCCAACATTTTAAGTTCTTAACGCCAATTAATGAACACTAAATAAAATAATAAAATTAACTAAATATTTAAAACGAAGTACAATATATGATATCAACAAAATAAAATAACGTCACAAACGTAATTTTTGTAGGTAGGTATTCTAGACGGACGCCATTGCAAAATGCAAAACTTGGTGGTTAACGTAGTGAGGTCTTCGGTGACAGAATGGTGATCTGCAACAAGCACAGGTAAGTTTCACTTTATCACTATGTTTATTTCGGTACTATGGGTCATTATCTTCATTTTGTGCATATTTTTATGGTGATTCATTAACTTTTGAAGCAAACAAAAGCATTTTAAAATTACGGACCTATGGACTCTGTCACACCGTGCAAATGGCCGACCACCACTGTTTACAATAGATTTACTTTTTGTTAAGTCGAAATTCATTAATTTATCAATTAAACACTTACACAAATTGCTATAATTAGTTAATTATTTTTCTAAGCTTTTTGATGATATGAGAAATCAATAAGCGTGGATGATTCTTTCATTAAAAATTAAAAGAAACCTGAGTGACCGCCGATGTTTTTACGCGGTTACGTGGATTTTCTCGAAAGAAAATTCAATAAAATTTAAGTTTCGTGTTTCTCAATCTTGCGCAATTAACTTTGAAAATAATTACTTTAATATTTATCTAACTTTTAGTGTTCCTAAATTTACTCAAGACGCTGGATTTTAAAAGATTTCGCAACAAATATGTTTTCTTTTACAAAGGAAAACATTTCCACGTTGAACTCGCACAATATTAGTTTAGCTGAACGTAAGTTTAAAATAATGGTACCTATTTTATTAAGTTTTTTTAAAAATATTCTTTCATTTCAGCTATATAAAATAAATTGTATTGTTTACAGATACATAATTTATGCAGATGACGTTAATTTCCCACAATTTTTGTTTGCATTTGCAAGTTTATTTGATAAATATGTACCTACCTACTAAATGAAAATATAAATCTTCATTCTCTTCATCAGCAAAAAACAACAAAACACTTTTTCAGCTAGAAGGAACTACGATCAATCATGGTTTTAAATGGAACTAAATAATAAGATTCTTAATAACTGTCAAAATGCACTAGCACATAGACAGTGGCGCCATTGTTTGTAAACAATGGAATGATTAACCTACTTCAAAAAGCGACCTTGTATATTTATGAAAATTTCAGCTTATTGTCAATTTCTTAGTTTGATAGCAGATTTTGAATTATTATCTAGAACTTTACCGAGCCACATTTTCAAAAAGTAAATTCTACGAATTTATATTTCAAAATTGAATGAATGAATGAAATATTTATTTGTTACACACACATATAAAAATAAATACAAAAAAACACACACACAAATAAAAAACAATAGATAAGTGTGTGCCACAAATCGGTCCCCAACTCAGCATTAATAAAAAATAAATAAATCAAATAAAAAAATAAAAAAATTAAATTCGTCATTAGTATCGTACGTACCACTCTCTCGCTTTCAAGACGAGGTTCTTAAGAGGGCTTATACTGCTGGACACTCTCTCGCTCGCACTATTTAACCCCGACGCAAAAACGACGGGGTGTTATAATTGATAAATTTTGAAATATGAATTCATAGAATAACCTTTTTTTTAATTCCTCAAGAGAAGCCCTGCACAATATTATTGCACACACAAAAGTGTTTTCTGTTTGATACCTATATGTTAAAAAATGACAAAATTAAAAAAAAAAATCTCTTCATGCGATTTTTTAATAAAAAGGTTGCCAGGTAACCTCTCCGGTAGACCGTAGTGTGTATGGCTTATTAAGAGCATATACATACATATATCGAGTGACGCTCTCTCGCTCGCATTATTTGACAAATTTTGAAATATAAATTAATATTTTTAAATATATCAAACTGGAAATACTTTAAAAATGTGTGCAATAATATTATGGAGGGCTGTTCTTAAGGAATTTTTAATAAATTAGTTCTATGGATTTATATTTCAAAATTTGTCAAATAGTGCGAGCGAGAGAGCGTCACTCAATATATTCGCTCTTAAGTAACCTGACCGCTGACTTTACGATATTTGTTTTTTTTTTTTTTTCAGTTAAAACCACCTCAGCAATGTCAGCCCCACAGCCTCGGAAGGTGCTCCACCTTCCCAAGATCAGGATGCTGTCCCGGGGTGGTCGCATGGCTTCCAACATCCGGATCACCAACGTTAGGGGCATCAGGCCGCCGACACCCAACCCGGGAACAACTCCTACTGGGAAGAAACCTGATGAAGATAGTCTTAGGGCACAGGTGAGATGTCAAATGACGCCATTTCATATACGGCCTAAGTCCGTATATCAAATGACGCCATTTCATAAACGGCCTACGGCCATTTACTAACGCCTGCCAAATTGGTTCAATCGTTATTAAAGGGAGACCATCATAAAACGAGTCCTACTGGGAAACCTGATGAAGATAGTTTGAGGGCACAGGTGAGATATCAATGTCGAAAAGTAAGATTTTCCATTGACACTAATTGCCCAAATCAACTAGCTATAAAGCTAGCTATAGCGGGCTGAATAGATTTAAATTTTTGTACCTTGTCATCCCTATTAACCCTTAAACTCTCGAGCGGCTCAATCGGGCTGCAACCACCCCATTCGAATTTAGGCTTTAATTTAGGAATGCTAGAAACTGCATCAAATCAAATCAAATCATTTATTTGCACACATGGGTATACAGGTTTACAGATGTTGTTGTTTATAACTACACAAGCACTCCATGTCTCACCGTCTGGCATGCAAAAATTTGTTAATGTACAATTTTATAATGTTAAAGTATATTAATTATAATTATAAGAGTTCCATCATTCAATCCACCCCCGCTAAAAAACAATTAAAGCGCTAGTAGCTGAAATTGTAACTTCACTCAAATTGTTGTGGTCTATGTTATGATTGGCAATAAATGTTTTTTCTTTCTTTCTGAGGAGTTAACAATAACGTATTCATATAAAATCTTAGTATAATAATATGTATGCAAAGGAAGGTGCATAATAATTGTAATATGTAATATGGTACCACATAGGCGGATTTAGGGGGGGGGCAGGGGGCCAAGGCCCCCCCCAGAAGCATTGTAGAGTTACGAATTTTGCACATATTTCATAGTCAAGACTATAATTTTTTTCTCGGCGCTCGCAGCAAGCTGCTCGCACACTTATTATTAAGGATATTTGAACTTTCTAACTGTTCAGAGCGACCTAAACACACTTTTTTCTTAGTAAAAATGATAATATTCTTGCCTTTCTGCACCTTGCCCCCCCCAGAACCAAATCCTGGATTCGCCTATGTGGTACCAGTTATTACGCAGAATAACTCGAGTAACACAGACAGACTGAAAACCAGCAACCACGTTAGCCTAGTTAACGTGGTTACAAGCTGAGTCTGCTCCCATTGCCAACAATTAATTAATAGGTATAATTGTATGTAAATTTTTATATTATAAATTTGTTAAGCGGTTATTTTTTTTTGGCAATAAAGTAATTCTTATTCATATTATTTCCAGTTACGCGCCGAACTGACACAGCGCAGTCGAACATGCGCCTACACAAACTACGAATGTTTACTACCAGCCGCAGCTGGCAGAAGACATTGTACCAGGCACCTGCTGGCCGACCAGACAGCTCCATACAGACCCTGCGCACACGCATACCCTAGCGGGGAGACTTGCGACCTGCCCGCGCCTGTAGGGGACAGCTCTCCCGGGTGAGGACATATTGTTACTGCAGGGACACTGTACCAGACAGCTCCATACAGACCCTGCGCACACGCATACCCTAGCGGGGAGACTTGCGACCTGCCCGCGCCTGTAGGGGACAGCTCTCCCGGGTGAGGACATATTGTTACTGCAGGGACACTGTACCAGACAGCTCCATACAGACCCTGCGCACACGCATACCCTAGCGGGGAGACTTGCGACCTGCCCGCGCCTGTAGGGGACAGCTCTCCCGGGTGAGGACATATTGTTACTGCAGGGACACTGTACCAGACAGCTCCATACAGACCCTGCGCACACGCATACCCTAGCGGGGAGACTTGCGACCTGCCCGCGCCTGTAGGGGACAGCTCTCCCGGGTGAGGACATATTGTTACTGCAGGGACACTGTACCAGACAGCTCCATACAGACCCTGCGCACACGCATACCCTAGCGGGGAGACTTGCGACCTGCCCGCGCCTGTAGGGGACAGCTCTCCCGGGTGAGGACATATTGTTACTGCAGGGACACTGTACCAGACACCTGCTGGCCGACCAGACAGCAACCCAGAAAAAAATGTGTTACGCATCATCACTCCACGCGCGGGGGGCGCGGGGCGGTATGTGGGACTCCCCCGTCGAAGATGGGAGCGGCGGGGGTACCCACTAAACAACCTGTGGGTGTTCCTGCGGGACGACATAATGCCGGGGCAACGGGTACATACGTCTACCCTAGCTTTTTTTTATACAAAAATGTAAGAATACGAGCAAGACGCTCTCCTGATGGTAAGAGATAACGCTGCCCATAATTAGTACAGAGCTACCCAGGATTTTACAGAGATGTAAAATTCTGGGCGCATAACACCAACACTTAGTTACTAATAAGCTAGCAGTGCCCTCCTACCCCACAGTAATGGCACATCACTGCTCAGGCGGTAGAATAACTGGCACTGTTGGGGTACCCACCTAGTCGACCTCCTGCAAAGGAAGTCTACCTCCGGTGAAAAAGGACCAAGACAAAAGGGAACAAGTGAAATTTAAAAAACCTTTTTTACAACAAGCCTTTATTATTATTACCATCAAGCATCATAAAATACTCGTCAAGACGATTCAAATGAGCCCAAACTCGATGGGGTTGCGTCGATTAACTACGGAGTTCCTATGGCCACCTTCAGATTAGCTCGATGTCATAATATTGCATTGTCATGTCATCCGATTTATACAGGCATGCAAAATTTTAGCTTAATCGGATACCGGGAAGTGGGTCAAATTAAGCTTGCAAGATTTGATTACAGACAGACCGACAGACAACGGACAGGTGAAAGTAATTCAATTCAATATCTTTATTTGCAAATACATGTAAATTGTAAATACAGTAATTGTGATCTTAAATTAATATTAGTTACAATGTATTTCACCTGTTAGACATGCAAAAAATATATAAAATTATTTAAAATTTCTCTTATTAATTAATTAAAAGATACAAAATCTCACCTTATACAATATAAAATTTCATATTCACCCATAATATACCAAATAAAAGCTTGTAAAAAAGGGCAGGAAAATGCTAATATTGTATGGTTTCAGGTTATGTTTCGAGCACGGTCGTGCAGCTTTGTTAGCCCGACAACGAAGTTCTGCGCCGGCGCCGCCCGTCATCAGCACGGAAACTTTACTCTACCAACTGCAACATTATGTCAAGTAAGTATTTATCGCAGTACGATAATAGCCGTTGCATAATTATGTTACTAGGGATATGATTATCAGCCGGAACTTAGTAATATGGTTGCAGCTAAAGTCCAAAGTGCGGCTACTACCGGAATAGGCGGTAAATGATGAATTGTGAACCGTGAAGAAGTACCTGACGCATCGCCGGCCGCTCCCGCGCCTCGCTCGCTCGGCTCGCATATTGTAATCACTGTTCAAACCTAACCTAATCTACTGATGTCGGACTGCCCTAAACTTCGTCCAATAAAATCAAGTTTTCCTTTTTGTTCAAATCTATCTTACTAACTACACTTCTTGGTTAACCAACAGTGACTGACTAGTGAATTCGGGCTTTATATTATGGCTTTATATAGCCGTGACATATAAAATTATGTTCCTAGTATGATAGTAACTCAATTGATTCCTTATAACTAAGTCCGGCTCAGAATTATATCCCTAGTAACATAATTATGAAACGGCTATTTCTACCTTACTGCGACATATTCATACCGTACAGTTATTATACAATAAATATCATATTATATGATGATACTGATACATTTTAAAAATATGTCCATAAATCGGACTAATATAACATTTATGTAATCCTTTGACAAAACACAACGTTTGTGTTTTTCAGACCTCGTGTTCCGACTACAAAAACACAGCTGTTGTGTTTTGCTCAGTCAATGTGTCCAATATTATTAATGGTGATTATTCCAGAGTGGAGCGTCCTCGAACGACGTCGTGTGCTTCATCAGTGTCAGTAGTGAGCGATCCTGAACCTGAAATATCTGACGCACAACCCATCGATCCCTTCAGTTAGTATATAGCTTTGTTTACGCTTTAGTTAGTATTTAGCCTTTTTTAACCCCCGACGCAAAAACGACGGGGGGTTATAAGTTTGACGTGTCTGTGTGTGTCTCTGTCTGTGGCATCGTAGCTCCCGAACGGAACTTGATTTAGTTTTTTTTTGTTTCAAAGTAGAGTTAGTCGAGAGTGTTCTTAGCCATGTTTGATGGAAATCGTTCCAAGATGGCCGCCGCTACAAAATGGCGGATTACTTTTTTCTTCCACGACCCCCTCAATATCGGTATCAAATGAAAGGGCTTAACTAGTAGAATACAACCCACTATATAAAATTTAAAATCCAAGATGGCCACCACCAAAAAATGGTGAATTACGTATTGCGTTGGGGGTTTTTTAAATTTTGAATTTAATTCACTTGTTTAGCGCTTATTCCGCGGGACGCTCTCCCGCTCGCACCATTTGACACATTTTGAAATATAAATTCATAGAATTAACATTTTAAAAATTCCTCAAGACGATTGTTCCACAATATTATTGCCCACATCTTAAAAGTTTCCTTAGTTTGATATGTTAAAATATGGCAATATAAGATTTTTTGAAAAAAAAATTTTTCTCATATTATTTTTAACCCTTAAATGGACAATGTTGTTTTTAAACAACATACTAAACATCACAGATAAAATTGACCTTCTTTTAAGTTATTGTTGTGACGATACCTGGTACATTAAGCAATGAACTACACAGTAATTAATAAATCTTGAGGATGATCTTGAGGATATAATTGTTAATTGTGAAACAAAACGAAAATCGTGAAACAAAAATCGTCCATTTAAGGGTTAAATACATATTTTACACTGAAAATACTTTTAAAAAGTGTGCAATATTATTGTGCTGCGTCGCTTTCAATATAAGTGCAAGCGAGAGAGCGCCCCGCGGACTAACGTTTTAGGGACAGACAGTCGCGGGATGCAACACTGTTTTATACTAAGTAGTGATAGTGTATTTTTTATCAAACTACCCTCATTTTAAACGCTTTTATTTCAGAACAAATCGACTCGTCCTCAATAAACGCGGCATACTCCACCGCTCTCCTAGACTGCGCCTCGGCGAGTGAAAGCGACGAAGATAATGTAACGTTAGGCCCCGACTCCAACTGTCGATACATGGCCATGGATACAGACGTGGGGGAGGTGCCTACAGAGGAACGACCTCTATGGTGAGATATAGGGAATATGTACTATCCCACCTTGTAGGTTTTAACTGACGTCCGTTGTTTAAAAGGCCGCTAAGTGATAAATTGAGATTTTGAGATATGAGCAAAAAAGTAAAATTTACGATTCTAGAAAATGTTAAAATACTTCAGCAGGGCTATTCACTTATTGGTTAGGAAACCGAACCGAATACCGAATTGTCAAAAACGTATGAAATGACGTGACATGACATGTCAAGTTGTATCTACATAATACGTCATTTCATACATTTTTGACAATTCGGTATTCGGTTCGGTTCTTTCACGGATAAGTAAATAACCCTGCTGAATAGTTTTCTGTAGGACAAGAAAGCGACGATACGGCAGTAGATGGTATTAGACTGAACCTACAAGGGGGATAAATCCCTGGCTTCACGGAACATCATGATGGAACACGGTCACTATGACCGCTTGGCGACACGGTATATCATGCAATAAGAATGATCCCGCCTTATAGGTTTAGTTAAAGCGTCTTCAATAAACGCAGCTTACTCCCAAGGAGAGGCCTTAATGGTGAGATATTTCTTGCAATTATACAGAAAGACAATGGTAATGCGACATAAATTAACCGAGGGTATACTTCCTTTGCAGTTCGACTAGGTGGGTACAACAGTGCCAATTATTCTACCGCCTGAGCAGTCATATGCAAATATTACTGTGCTTCGGTAGGAGGGCACTGTAGCTAGTGAAATTACTGGGCTGAAGAGTCTTAACATCTTATGACTCTTGAGTAAGAAGCGTCGGCGCAGTGCACCTAGAATTATTTGACATCATTGTAAAATCCTAAGTAGCACTGTACTAATTATGGGCAGCGTTATCTCTTACCATGAGGAGAGCGTCTTGCTAGTCTTCTAACTTCTTTGTATAAAAAATACTTAGTGGCGCAACCAACTGTTCGCACCAAGCGTTTTGCTTCAAGTTTTTTTTTATAAGAACTGGTCGCATTTGGAACACTTCGCCGTCATCCGTGTTTCCCGAGCTTGGTTTTTTTTTTTTTTTTTTTATGTGATTAAGTAGAAGACGAGCAAGACGCTCTCCTGATGTTAAGAGATAACGCTGCCCATAATCAGTACATTTTTTTAATAAAATTAAATTAAAATTACATTTTTATAAGATCAACAACATTTTCGATATAAATAAAAAAAAGTATACTTACAACACAAAATCCGTTGTTATTGGAAGCTCGTTATAAAATCACTTGATTAACTAATCGTGCAAAATACACTCAAAATTAATAATTTAATTATTATTGATAAAATAGGAATGATTAAAAGTTAATATGAGAGTTACACTGAGATAGCAAAATAATAATTGTCAACGTTACTACTACACTTGATGCATAAACAAGAATGATGGCCGACAACTGTGTAGGGAGTGAGAAAGAAAGGAGACCGGCTTCGTTCTCATCCCTACTCCGTGCTGTTTACTGGGTCAGAAGTGACACCTGTAGACATCTGGCGGGAATAACTAATTAAATGACGATTGATCATTTTTCGACCGGAGAGGAAAAATGATTAAATTACTAAAATGGCTATTAAAAAATAATGGTTGATCGTAGAAGAGTGAAAATTGAGGATTGTATGTATTTTTGTATGTTGTATCATAAAAAAATAGAAATTAAAATTTCTGTCTAAAAAATAAAAATAAAAAATTTAGGGGTGGACTACCTCTAACATTTAGGGGGATGAAAAATAGATGTTGGTCGATTCTCATAGATACCGGATAAGCACAAAAAATTTCATCAAAATCGGTCAAGCCGTTTCGGAGGAGTATGGCAACGAAAACTGTGACACGAGAAGCAGCCGTGCAGCCGATAGCTAACCGAAGCGCATGATAATTAAGGCTCAAAATTACTTGTGACTAACTTACTCACGCTGACCGAATGTTCAATTTTTTTTTTTTTGCTTTTTCTTTAAACATCCATTAGTACCTACCTAATGCAATAAAATCTTTTGTAACATTATTTATATTAATTTAATAACATTATTATAATAATAATTAATATTTGTGTACTATTATAATATTACATTGTTGTTAGTCTTCGAATTTACGATAGTATCTTTTGGAATTATACCTACTAGATATATTTTACCTACCATAAGTCTTGTATAAAAACTAGTATCTAAAATCTATTTTGTGATATAATATAGTAGTGAATAGTTAAATCTAATGGCATATTAGTACAACGTAACATGTTAATTTATTTGTCATTATTTCTTTATGAAGCATACTTTAGGCGCCGACATTGGTCAGTTTAATAATCAACTAATGTGGGTACCTCGAGTAAAAGTGCAGTCGTTATAACAAATTACGTACTTATTGTTTACGATAAGTTTAGTAATATTATTGTTATACTTTATAATATTTTGTTATAAGCGTCTTAGTTAGCAATGCTATTCGCACTCAAAACTGAGTAAAATATGTTTAATGATTAAAAATTATGATTTTAAGAGAACAGCAAAAAATTAACCACTTGCTGGTGCCAACTGTTTTGAGAGGCGACTATAGCCTGATAAACCAACTAATTTCCTATGTTAAGTATAGCTCAGTAATTTCGCTGTGTTGTATTATGTACTCTTATTTATGTCAATAAAGAACTTTGAAAATGAATGAAATGAATCAGTACAGTGCTACCTAGGATTTCACAATGATGTGAAATTTTAGGAGCACTGCACCAACGCTTCTTACTCAAGAGTCATAAGATGTTAAGACTCTTTAGCCCAGTAATTTTACTAGCTACAGTGCCCTCCTACCGAAGCACAGTAATGTTTGCACATCACTGCTCAGGCGGTAGAATAACTGGCACTGTTGGGGTACCCACCTAGACGACCTCCTGCAAAGGAAGTCTACCCCCGGTAAATACCTACCCCCGGTGGTCTATTTGGTATTAAAATTAAAGACGAAGGGTAACAAATATTTTAAAAATAACCGGTCAAGTACGAATCGGAATCGAGCACCGAAGGTTCCGTACAAACCCGTACCAAATTTCAAAATTCTAAGCTCACGAAGTACCCTGTAGGTTTTGATTTCTTGGGAATTTCGAAAATTTGCTGAAATTTGCGGCATATTGGACCGCCACTAGTAAAATCTAAATATAGAAAGAGTGACTGATTGACTGACTGACTGATCTATCAACGCACAGCCCAAATCACTGAACAGATTCTGTTGAAATTTGGAATACACATAGGTTTTATGACGTAGGCCTATTTACGCCATTTTGCCAAGCTGGCAAAGCCGCGAGTATAAACTAGTTAATAATATAAATTAATATTGTTATTTCCAGGCGCGCAGGAGTTTTCACAGCGGAAGAGGCAGTGAGTGAGACTAAATCAACGCTAGAATCGTTACAACGCGCATATTTGAGACAAGCGCAAAGATGTCATGTGCTACTCAAGATGGCTAGGAAGGACTATTTGAAGGCTTTGAAGCTGGAGAAGGAACAGTATTGTACGTTTTTTTTGTTTTTATTCATTGTGAATTCTCTTAAAGAAAAAGTTGGTGAAAAATTTACCTTGCCAAAAAAGTATTAAATTTTTATTTTATGCAAAAAAGTGGGAAAACGTTAAGAGATAACGCTTTCCCATGTAAAATTCTAAGTGCACTGCACCAACGCTTCTTACTCAAGAATCATAAGATGTTAAGACTCTTCAGCCCAGTAACTTCACTAGCTACAGTGCCCTCCTACCTGTGCACAGTAATGTTGCCCATCACTGTTCAGGCGATAGAATAACTGGCGTTTTAGTTAAGTTAATAACTTGTTTACCCTTATATAATTGTTAATTCCAGGCAGTATAAACTCCCAAGCTCGCTCGGGCCCTCTAAACGTACGTGAAAGGAGACAGCTGAGGAAATTGAAAGCGTTCGCTTCGTATCACAGGAAACATGGCGTCGACGCTGTTTTGGCTAGGAAGTTACACCATAAGAGGGTTAAGGTAATTTGTAATACATATAAATAAAAAAATATTTCAGGACATTTCACACAGCGCCACCTAACCCCAAGCTAAGCAACTTAATGCTTGTGTTATGGTGGTTAGGATAACGGATATAATACTTATATACTTTTCTTTTGTAAATACATACTTATAATAGATACAGAAAGCCACCAAGGCCAGAAACAAATATCTGTGGATCACACACACATTATTCTTTGCTTTCTAGTTTCTAGACTTCCTACTTCCTGTGCTTCGGTAGGAGGGTACTGTAGCTAGTGAAATTACTGGGCTGAAGAGTCTTAACATCTTATGACTCTTGAGTAAGAAGCGTTGGTGCAGTGTACCTAGAATTGCACATAATTGTGAAATTCTGGGTAGCACTGTACTGATTATGGGCAGCGTTATCTCTTAACATCAGGAGAGCGTCTTGCTCGTCTTCTTACTTCTCCACATAAAAAAAATAAAAAATTTAAAAGTGTTTTCAGTTTGATATGTTAAAAAATGGCATGATGAGAATTTTTGTTTTTTTTTTTAATATTGCTCCCCTTGCCATTTTGTTACTAATATATAATATTTCCAGACGGAGATGGGTACCCGCGAAAAGGCAATAGCGAGCGCGAGTCGATGCATATTCAGTGAGGGAGGCGTCCGCTGCAGTGGCGCCGCCACACCTGCCGCCAAACACTGCGCGCGGCACATTCTGCTCGACACGCAACAGGTAGCTTTCATATTTTAGCACTTGAATGTTCTGTGAATTGGCGTGTGGCTGGTCTGTGGTTAATTTAACTGTAGCCATCTCAGTTATCACGGCATCTCAGTTATCACGCTAAGTCATCACGCCATCTAAGTAATCACGCCATCTAGGTTACCACGTAATCTAAGTCATCACCCAATATAAGTCATCACGCCATCTTAGTTTTCACGCCGTCATCTAAGGGCGTAACCACATTCATCGATGCGGAATCGGCTAACGCCGGTCATAAAAGCCTTTATGCTTACGAAATAAGGGCGTTACCAATACCATTCGCATCGGCTCAGACGACTCGTCGCGACAACGGCCGACGGCGAAACGAGCATTTGTCGTTATTGTTGTGAAATTAAGCCGACTCCGCGTCGATGAATGTGATTACCCCCTAAATCATCACCCCATCTAAGCCATAACCCCGTCTAAGTCAACATCCAATCTAAGATCACGCCATCTAAGTCATCACACCAGTGTCCAAGGGCGGATCCAGGATTTGGTCCTTTGGGGCAAGGTGCTGACGGGCCGAAATATTATATTTTTTTCTATGAAAAGTGTGTGTTTAGCTCGCTCTGAACAGTTAGAAATTTTAAATATCCTTAATAATAAGTGCGTCCATAAAAAAATTAAAATCTTGACCATGAAATATGTGCAAAATTCGTAACTCTACAATGCTTCTGGCCTTGGCCCCCCTAAATCCGCCTATGCCAGTGTCTCCAATTAAACAATATTATAATTCCCAGGTGCTATTCTCACCGTGTGGTGATTCCCGCGGTATGTCGGCGTGTGCTGAGCCAGTGGCCAAGTTACCGTTACCGGCCAGAAGCTGTCGGTACCACACCGATCCACCGCATTACACTGTCTTCTCACTCAAGGTAATACAAATGTTATAATACTTCGTTTCAAAAACAAACATATTTATTGCACGGTACAAAATAATATCTTAATAAATTGGATATAGTGTTTGCGGCCAGGTTTGATGGTCCCATCATGGAGCACTGGATCGGCATGCATAAAGCGTGCTGGTCCACTGCTAAATAAAAGGGAGTTATCTATCTATCTAAATGAATGGGTAGGCGTCTGTTACACATACATTCTTACAAACTTTTACGTTTATAATATTATATTAGTAAAATTATATAATAAATATAAACCAAATGACCGAAATGCTCCAGTATTTCGGTCATTCATTTTCGGTATATTTGGCCCAACGTATAAGTATTGCCATTCAACGTGGCAATGCTGCCAGGATTGGATTTTCTGTAGATTGGCTTGTGGCCGATCTGTGTTTAATAAAAGTGTTCTTTACTGCTGTAGTAGCTGTAGTATTGTTAGTTTGTTTTTCTCAATAAAGGCATTTACCACTTAAAATATATAATATTTGTCTTCACAGAAGGACGAATCCGGCAGTGATTCAGAGACGGACACCGGTACAGATATCTCCACGGTTAACGAACAGGACACCCGGGATCAAATCTCATGACACACGCACCTGGACAATCTGATGGCCACCTTGGAAATGTTGGACCAATAGTATTGTAGTGAATGTTACAGTGAATAACTGAATGTTACAGTGAATAACTGGATGTTACAGTGAATAACTGGATGTTACAGTGAATAACTGGATGTTACAGTGAATAAGAGTAGGTAGACGTTACAGTGCATGGTAGGACCTAAGGAATCAAGGGCGGATCCAGGATTTCATTCTGGGGGGGTGCAGACAGGCAAAAATATAATAATAATAATATTTTTTCACATATTTCACAATAGTCCTACAATAGTTGGTGGTTATACTTCTCGGGTGCATTTTTATAGTGCACACAGGGGTTAATCATCAGCTATTGTCACATTACAATTTAGAGCAAATTGTCAAAGGGGCCTCTACGTGTTGGCTTCGGCCCCACGCACGCCTACCAAAGGACCGGGACACTATTGGCCCGAGATACCTAAAGGTTGACAAACAAATAATCTAATATATAAAATTCTCGTGTCACAGTTTTCGTTGCCATACTCCTCCGAAACGGCTTGACCGATTTTGATGAAATTTTTTGTGCTTATCCGGTATCTATGAGAATCGGCCAACATCTATTTTTCATCCCCCTAAATGTTAGGGGTAGTCCACCCCTAAATTGTTTATTTAATTTTTTAGACAAAATTTTTAATTTCTATTTTTTTATGATACAACATACAAAAATACATACAATCCTCAATTTTCACCCTTCTACGATCAACCTTTATTTTTTAATAGCCATAATTATTTATATGGCAAAACAACGTTTGCTGGTCAGCTAGTAATAATATATAAATGTTTACTACGAAAAGCGGGCGCGGTCAGAATCAACACGAAAGATCGCGATGTCTTTATTGCGCGCCTTGACTCTATGTGACGTCGGCTTATATCTTTGAAATTTCACTGTAGCAGTGAATAAAGCTTACGTCACACTGAGCCGGTAAAGCGAACGCGATCCGGGACGGAATTTTTGTAATGTTCTAGTTTGTATGTAACCTGTCACATATAAAGCGAACGCGGCCAGGAACTAAATGAAAGATCGCGACCGCTTTACCGTTCCTAACCTTAAATGTTTGTGCATGACATAAAATATAGTGAGAGACGCTTTGATCTTTGAAATTATATTCACTGTAAAAGTGAATAAATGTTAATGACAATAAATGTTACAGTGAATTACATAAAATGTAGTGATAAAGTGAAAGACGCTATAGTATTTGAAATGTAATCTCATGACACTGCAACTTGATGGCGACTTTAAATACTGTATTGTACCAAAAGTGAATAGAGAATGTTTGTAAAGTGAAGAAAACAAATGTAAATATTGTTACAGTTAAAATATTATAAACGCGAAAGTTGTAAGAATGTATGGATGTATGTTTGTTACTCTTTCACGCGTATACGGGTGGACCGATTGAGCTGAAATTTGGTATAGAGCTTTGGTTGGATTTGGTATTATAGACCCTGGAAATAAGGCTAAAATAATGTTGCAGGGAATTACAGTGTTGGTCCACACCTTTAAAGTTGAGCAGCGGTCTTATAATACACCTAATTGTAGTAAAGCTACAAATAGTTGCCACTCCCAGTTTCTGCGATAGTTGCTCAGTTTTGCAAAACCTCTAAATAGTATTACAATATAAAATTTTACGTTTATCAAATTAACTACTTACTGACTGCTATTTGCATTTATTTTTGTTTGTAATATCTCTAAAATATCAAATTCTATGTAAAGTGTAATTTAAAACCGAATATACCACTGTCTGTACCTCTGAATCTGTAAAGGTACTAATTATTTAAAGGTAGTACTAATTAGGTACTAATTGCGTACATTTACAACATGTACTTATAAATTGCAAAATAGAAAGTGGGGTTGCTGGGGAGTTGCTCTTCAGCAACCCCAAATTCAATTGGCTGTATCTCTGAATCTGTTAAGTTACTAAGTATTTAAAGGTAGTACTAATTAGGTACTAATTGCGTACAATTACAACGTACACTATAAATTGCAAAATATAGGGAGGGGTTGCTGGGGAGGTGCTCTTCAGCAACCCCAAATTCAATTGGCTGTACCTCTGAATCTGTTAAGGTACTAATTATTTAAAGTAAGTACTAATTAGGTACTAATTGCGTACATTTACAACATGTACTTATAAATTGCAAAATAGAAGGTGGGGTTGCTGGGGAGCATGACGTAAATATCCTCAAGTGTTGATTAGTCGTATTGTCAAATTGTAATAAAAATGACTGATTATGTAAAACTGGTTTTTGTTTTATTTCACTCATCATAAGCTAGAGTGCTTTTCACGAAAGGAGTCCTTTTTGCGAGCCACTATCGCACATTCTAAAAGTTACAATATCTATAACATTTTTTCTTCTCATAATTTCTCATAGTTAATTTCTTAATTAAATAAGTATTTATTTTATCTAACAAATAAAATTTATTTAGGATATGAAGTCCAGTAATAATCGATAAAATTAAATTTAGTTCCGCTAAATTCCGAGGGACTTCTTTCGTGAAAAGGACTATACCTACATAACGTTTATGGTGCTAGCAAATGTATTCGCATCGACCGCGCCGAAACAATTTTTGTACAGGAAATCTTCCGATTCGACTCCGGCAAGTGTGCGAGGTTTTATGAGATTATGAAATATAAAGAATTCAAAATACGCATTCGGTGCGGACAGATGTGCTTTCACCATTAGATTTCACTTGTGAAAAGCGAGTTTAGTCATGAGCGAGCGTTTGTGGAGAGCGTTAGACTCCAAAAAGAAGGGTAGCAACCCTAAGGCTCGTTTCATTCATAACACACCCTCGTGGAACAGGGGTAGCAACGTGAACTAAAGTTCTCTACAAAGAATGATAGTTAAATATAAAAATTAAGAAATGTGTGCAATAATATGTCCAGGGCTACTCTTGATTAATTTTTAAAAAGTAAATTCTATGAATTTATATTTCAAAATTTATCAAATTGTATAGGCGCTCTTAAATACTGATGATAGGGAATAGACTTTCTATTCGATTTTTTATAAATTATTTTAATGAGTCACCTAGCGTGTGTTAAACCCAACACATTTTTTTTATCAAAATTGCGAAATAACCATTTTTTAAATAATTTTCGATGGTCAAAGAAAACTTAATCAACTTCCCCTGTTACGTTTCATATTCATCGAGAGTCACGGCCCTATTTAACTGAGATAAAGGAAAACTACAAATAAATGAAACCACCACGTGAAACAGAATCGTCGCTTTATTTCAGCAATTTCCGGTTGAAAAAAATAATCAACAAAACTACACTGAAATTCTGAACATGACTATTTTACAAACAATTTACAGCATTTTTATTAATAACCCGCGAGATTTTTGAACGTCCACCTTCAGTACCCGAGCGAAGCGTGACCACACAATTAAACTAAAGATAATAAAAAAAATATGTACAGAAATAATAGGTACTGACACCGCGCGACTGCATTAGCTCGTAGACGAAGAGAAAAATATATGATAACGAAAATACAACGCGTTGGACGGACATTCAAAAACCCCGCGATCGCCTACATTACATACCGAGAAACTTATGAGGTACACATCCTAACCACTTTACTAAGCGTATGATAACGGCCCCAAAAAGATGAGGCCAATTTTTTTTTTACATTTTTTCCCAAATTTGCAGCCTTTTGTACAGTATATGATACTTACTAATAATATATTATGTATAGACATAGTTAAAACCGTTACATTTTTTTGGTCGCAAGTTATTTTTCTCGCCTCGCGGTTGTCGAGTTCGAAAAATATCTTGCAATTTTTTTTAAAGTAGTTTGAACAGGACACTGCGTTACATCACTCGATAATAAGTATCGCATAGCTAATATTAAACCCCAATGTTTAGTTACATTTAATACATAATCACGATATTTTTAAACATTTTTTTACGCTTTTTCTGCAAAATATTTACTATAAGAAGTGAGTCGATCTGACAAACATTGATTGAATAGAAATGCCGCAAAAGAAACTACATTTTAACATGGAATCGACACACATTTTGATTGAAAATAAATTACTGTAATCGCAAAAAGTCAACGAAAAGCGGTCCCAATTGGTTACAATAACATTTTTTTGTTAATTTTATATTTTTATCTAACGTGTACTCTACACATTTCTAAATAATTTTAATGGACACACTTCCCCTAAGCTACGATATTTTACCAATTTTTATTATTATTACATTAGATATAATGTTATTAATTCCAGTGGTTCTTTTCACTTTTTAAGATATAAACTTGATTGGAAACACACAATATAAACAATGAGTAGTTATTTTTGTTGGGCAAACATATTAATTTTGTATGTATGTATGTTTCCATTCAAATCTTTACATAAATTGAGAGTTACATCGATATTACATACAACAAGCGGGAAAAAAGTAATGAAAAATCTTTCTAAAAATACTCAGATTTTTTTTTGGAATCTCACTTCTGTGTCATTTTTCAACAATTTTTTTTTTCAAGTAGTTACGATTAGGTACTTATTTTAAAAGTCGCACGTTTTTTGCGTTTTACATCGATAAAATTTTGTCGACAAATTCTATCGATACGATTTGTGAATTCAATTAAAACGCAAGAATTCGTGTACTAAGAGCGAAAATCTCCGAAATTTTCGAGAAAAAACGTTAATTGTAGTTTCTTTTAACAGTATTTTTAAAAAGGTAACTGTGGGTTTCTTAGAGCGAAAATAAAGAACTTTTTTTTATTGAATTACTATGCCTTCTAAGGAAAGCTGGATTATTTCGTATAAGCCATTTTTATTAACTATTTTTATTTCTGGCAATGATATGCCCGCCAAAATCATTACACCATTTGACAGTTTAACAACCGGTGTAGCTATTACAAAATTTACAATTTGTTGCCATTTCTTAAAATTCGTTATTTACGATAACTATATCACGATCAATGTTATTTAATTTTATGGACATTTTGATGAAAAACAATAAAAATACAAGGCATGTTATGAAACCACCAGTGCAAGATTACTTCGCATCTAACACACATTTTTACGAACAATCCAATCTTCAATATTTCTTCAATAAAATGTAAAATGAATCATTTCTCTACCATACTGATTCGCTGTCAAACCATAGACAAAATACCACGCATTCAAGACCATAGACAAGCAAATTCATGACTGTATCGTAACCATAGAGTAAAAATTATGAACCAAATGACGAATTGCCCATTTTTTGTGTGAATTTACTATTATTACAAAATCACTGGTCCGGCCAGCACTAATATAATTATACACGTAAAACTAATATAATACACATACGCATGGTTAATCATACAAATTATATTTAGTACATCGTTAAATATACATACATTCAAAGGTTTTTCTCGCATTTTTATACTAGGTGAATGTTTTTTTTCCTAAATTTCATTTTGCCTGCTGCAGCCGAATTACTAATCAATAATGACAAAAATTTACTCAATAAAAGATAGGTACTTGAATAAAAAAAATTATAAACTATAATATAGTTAGTATTTTACATTATTTGATTTTTTATAATGTGAGGCAATTGACTTTTTATAATAGCAACACCAACCCAAAAAATAAAAATACTTAGTAAATCGGCTACAATGCATATGCCAGCAATAAAATCTTTGTAACTATGATTATAAAAGCTACTTTACAGTGAAAATAACAAAAAAAAAAATAGGGTGAACAGAGCTAAAAAACTATTTTGTTAACTACTAAACTTTTTAACTCAAAAGAAACAAATGGAAACTTGTATTAATAAATAATGTTACATGAGATTTAAAATTAAATAAGCATGAGAAAGGCGATCAAAATAAATCAAAAATGCAATTTAAAAAACACAACTTAAAACAATATTAATTTTAACTAGGTATGTATTTAGTTTTTGTTAGGAAAATGATATTATATCTTTATGTTGCTTAGAAAAGAAAAGTTGGTCCACTAAAACACTAAAATCAAAATGAATGTCTTACAAAATGTACTATTTTTTCCACACTGCCAAAAAGTTACTTCTTTTGGGTGCTACGAAGTGCGCGCGGGTCTATTAGAATACATATTTAAATATTACTTTTTATCGCTGGCATACGCTACAGGCGTCAGTTTAATCTATGTTCACAGCCACTTAAATATAATTAGAAGCTTTAACTATAATGGATTTTTTATTATATTATTTAATCAGGTATGTAACTTAATAGCTGTTGTAAGTTAGGTTCGAAACGAATAAAAAAATATATGTAATTCAATATTTTTACCGACTTTTGCAATAAAATCATCATTTTAATTTTATATGAATGCATTGTGTTGTGAAGTGCGTTTTTACCATTAGATGTTTAATAGTTATGGACTATGCAACAAATCTTTTGGTTAACAAATCTTGGAGACTCAACACTGCGGCGACTTTTTTAGTACCATAGTGAAGGAATTTACGCACGACGCACAGTCAGAAAATACAATGAAAAAGTCAGAAAATAAGACGTTTGAGTTCGTCAGCACCCGCATTTTGACCTCAAAAGACAGCTTTAGTGTTTTCCACAGTCAACATGTTATGTTTTCTAGAATCAAGTAGGTACATGTATAATGAACGAAAGTGCTCTTTCAGCTAATTTTGTAAAATTAGATTACTTATTCTTTTAGTAGATACTTACTTATCAATGCTTGTATATTAAAGAATATATAGGTATATTTTTTATTCGTTTCCCGTCAACAACCGCTATTAAGTTTGAATAGTTTTTTTAGAGAATCTGTGTTCGAAAATTGATCCAAGCTCTGAAAAAGATTTTGATGGCCGATTCTCTTGCACAGATTTCTAACAAAGTCACATCAAATCGACATCACGAAAAATCAAATAAATCCAAAATAAAAACTTAATTTGGTGATTTTTTTACAAAATGGTGTGTATGATATTAAAACATTGCCTGCGGAAAACACAACTGTGTTTTGATGGCGCACACAAATGTTGTGTTTTGTCAACTGATTGCACCACACTAAATTAATTTTCGGTCCTGTGAATAGATACTACGCCGCCGCAGCCAAAGTGTTAATAAAATGATATTTTTGTCATTTTAAAATTTCAGGACAGGACATTTCCATACAGCGCCACCTACCCCAAGCTTGACAACTTAATGCTTGTGTTATGGTAAAAATAACCAATTTAGGTTTATTATTATTATATTTAAATGATTATTCGTGAATCGGCAAGGTCGATATCGTTTTTCTCGTGTTTTATTTCTTTAGTCACAAGATGTTGCCACTTTGAATTATATTTTGAACAATAACTAATTCCAGATTTTTAAATTCAGTATTGCTGTAAACTTTGATTTACTTAAATATTAATTTGTTAGTTTTTTTCCCATTATTAACAACTATTTTTACATAGGTGTATTTAAGGTATTTTTAGTTAATGTTCCAGTTTTAAGCTCCTTAATTCATTTTGAAAAGTCCTTCAAAATTATTTGAGTGATAAGGTACCTATAATATACCAAATTTCAAGTCAATCAATTAAGCTTAATCTTGTAAAAGTAACATACAAATGTACCTATGTAATTCCGTTCAATCAAAATACATACATAAAAGGAAAGAACTGATTTTAGCACCGCGAGAATAAGTTATTTATACTTTTTGTTACACCAAAACTATTTTAAAGATTCATAAATTTAATTAAACAATACAAAACTTAATTAATTCCTTGTATGTCGGGTTTTATAGCCCCCAATTGTATTGGCCGTGATTATACTAAAATTATAAACTAAAATGAATTTTACTAAGTGATTACAATATCCAGTTTTTCAAGTGTTTCCCGATTAAAGCGTCCGCCATTTTGAATTTATGGTTGTTACAAAATGGCGACCGAATTAAAATAGATAATTTATTACTTCACTTCTTAAGCATCAATAATTACAATCATTATTGTAATTGATGATATGGATATTATAGTTTTTAAATTGTTTCCCGGTTCATGAGTCCGCCATTTTGAAATTATAGTCAAAACAAAATGGCAGCTGAATGAAAATTGATGAATAATTTATTTTTCATACTCATTTACTGCAATAATGGTGTAGCACAGAAAAAAAAACCATTTACGGAAAACAACTTTAACATGACTTAATATTATTAAAGTTGTTTTCTGCAAATGGTTTTATCTGTATTATGCCTTTGTTACAGCAAATAGGAGAATGCAAGGAATAGGCATTATTGAAGTGAATTTTGAAAATTAGCATCTATAATAATTTATTTACTTTTTTAATCCCTGGCGCGTAAGTTGATCTAAAATTGCGAAAAAATACAATAAATTGATAGGAAACACTTTTGAAAATACATTTTTTAAATACCCGACCGATAATGTCTTTTTTTTTGGTGTGGCGTTTATTCTGAATGACTGTTCTACTAAGTTAGATATTTCAGGACCTAGAACTGTTAATATTCATTTATAATTGTGATTTATAATACGATTAATATATATTTGCTGAGCAAAATGCTGGTATATGTGGCCCTACTTATAAGGATTGTTATCCAACGTGGCAATGCTGCCAGCATTCTTGGCACACTGCCATCTAACAGTAGTCTGGAGTTTTTGGATTTTCTATAGATTGGTTTGTAATCTATCGAGCGACACTCTCCCGCTTGCACAATTTGACAAATTTTAAAATATAAATTCATAGAATTAATTGAAAATTCCTCAAGATCAGCCCCGCATCATATTATTGCACACATTTTAAGTGTTTTTAGTTTGAAATATTAAAAAAAAGGCATGGGGAGAAATATTTAAAAAGAATTTTAAATTATTGTGCAATAATATTATGCACGGCTGATCTTAAGGAATTTTCAATATATTAATTAATTAAACTTATATTTAAAAATTTGTCAAATATTGTAACCAAGAGAGTGTCACGATATATAAGCTCTTAAAACAAGTGTTCTTGACTGCTGTAGCATAGTTTTAATTATATTTTTTGCCGTTAATATATTTAATTGTAATTTCCTACATCGGTGGGTTACCTTTGCAATCAGAACTCACATTTCCATTGACAGTATTCTTATCGTTGTTATTTTCCAATTTCTTAACTAACATTGCATCGTGCACCTTACCATCCTCGGAGAAGTCATAAATTTCATTGATCAACGCGTTCAACAACTCTTGATTCTTGTTGTTTTGTGTTATTAGAGATCTTAGGATCGGACTGTCTTTACACTTATCACTTTCGGGCACTGTTTTTGTATCACATTTTACTTCTTCCAGTTTAATGATGATATTGTCACTGAGTTGGTTGGTATGCACAGTATTTATTATAACTTTTGTGTCACTTTTGTTCACTTTGGACATGTGGTCGAGTTTGAGTCCTTCCTGGATGATTTTGTCAGTGAGATCGTGTGGTCGGTTGGTGTGTTGTCACGTGACTTCCATGGGTAGAGTATCGTTGGTGCGCCGGCGCACGGTTCCGTTGCTGTCCGTCTCAGAGTTGCCCTCTAGTGGAGCGTCTTGTTGAGATGTTGTGGGTACTGGCGCTGTTGATGCTTCTACGATTTCACTGGAAAGAGAATGGTGTCAGATTAAAATCTTGTAATACTAGATAGTATAATTTTGTAATACTCATTGCATAAAACTTTAGATTGAACGCCGTTCCTTTAAATAATAGAATGTTTATTGGGATTTTAAGGTTTTGTATGCATTAACTTTTTCTAATCTTTCTCTTTCTAATCTGTCTTTCTTCTCTTATCTTTTCATATTAATATTTATAATGCATGCAAATCTTGCTAATATAATAAACGAAAGCTTATTAGTTGAATGATAACTTTTTATACCACAAAAGACAGAAAAACTGTAAAAATCTAAGTACATATAAAAATTGGCGAATATGTATGAATGGATGTTTGTTACTCTGTCTCAACTAAACGGTTTAAACTTTAACTTTATTAATAATTTAGCTTTAGTTATTCTTATTTGTATATGGATTATAATCAATAGTTATCTGAAATAAATAAATATTTAATTTAATATAGCTAAACATGGTTTGTGGGCTTAAAGCTTAAACCAATAATAACAATTTTTTAACGGATAAAACCGCCGAACATTTCAATTAAATAGATAAAAAAAGTAACTTACGCAACAGGCGGCGGCCTCGGCTGGGCGATCAACCTCGCTTGTCTCGCTTTCATATGCGCCGCAGAAAACGTTATCGCTTGTACATTAGCCGACAACGCCTGCCCACCCGGACCAGATATAGCTATCTTCTGTCCACTCTTCGGCAACTGAATATTCTTGTGCAGCAAATTAGTCACCACCGACGTAGGAATCTGCTTCGTCTGCGGTATGGTTATTGACGTAGACGGTTCGGTCAAGCTTCTAGTCACTTGAACGGGTCGATTCTTCAGTTGAATTTGATGTCTAACCGGAGCTCGAACCGCTGGTAAAGCAGCTCGAACGATCTGCCTTCCATCCAAACTGACTTGCACACGATGGGGTCTCGTAGCCGTTGCTATATTCCCCTTCAACGTCCCATCGAAGACCACCTGTCGTTTCTTATCGTTCAAATCCAATCTTGTCACTTTCCCGGGCTGCGGTTGTCGAACGACGTTGACCAAATGCGCCCCTTTGCCCAACTGTCCGGATTTGATCTCGAATAGTTGAGCTACAGAGCCGGGAGTTTTGAGCATGTTAGAATTTTTCGCGTCCAACGTAGCCAATGATACAACAGTGGGTATTTGCGATCGTGTTTGTAGTAGTTGTGTTCTCTGTGTGTGTGTGAGTGGGTGTGCGTGTAGTACTTTAAGTTTGTTGGTGTGTATGTGTGGTTGTGTGACGACGAGTGGTGTTGGGTGTGTGTGTAGGGCTCGTGCTGAGGAGAGGGCTACGAGGGGGGCGGAGCGACGGTGTACGCTTGCTGTACTCACTCCTGATACCACTGTAACAAACAAATATGCATTAAAAACTTGATATACGTTTGACTGGTTAATTACTTAGAACCTTGAAAGGTACTTAGTATACTATTCTCGTTTTAAATTAATAAAAAAAGATATATTTAAATTTTGACGAAAATATCGTATTTAAATGTATATTCGTAATACCGTAGGGTAAACATTATTTTGAGATGTGGCGCATTAATTCGGATAAGATTTTTTTTTTCAAAGACATTAACCCTTAGCTAACATCGTAATTTTTTGTTACTCAACTGACATCGTGGGGTAAAAATTTACCCCAAATGAAATCTTCATAAAAGTACGTATTTGTTAAAAACTACTTTAGTTAATGATTTTTATATGAGGTGTACAAATAAGTTTCCGCCGTTTTATTGTAGATGGCACGGCACTGAGTTTCGGTTAGGTTTCGCAGATGATAACCGGCTTAAAAAATAGTTTGGACATTCAAGAACAACATAACCTATTAATATTATTAATTTTATATTGGTAAAATATAATTTTTATAAGTTGAAAATGTCAAAATTTGAGCCAAGTAAGCGTCATTTGCGGGAAATTATTAGTTTAATTTTTTAATTTAAGGAAATCTGCTGCTGAGGCGCATCAATTGCTCGTAGAAGCATATGGTGAGGGTGCTTTGAGTGAGAGAACATGTCGAGAGTGGGTTCAAAAGTTTAAAAATGGTGATTTCGACGTAGAAGACAAAGATCGCAGTGGAAGGCCAAAAATTTACGAGGATGCAGAATTGGAGGAATTATTGGAGGAAGATTCATCACAAACACAAAAAGAACTTGTTAATAATTGAAATAAATTTATATTACCGTTCTTCTATAATAAATATTTAATTTGTGTTAAAAAACGACGGAAACTTATTTGTACTCCTAATATATTAAGGTAGCATAATATTATGAATCTATAAATACCAAAAAAGATTCATCATTCAAAGATTCATCACCAAAAAAGATAACATTTGTTTAAGAAAATAGCTTCATATTATAAATATGGTAAATACATACAATTTTCAAATTTTAACATTTGGCTTATAATCACTCTTCAACAAAAATCTTAATTTTAAAGGTAGGAACAAAAAAGCTTAACTTTATCGATTACTCTTGAGTTGGTTTATTATAGATAATCACCAAAAATAGCAAATATAATATTTATAATAATATAAAGAGAGTCAAAAATCAGCTACTTTTTTGCAACAAAAATTTGGTATTCTCTCCTCATAATAAATAAAATAAAACTATTTTCTGTCATTATTCTCTTACTACACATAGAAAACATTTAATTTGATCCAATAAATGCCATTTGCACATTATTTTTTTACATTTATTGCAATTTTTCATGATTACTGTTTATAGCGACGCATTTTCATCATGACTTGAAAAGTGGGCATGAATCCAGAACATTTGGATTTTCTTGAATGGCATCGTCTTTTAGAATGTTGCCTACAATGTTTGTCGCATAAAAAACCTAATTATATTGTTTTTATTATCAAAATAAATTTCTGCACCCGTAAAAAAAAAGCACCTTTTACTAACATTGTGGGGTAAAAAATGACCCCATAGCTCTGTGCAGCTCAAACGGATGATTTTTCACGCATTACGCTTCTACTACCTTATAGCACGTACGCTGCACTAAGAATACCTAAACGGAATAATGTGTACCTATACTGGAAAAAAATAGTGGTTTTTACGCAGCTGGGTTAACAATTTACCCCACGATGTCAGTTAAGGGTTTAAAAAACATGTCTAAACAAAAATGTATCCTGACACATTTCAGTCTAAAATAAAATGTCTATATAAAAATGTTATATTTACCAGTTTCCCTAGAATGCACGGGCACTGCAACGACGGGCGAGAACGGTCCGTTCTGAACCAACACACCAGACTGCGTCGACAACAAGTGGTTTTGAAGCCGGACCTGGAACAAATCACCACACATTATAACAACTGTTTTTATAAATAAATATTTCAGGACGTTTCACACAGCGCCACCTAACCCCAAACTAAGCAACTTATGCGCTGTCTAATTTAGCTTGATAATTTTGACAGCTCGCGCCTATGAAGTTTCGTGTTTTTTTAGTTTTTCTCTCATACAGTTAATGTTGTACTTCATGGATGGTTACCGCCCACTTAGTGATGTGCCATGTATAACGAACAAACCACAGACTATAAAAAATCGGTTTTGAATTGAATCGAATATTTAAAATCGCGTAAATTATGTATTGGAATTAGCTTTTCATTGGCAATATAATATATTCTATTAATGGCACTAATTGCGTGTCACCCTTATATTGACAGGTGTTATTCTTAAAATAAAAATGGAAATCAAAAATAGTATAACTCTAAGATTGTGGCAACTGGCAACACTACAGCCTGTCATCCTTTTGTCAGCCAGCCATTTTGTAAATCAGTACGAGTTCTGACGTCGCGCCGTTAGTGCCTTGTATACGCTTTTGTTCAGTTTTTGTTACTTTCTGCTATTTTCTGTTTTTGTTGAGTTTTTGTTTTTGTTCTGCTAGGTACCTACTGTTTTTGTTATTTTCTGCTGTTTATTGTTTTTGTTGAGTTTTTGTTATTTTCTGCTTTCTACTGTTTTTGTTGAGTATTTGTCGTTAGTTTTTGAAAAAAATTGTCGACGCCGAATAAAAAACGAAGGAGACTCTCAAGTGTCACTGCGATTGACGACTTTGATGCCGCCGCAATACGCAATCATGTTTACGCGTATTATAGACGTGATGAATATCCGACATTAAGAAAATTATTAGTGTCCCTTAAAGACTCAGATTTATTTAAGGGCAGTTTACAGTCATTGGCCATCATACTACATAAAATTGGTTTCGCTTATAAAAAATGCGATAAAAGAAAAATAATAATGGAACGCACAGATATTGCCTTGGCACGGATAGACTTTTTGAAAAAAGCCAAACATATTTCAAATTGGGATAAAGTCGTATTTCTAGACGAGACGTGGCTTAATGCAAACCACACTGTGCCGAAAGCGTGGACTGATGACACAGCACAGTCAGTCACCAAAGTGCCCGAAGGCAAAGGTCAACGGCTGATAATTGCTCACGCAGGGACGGCAAACGGTTTCGTACCTAATTGTTTGTTGGCTTTCAAATCAACAAAAACAACGGAATATCACGAAGAAATGAATTTTGATAAGTTTAAAGAGTGGTTTTTAGCATTACTGAAAAATCTAAATGAACCACATATAATTATAATGGATAATGCACCATATCATTCCGTACAAAAGGACAAAGCTCCAACATCCAGCAGTAGAAAACTGGAGCTAATATCCTGGCTGCAGAGCAAAGGCATTGAAGCCAATGAAAATATGTTGAAACACGAATTAGTCCGATTAGTGAAGGAAAACAAACCCAGAAAGCCAACCTACATATTGGATGAAATCGCTGAACAACACGGCCATACTGTGCTTAGATTGCCACCATATCATTGTCATTACAATGCCATCGAACGGATTTGGGCTTATGTCAAAGGTTTTTTAAATTAAATTATTACCTACTTACTATTTACCTACTTACAATACAATACAAAAACTCTTTATTGAGACTAGTAAAACATACAAGAAGACTTATTATTACCTATGATACTTATCATACCTACTTAATTTTTACTTATTTTTTTAGGTCATGCAGCCAAACATAACACATCTCCACCGTTTACGGCTAAGAAAATGTTGACTTTATTGCAAAATGCCTGTGATTACGTTACTGCGGATGACTGGAGAAGAGTCGTGGAACACACGAAAAAATATATATTAGAAGACTGGGAGCGAGATGTCCACTTTGACAGCGTTTGTGATCAAGAATTGATAATCAACTTAGGGGAGAGTTCCAGTAGTGGGCCTAGTGATGATGATGACGAAGATGAATTTAATTTAGGATGTACCCCATTATTTTAATAATAAATAACTCTATGTTCCATTTTTTTTTATTTCACCCAAGAGATTTTTCTCAAAAATTATTTTGGCACGTACCTATTCCACTAAATATTCTGACTGACCAAATAAAAATATGCACTAGGTGATATTGTGGGAGAGCTTTTATTAACATACCCACCTATTAATAATTTATAATTAATAGATAAGATAAGAAATTTTTCAATATTCGATGAATATAAAAATCGAATCGAGTCTTTAACGATTATACACTACCCCATCCCTATAGTGAGCTGTCAAAATGATCAAGCTAAATTAGACAGACCATAGTGCTTGTATTATGGTGATTAGAATAACGGATATAATACTTATATACTGTTTATTTAACTATTTTTTTTTAAACAACACTCGACTGTGGTCAAACGCAGTCCTATTCTATATAAAAAAAAAAACAATGTAGCACAGGGTTTACAAGGTCAACATTTTAAAAATATTATTATATATACTGCGTCCAGCGGTTTTACCCGCTGTACTGTAGCCTATGTTATACCAAATTTCAGCTCAATCGGTCCACCCGTTTAAGCGTGAAAGAGTAACAAACATCCTGACATCCATTCTCACAAACTTTGACGTTAATAATATTAGTAAGACTAGTAGTATCCCGAACATATTATCAATGTCCTCTACTACATTATCCATGTATATATGAATATGTATATATAAAACTTCCTCGTAAATCGATCTATCACGGTAAAGAGATATACAGTAATTCAATTCATTTATTTCGACCAAAATACATAAGTCATATACATTAGAAAACAATTCAAGTACATGTAATACAAGTAATGTGACTCCATAACAGCGGTTGAACACAAGGTCGCGCGAGTTTGTAACGATTCGGAAGATTACTGCATAATAACGTCTATTCGGCACCTCGCTGTCTACCGAACCCTACCCAAATTGTTGCAAACTCGCGCGACCTGTATTTCTCTTTACCGTGGTTTTATCTATTAATAAAACTGTATAAATCTCATCTTGGTGGTATACGGGACTCAAGGGTAACCCCCCATTACCTTGAGTTGGTCGGATACAGCGACAGTAACGATCTGAGGCTGCGCAGGCGGCGGCGCGGACACTCGCGCGCCCATACTGATGATGTGCTTCTTGAGCGGCGACTGACGCGTCGATACCGTCTTCAGGTGTACACCCTGCGATAACTGCACCTGGGGGTTGACCATACTCATTAACACACAAGTATTAGATAGATAACCCGGATAGATACCGGGGGTAGACTTCCTTTGCAGGAGGTCGACTAGGTGGGTACCCCAACAGTGCCAGTTATTCTACCGCCTGAGCAGTGATGAGTAAACATTACTGTGCTTCGGTAGGAGGGCACTGTAGCTAGTGAAATTACTGGGCTGAAGAGTCTTAACATCTTATGACTCTCAAGTAAGAAGCGTTGGCGCAGTGCACTGGGTAGGACTCTAATTATGGGCAGCGTTATCTCTTACCATCAGGTTAGCGTCTTGCTTGCCTTCTTACTTGGTCATATAAAAAAAAAATCATTTAACAGATATTAGTACATAATTGAACTTAAATGATGAAATAATATTTGACCTCGTCATAATCTCTATTGTATTAGTATTTAGTACTAACCTCTTCAATAGTGTCCTCCTTTTTCTTATGGTCATAGTGTGTGAGTTCGTTGACTTCCTCCACGATAATATTAGATGTGGGCACGGGGGCGGGGGCGGGGGCGGGGGCGGGCGGCGGGGGCAACGGGGCGGCTGGTTTTATCTGAACAAAAACATACTTATTAGTATAAATAAAATATAATTTATTGTCCAAATATAATTGACAAAGATAAAAAAAAATTAAAAGAGAGAGGGGGGGTATAGAGTACTAGCTGCGCCCAGCGGTTTTACCCGCGGCACTTATGAAGCCTATGTGTTATTCCATCTCAGCTATATGAAATTTCAGCTCAATCGGTCCGGATGTAAATTTTGTAAGTAGGCGTGAAAGAGTAACAAACATTCTGACATCCATTCTTACAAACTTTCACGTTTATAAAATTAGTAAGATAGAGATAGATAGATAGATAACTCTTTATTGGAACACAGAAAATATACAGAAATATACAGAGATAAACCATGGAAAAAACGTTACACAATAATAACGCTCAAAAATGCCCCTGCACGTTGGACATTTTTTTCATAATTCATAATCGTTTATTTGCTTCCGTGTAAGCTTATAATGGACGATTTATTGATAAAAGTGTCGGGTCGCACATGGACCAGATTGGCACAGGATAGGGTTGAGTGGCACAACATGAAGGAGGCCTATGCCCAGCAGTGGCATGAAGAGGGCTGTGGATGATGATGATGATGAAGCTTATAAAAGCCCGGGCTTAGCAAGTGTTGAGCGTCATAATAATAATAATTAGGGGTTTATAGGTATACTCCAACAGAACAAAATACCTTACCTACTAAATTTACAATAATTGGCCAACCTCAATGTTGCAGTTTCAGGTCACCGAGATCGCTACGAGGCCTGCAAAATGACCTTACGACTGCCTCCTACATATTATAGAAAACAGCCGGGACCCTTTTTTATCCCAGGAATAATGCGCTACGCATCATCACCCTGGGAGCACAGGGTGGTATGTGGGATTCCCCCACCTTGATGAGCGCGGCGGGGATACCCACTAAAAACCAGTGTTCCTGCGGGACGACATAATGCCGGGGCAGCGGGTACGCCGAAGCACTCGTCCGCGGCCAAAAAAGCCTTGACCGCCACAGTATTTGTCGAATCATTAGCTAACTCGATAGCGTGCGGGCGGCTTTGTTGGTTTTTGCACTCACTTCACAATATTTGAATTTAATTACTTAAAATTGGAAGAGACAGATGTTTGCTGTTTGGGACACAGAGAGAAGGGGCGATCCCAGAGATCATCGAAAGCAGGAAATTTGTTGTGTGTGGCCGGTGGTCAGCATGCAAAATTGTTTTATTTTAATGGTTTTCTTGTAACGGGGTTTGATCTGTCTGTGTAATGGTCAAACTGATGGCCCAAACAGTATTATCTACTCTTGTGTAGTGCCTAGTGCATCTTGTGTGCGTCACCCTACTGTGAGCTTGAACCGTGGGTGCCACCGGCGTGGGTGCAACCGTGGGTGCAGTGATGGGTGTATAACGCTTGTAACATCTCACCTTGAGTAGCGTAAGGTCGGGTTTGGGTTGCACGGTCGGTTTAGGCTGCGCCGTCACCCTGCTGTGAGCTTGAACCGTGGGTGCAGGCACCGGCGTGGGTGCGGCGGTGGGTGCAACCGTGGGTGCCGTGGGTGCGGGTGTGGGTGCGGGTGCGGGTGTCGGCTGCTGGATGTGTATGACTTCACGCGGCGACGGCCGCACGCGCACTCGCGTCGAACCGAATGCTTCCGTCTGAAACAAAATGCATTAATTAAAATATGTATAATAAATTGACACACAAAAAAAAATTGCATCATTAGCGCTAAGAACTCAATTGGGGATTTATTACCTTATCTTATATCGGGGGCTGACCTAGTCATGTGTTGCTACATCGATCCATTGTGTTAACCATTGCCTACCGTTTCTTACTCTTCAAAGAAGTGATTAATAATTAAAGTGGTGATTCCACTAAGAGGAAGAAACCTGTACTCTATTCTAGGAGCACTGCACCAGCGCTTCTTACTCAAGAGTTATAAGATGTTAAGACTCTTTAGCTCAGTAATGAGGTGGTGATGTGTAATAATATGAATAGAATTAATTTACCTTTTTCCTGTATAGGCCAGAGTCGGTTCGCCCGTCCAAGCTCTGGCCGGCCAATAAAAAAGGATCCTTCCCGTCGACGGTGCTGACCAGCTGTTCCAGTATATCGGCCGATATGCTCATCTTCTTGTCGTCTTCCGACAGCGATTTGAGGTCTGTCTCCGAGAGGATGCTCTCCACTTGGTCTTCTGTTAGTCCTGGAAGAACAAAATCATCAAATTATGTTTTATTTTGGAACTAAAATTATGAGATATATTTACACATCTCATGAAATACAATAGTGGGGGACTTTAGTGCAAAACCTGTTTTTTTCTTGCAGAAGCATGAAACTTGGCACATTGATTCCTTATGTCAAAATAAGCTGATTTCGATCGGTAGCCTAATGGAAGGGGCCCTCTGGTAGCGGGGAGGGGGGGTGGAAGGTGCGCTCTACCCGGCTTTGTTTTAAAAATTCTGGAAGACCACACATAGCTAATATGTCAAGTTTGGTATCAATTTCGGATAAATCGAGGACGTAGATTTCATTTCTAGTATAAAAAAATGACATTTGTGATGATTTGTTTCACAAAAAAATTAAAAATTAGAATTACGTAACTTAGTTTTTATTGTTCAAATTACTGTAAATTAAAAAATACTAGTTTTTTTAATAAACAAAAAATATGTTAATAAAGTCTAGTTTATGTAGATTAAAAAATATATAATTTTATATTACTTTTCTTAATAACAAACCGCATAAAAAAATCTTTTGCTGTCCCGGGCCGCAATTTTCTTTTTACCGCCATGGTAAGGGTTGTTAGTAAAAAACTTACTATTTCATGCAGAAGTTTAAAACTTGCCACAATTACTATTCCTTATGTTAAAAAAAGCCGATTAGAATCGGTAGCCGTCGGTAACCAGCCTTCTGACAGCGGGGAGGGGGGTGAAAGGGGCGCACCACCCAGCTTCACTTTAAAAAATTTGGAAGACCACGTATAGCTAATACGTCAAGTTTGGTTTCGATTTCGAATAAATCAAGGACGTAGATTTCATTTCTGATAATAAAAAACGCATTTTATGGGTTTTTAACCAAATTATAACACAAAAATAGTACTTAGTTTTTTTTATTTAGAGGCACTTTAATTCTAAATTATAGTAATATTTTTTGATAAACATAAATATTTTTTAAAAGTTTATTTCAAGTAGATTAAATAATATAGAACTAATTAATTAATTTTATTAACATTAACTCGTACATTTTTTTTAAGAGACTAGAGTCGCTATTTTCTTCTCACCGCTGCGCTGCTTTGTAAACGCCCATCAACTGCAAAATACGACTATGTACATTCATTTAACATGTTATTGATATAAGAACTTGATATTATCGAACATAAAATACAGAAAAATCCTATGGCACATCATAATTTACTCTTCTTGAGCCAAACTTTTAAAAAATAGGTGCGATAAAACGCGATCAAATCGCGGAACAGAAACTGCTAAACATTGTTATGAATCAAACTGTTTCAACAAAATTTTATGTAGCAAAATTATAAATACTCCAGGCTTAAAGCTTTTTTATATCAGTATGTTACATTCCAAGACTGATTCTTCCAAAGATAATATTATTATTATCGCTCATTACATTTTAAAACCGTCTTCATGCAGTTTTGCATCAATCTCAGCAATCCGCCCTTTATTTATATATTAAGTCAGTTTCGTGCATAATATACTGGCTATCAAAACGGTGTTAGATAAATAAGGTGTCCCTTTGTTTGCTTATTGCTTCTAAAACCAAGCAGGAGGCTGGAAAATAGCAAGACTCGTATCCTTCAACTGGCATAAAAGTGCCGCTCACAAACCTGACTCTACCTATATGGTTTTGATATGATGTTTTGCGGTCAATGAAACTGCAGACCAAGCAGTAATTACTACTTGACAATCAATAACTATGTAGGAAACACCTTATCACAAAAAAACACTATTTGGAATATATACTTCTACTTCCATGATGGGTCTGTATACCAGCATTTGTTATACGTAGTTTACAAGGAACTTTGTTTGAGAGACGCTAGGCATAACTTCTTGGTTAAGTCTAACCCATTCTTTCTTTTGGTTTAGGAATCAAGAAACAGACCATTACTTTGTCTGACAACCTTTCAGTTGCCAGAATATTGTGCATGGAACTGATTAAATAAATAAATGCAAGGCTTATCATAATTCGTCATAAAATGTTTTGAGCTATATTATTATTATATTATATATGGTGCATCCGTCTTGGAAAACAATATAACTATATAAATAAGCTGTAGGTAGGTGCCAGTAGTATTTATAATTTTGCCACATTACATTTAATTGAAAAATAGATGCATAACTTTGGTTAGCCGTTTATTATTAAAGAGATACGACTTTTGCGCCTATTTTTTAAAAGTTTGTCTCCGGGAGAGTAAATTATGATGTACCATAGGATTTTTCTGTATTTTATGTTTGACAATATCAAGTTCTTATATCAATAACATGTTAAATGAATGTAAATAGTCGTATTTTACAGTTGATGGGCGTTTACAAAGCAGCGCAGCGGTGAGAAGAAAATAGCGACTCTAGTCTCTTAAAAAAAATGTACGAGTTAATGTTAATAAAAATAATATAAAAGCTCTATTTTATTTAATGTACTTGAAATAAACTTTTAAAAAATATTAATGTTTATTAAAAATATTATTATAATTTAGAATTAAAGTGCCTCTAAATAAAAAAAAAACTAAGTATTATTTTTGTGATTTAATTTAGTTAAAAATCCAGAAAATGCGTTTTTTAATATCAGAAATGAAATCTACGTCCTTGATTTATTCGAAATCGATACCAAACTTGACGTATTAGCTAAACGTGGTCTTCGAGATTTTTTAAAGTGAAGCTGGGTGGTGCGCCCCTTTCACCCCCCCTCCCCGCTGTCAGAAGGCTGGTTACCGACGGCTACCGATTCTAATCGGCTTTTTTTAACATAAGGAATAGTAATTGTGGCAAGTTTTAAACTTCTGCATGAAATAGTAAGTTTTTTACTAACAACCCTTACCATGGCGGTAAAAAGAAAATTGCGGCCCGGGACAGCAAAAGATTTTTGAAGTGAAAACTTCTTTAGCGGCGCTGAGCACTTTTTTGTATGGGTAAAAACAACAAACTCGCGTCAGGGTCACGTGATGCTGATCGAAAAAGCGTAAGATCGAGGGGAAGGGAGAGGAACTAGTATCTCCCACTCTTTCTACCGTGCCTGAGTGTGCTGCTCTGTTTAGGCGGCACAGGGGGCTTAGACAAGCGCGCGCCCGATATTTTTTTTTATATTTTATATTAGACACTTAAATAGGTTCGAATCAAAACTGTTTGTTTCTTACTTCAGTTATCATAAACCAATTGTATCAGTTGTAAAAATTTGCGATGATGATTCTGATAATAACGATGGTGTAAAAGTCGTCGAAATTATGGATGGAAGTTGATTTTTCTGAGAGATAAAATTTAATGTTATATATAAATAACGATATAATATTATAAATAACAACATATAAATTGTCATATTTGTGTACGATAGCGCAATAAAAAAACATTGTATTCTACCTCATAAATGATAGTATTTTTATACTTATAATTAAACACAACGTTAATATTGAAGTTTTCACTTCTGCCGGCACTCCCAGAGTGCTACCTTTTTTTATGCGGTTTGTTATTAAGAAAAGTAGTATAAAATTATATATTTTTTAATCTACATAAACTAGACTTTATTAACACATTTTTTGTTTATTAAAAAAACTAGTATTTTTTAATTTACAGTAATTTGAACAATAAAAACTAAGTTACGTAATTCTAATTTTTAATTTTTTTGTGACAAATCATCACAAATGTCATTTTATTATACTAAAAATGAAATCTACGTCCTCGATTTATCCGAAATTGATACCAAACTTGACCTATTAGCTATGTGTGGTCTCCCAGAATTTTTAAAATGAAGCCGGGTGTAGCACCCCTTACAACCCCCCTCCTCGCTGCCAGAGGGGGTGCTACCGAGGGCTACCGATCGAAATCAGCTTATTTTGACATAAGGAATCAATGTGCCAAGTTTCATGCTTCTGCATGAAAAAAACAGGTTTGACCCATTTTTGTCGCTTAGTGACTCCACTACAACGTATTGGACAGGTTCAGCTTTTGTGCCGAGAGTCGGTCAAGTCTCAGTGTGTGGCAATATTTAACAAGCTGTTACAACCTAACCGTCTCATGTAATGTTTCTTTTTATGCCTTGTACCTCTAATGTAAAGGCCAAAGTTGTAGAGAATTTTATTAGGTTTCATAATGTAGTACAACAAAATATCGTACAACGCACAGTTTTTGACATATAAGCAAAAAACCTAAAAATGGGACCTTCTTCGGCCTCCCCCCCTCGGGCTCACCTCGGAGGGGTGGGGACTTTTAGTATGTTTATCTCCTAACTACTCCAAACAAAGTCCCTAAGTTAGTTTTTCTGCTTTCGACTTTTCGATCCACATTTCTTCTTTTACTAGACTATTATTAACAAATCTACCTGTAAAATAATCCCCACTAAGGTCATCAGATACGTTCAAGCAGCTATAGATCTCTAAAAAAGTGCATTTCGACTCAAAAAGAAGTAATTTACCTGTAAAATTATCCCCAAGATCATCAGACACGTCCAAACTGGCTCCACTGTTATCAGCCTCCTGCATCTCCGGGTACAGTTGCCCCAGGGTGAACTCTTCCGTGGTGAACGTCGGTAGAGATTGGGACGGCTGGTCTGAGCCGAGGAGCTCTATGGATATAGGTGTGTCTAGGGATAGGGGGAACTGATCTGTTGTGTCTGCTGGGGGGGAGGGGGGAGGGGTTTTGGGTCTGAAGTGTAACCTGTTGGGAAGATTTGTTTAGTGAGATGATTTGTTTTTTTTTTCGAACAGTTCAGCAGGCCTACTTGCTATTTTACTATCGCCTACATGTAAAACATTAGAATCCATAGACAAACATGTGTAAATTACTAACTGAAACCTCCTCATTAATATGAGTAAAATAACAAACGCAAAAATGTACAGTCAACTACAAAGAGATGTATCCATGTTAGGCTTACAAAATGAAGTAAATTTTCATTTGCCACAATGAACTACCCTTGGTTTGTGACATTTCTAGTAGCAATCAAACTTTATATTATCATCGACTCGTTTAACATGCAACAATGATGTATCCCACTACTTTTCCTTAGATGATACATAATAATAGCATTTAAAATGAATCGAATATAGTATAAGATTTGGTGGATACTGAAAATGTCACGAAGTAAGGGTAAATAATTTTTGCATACTAAAAGTTCCTTCATTTTGTAAGACTAACATGGATACATCTCTTTGTAGTTGACTGTACATTGAAGTTGCTTCAATCTTAGTGTGAATGAAAACTCGTTATCTGAGAAAACCCAACCAAATGGGTTAGCGGCCCACTTGTCAGCCATATTTAAAAAAAAAATATTTCATTAGGATTACAAGTTAATTTAGTTTGTATCACTACATCTAAATGTATAAAAGGAAAGAGTGACTGACTGACTGATCTATCAATGCACAGCTCAAACTGCTGAACGGATCCACTTAAAATTTGGAATATAGATAGGTTTTATGATGTAGACCTCTGCTAAGAAAGGATTTTGCTACGCGGGCAAAGCCGTGACCATAACCTAGTTAGACTATATAGCTATACCAAACTCATTTCCCTTCTTAATACAACAAATATAAAAATGTAAACTCACCATTCCCTATTAACTTCATCAATCAACTTCTCAAACTCCTTCTCGACGGGCTGCAAACTCTCATCGGAATCATAACTACTGTCACTACAGTCACTCCACGATCTTTTCCTTTTACCACTACTACTGGGTCCACTGTCCATAGTTCTTACACTAATATCACTTTTAACACTGTCTTGGATCACGTCGGGGAGGTCATTCGCTTCAATTTTGACCTTAACGTCTTCCAGCTTGGGTATTTTGAGGTCAGCTTCGGTGTCGACCCAGAGGTCCGGGTTTTTGGAGAGGTGCTTTCGGAAGGCGTGCCTCCAAGGATATTTGCCGCTCGTGTGGTAGTCCCGGGTGATTTCTTTCGGTGTTCTGTAGCGGTTCTTTTCTAGTTCCACCTGTGGGAAGGAAATTTTTGTTAATATTATTTTATAGAAAGAAAAAGAGCAAAACACTCTCCTGATGTTGAGATATATCGTCACCCATGATTAGTGCAGTGCCACCCAATTCACAAGTAAAATTCTAAATACTAATGCACCAACGCTATTTCCTCATTACATGTTAAGATTCTTCAGCCAAGTAATTTCAGTAGCTACAGTGCCCTCCTATCGAAGAACAGTAATGTTTGCACATCACTATTAGAATAACCGGTTAAAATAACTGTGGGTACCCCACCCACCTAGTCGAACTCCGGCAAAGGAAGTCTACGTTAGATGAAAAAAAACATCTTTCGACAAGCCGACAAGTAAATTTTGGACGCCCCCTTTCCCAGTTTACCACCTATCGCCATATTTATGGACTTTATGGTCCAGATTGACACATAGATAAGTAAATAGATATACATTTACCTCATCAACCTGATCCTTGTCGGTCTGCAAAGGTAACCTCGGCCACAGATCGTCGAGTGGCGTCGCGATACGATCGAGCGCAAGTCTGCCACCGCGTGTCATGCGACGTCGCGCGAACCCTATGTAATGTGGGTACGGATGCCGGATAGACGTCAGTGTAAACCTGGGAAATAAAACATGGTTTTAATAAATAGGCCAAGCGCTATTTCTACACTAAACGATTCGTGAGTATTTAGATTCATCTTTGTAAATTAGCGGCATAAACTCACTTGTATTTACTTCGGTTAAGTGCCGACCGTTTCGATGCTGTACGCAACCGCAGTTACTCCCTCAAGATCCTCGTAAAGGATCGAAACGGTCGAAACGAAGCCGAAGTAAAAACCAGTGAGTTTATGCCGTTTATTTACAAAGAGGCCAAGCGCTATTCTACACGCAATACAGGCCAGGTCAAGAGTACCAAGAACCGGCGAGCGTGTATGAAGAATGTGATGAAAGTTGAGGAAGCGAAAGAGGTGTGTCAGGATCATACCAAGTGGAGGGAAATAGTCTCTGCCTACCACAACGGGAACCAGCCGTGATTATATGTATGTATGTAATACAGGCTTCCGTAGTACTGGCAAATCGGCCTTAACCGATTCGTTGCGTATGGCACGTTTCAGTGTCATCACTTTTTTTGAAATTACTTGAAATTACTACAAATTTTGAAAATACTGTTTTCTTTTCCGCATACCAGAAGACACATGCGTATCATCTAATCGTATGGCGCTGGGCACTGAACAGTGTCACGTTATTTTTGTTCGACGCCACATTTAAAAGTTAGACGTCGCAACGAATCGGTTAACTTTCATCAACGATATCTTTTAAACTAATGAAGCTATATTAACCGCTATAGTTTCCTTGGAAAGTTCATGCTTGAAACAATATTTGTGATTTTATTCAGATTTTTTAAGTTAGTAGTTAGTAGTACTTCAGATTTTAGAGGGGCACCCCCCTCCAGGCTTAGATTTATTTACTTGTAACTTGAATGAGCTTCACATAATGGCAATGAGGTTTGCCGAAAATAATATGAACATCATTTAGCGAAATGTAACGTTATTAATTGCTTATTTTATTGAAGTTAATATTAAGTATTGCCTTTATATAAAATCTTTAGTAATAAGTTTTGGTCCTGGGTCTGCGAATTGGGTAAAACTGTAATGCAGACCAGCAGGGCTATGATGCGCACGTCGACATAATGTCGCGTGAAATTTGATTAAAAGTGAATGATACTCTATGTGGCTGTCATAAAGTCGAAAATAACACACCAGTGAGATCAATACTCAATACTTTATTTGCTCCCTTAGAATTAGGTACATACAGGGCCGGTTTTAACATTACCAGCGCCCTGGGCGAGATTTCTACGGCGCCCCCTAAAAAGCAATTCAAACCCATACAAAAAACGAAAAAGGAAAAAAAATCCAGGATTTTTTTCTGGGCCGAATCCGATGGGCAAAATCATGGGCGTAGCTAGAAAAAAATCCACCTTTCCAGCTTGCTGCGAGCTCCGAGAAAATTTTGAATTTTTCAGCACGAATGATGTGCGTTTAGCTTGCTCCGAGTGGCAAAGAAACTAAATAAGTATTCTTATTTATAAAAGCGCGAGCAGCTCGCTGCGAGCGCCGCGAAAATTTAGATTTTTTCAACACGAATGATGTGCGTTTAGCTTGCTTCGAGTGGCAAAGAAACTAAATGTCCTTATTTATAAAAGCGTGAGCGCCAAGAAAATTTTGAATTTTTTAGCACGAATGATGTGCGTTAAGTTTGCTTTGAGTCGCAAAGAATCTAAATGTCTTTATTTATAAAAGCGCGAGTAACTCGCTGCGAGCGCCGAGAAAATTTTGAATTTTGCAGCACGAATGTTGTGCGTTTATCTTGCTCCGAGAGGCAAAGAAACTAAATAAGTATTCTTATTTATAAAAGCGCGAGCAGCTCGGTGCGAGCGCCGAGAAAATTTAGATTTTGTTCAGCACGAATGATGAGCGTTTAGCTTGCTTCGAGTGGCAAAGAATCTAAATGTCCTTATTTATAAAAGCGCGAGCAGCTCGCTGCGAGCGCCGAGAAAAATTTAAATTATTCAGCACGAATTTTATGCGTTTAGCTTGCTCCGAGCGGCAAAGAAACTAAATAAGTATTCTTATTTATAAAAGCGCAAGCAGCTCGCTGAAAATTTTGAACTTTTCAGCACGAATGATGTGCGTTTATCTTCCTTTCGAGTGGCAAAGAAACTAAATTATGTTCTTATAAAAGCGCGAGCAGCTCGCTACGAGCACCAAGAAATATTGAATTTTTTCAGAACGAATGGGGCGCCCCATTATAGAGCCTGTGGCGCCCCTTTTATCCGGCGCCCCGGGCGGTCGCCCAACCGCGCCCTACCCTAACGCCGGCACTGGGTACATAATAAGGTCTTAGTGTAGTTTGCACATAAGTATTTCTAAGGACCCTGGTGGGCACATGCAATTTAGAAGGTACAATAATTGTTATTAAAATTAAGAAATGAAATAATAGTATTTAAATAATTTTAATAGGACGTGTTAGAGAGGATGATATACATGTTTTTTATAATTTATTTATTTTAGTGTAAAATCTTGCAGATATTCTTCTATGCTGTAATATGATTTGTTTAAAAGTATCGATTTTAGGTTTTTTTTTATAAATTTGTTGTAGTTAGGTTCGTTTTTTAAGTTATAAGGTAGTTTGTTGTAAATTTTTATGGTCATTACGTATGGACTATTGGAGTGGATGGACAGTAAGGAGTTTGGAAGCGCAAGTTTATTTCTAAGTCTTAAATTGTACTGGTTTTGGTTATCGTCGCGGTTTGTGTATGAATGGGGGTGGTCGCGGACGAATTTACAAAGTTCTGAAATGTATATGCAGGGCAAGGTAAGGAGTTTATATTTCTTGAAATATGGTCTGCAACTATCGGTCTGTTCTATGTTGGCTAGGATTCGAATGAGTTTCTTTTGTCATTTTGACATAGGAGTTTTAACGACAAAATCATTTCACTGGTGCGTAAATCTCGACTTTATGACAGCCACATAGAGTATTATTCACATTAAATCAAATTTCACGCGACATTATGTCGACGTGCGCATCATAGCCCCGCAGGCCGCAGGACATGATAAATAAATAAATAAATAATAAATCAAGTATTTTTGATGAGATAACATTTTATAGAAAAGAAGAACAGCAGCATAAATTTACACTAAATTTAAAATTAAGTTAGTATTTAGTATCTTACTAATATTATAAACGTGAAAGTTTGTAAGAATGGATGTCTGGATGGCCTAAACGGGTGTACCGATTGAGCTGAAATTCGGTATAGATATAGCTTAGTCCCTGTAATAACACATAGGCTACAGAACAGTGGGTAAAACCGCTGGGCACAGCTAGTATTTAAATAAATTACCTATGCCTCGGGTCGATCTCATGTTGGTACATGTCCTCTTTGGACGGACTGTCTGGGTCCACCGGATCACCGCATAATGTTGACGTTGGCTGTAACAATAACACTAAATATTATACACATGATGATAAAGTTATTATTGAATTTTAATACATTCATAATAACTGGTTTACAAATAAAGTCGGTTTGGGGACAGACTAGGGGAGAGACTTTTTTCTTATATTCGAACTTATTGTGACACAACTAATGTACATTTCTGTGATAAATTTAAGTGCCCATGTAGTAAACATTTAGTTTTAAGCAATAAATAGGTTATTTTAGAAGATATTATAAATTAAAGGTATATTTTTGTCCTTGCCGTCGAAAGTACCTCTTATCGTAGAATCACCCATATAAAACCGCTGGGCGCAGCTAGTAATAGATAAAATTATCATGCCCGTCTTGAAAAGTGAATTCTTCTTTCCCTTCTAAGCATTCTTCTTATTTGCCAGATCTTTGTTAATGGACGCTTTTTCACGTCATCTACCTAAATTTGTCTACTGCTGGACATAGACCTCTCTGCTGGCACACCGCTCAACGCAGTCCTTCATGTTCCTCCTTCAACCACTTCCAGTGACCCTCCAGATATCATCGCCCCATATCCTGTTATCCACTGGCGGATCCAGGATTTGGTTCTGGGGGCCCAAGGTGCCGACGGGCAAAAATATTATATTTTTTACTACGAAAAGTTTGTGTTTAGCTCGCTCTGAACAGTTAGAAAGTTCAAATATCCTTAATAATAAGTGCGCGAGCAGCATGCTGCGAGCGCCGAGAATAAAATTATAATCTTGACCATGATATAGTATGTGCAAAATTCGTACCTCTTCAATGCTTCTGGGGGGCCTTGGCCCCCTGAAGCATATCCTCCCCTAAATCCGCCTATGCTGTTATCTATTCGAGAACTCATTTACTCCAGCAGTTACCGGTTTTTCGGTAAATGTGACCAGCCCATTGCCACTTCAGCGTGCTAATCCATTCAGCTATGTTGGTAACTCTGGACTCGTTTTTTTCTATACGAAGAAGTAATAAGACGAGCACGTCGGTCTTCTGATGGTAAGAGATAACGCTGCCAATAATTTGTACAGTGTTGTCCAGGACTCCAATGATGTAAAATTCTAGAAGACTCTGGACGTTTCTCACCATTTCATAATAGCATCCAGGTTTCCTCCTGAACGCGAAGGGTCCATCGTCAGGCGGCGACGCAGGCTCCACTCGAGGACTCTCTTCCTCCGACGAAGTGTACACACCTGAATCTGAAACATCACACGTTTTATTATTACTACTACTTTTTACGTGAGGATGTAAGACGACCAAGACGCTCTCCTGATGGTAAGAGATAACGCTGCCCATAATCAGCCCCTTTAGCATAGGTAAACATTGACGTAAGAGTAGCAACTCTTGACAATACTTTAATTCAATTCCATTTATTGGTGATAATAAAAAAAAATGCACGTCAAATACAAAATACAATTGATTATAAATTCAGAGTAATCTTCAAGAGTAATCTGACATATTATATATCAAGACGCTATTCTTGCTACCCGCGCTGTCATTGCATCGAGTGCTTTTCACGAAAGGAGTTTTTCGGGGCGCCACTATCGCACATTTGAAAAGTTAAAATATCTATTACATATTAACTCTTCATAATTTCTCATATATAATTTCTTAATTAAATAGGTATTTGTTTTATATAACAAATAAAAATTATTTAGGATATGAAGTCCAGTAATAATCGATAAAACTAAATTTAGTTCCGCTAAATTCCGCGGGACCTCTTTCGTGAAAAGGACTCTACAATTTGCAGTTACTCCCAATGTCATTGTGCTCTTACTAAACGTCAATTACTTTGAAGTAAGACAAGAGTTACTTTACGTCAATGTCTTATCCTAAAGAGAGTACTACAGTGCTACCCAGGATTTTACAATGATGTAAAAATCTAAGTGCAGTAAACCAATGCTTCTCGTCAAGAGTCATAAGATGTTAAGACTCTTCAGCCCAGTAATTTTACTAGCTACAGTGCCCTCCTACCGAATCACAGTAATGTTTGCATATCACTGCTCAGGCGGTAGAATAACTGGCACTGTTGAGGTACCCACCTAAGTCGAACTCCTGCAAAGAAAGTCTACCCCCGTTACTACAACTTTTTATAAAAATGACTTTGGAATTAAAATCAAGGAAATTAACATCATTCCTCTAAGTAAAGTGCTGACATTTTACTGTGAGTATTTAAAGTTAGTCAGTATAAAACAGATCACATTTCAACTCTTTATCACTTGCCCAAATCTGCGTATTTGAGAATACGTTTACACATGAAATCGACAAATGATGAAATGTGTAATGTTCCCAGTATATGCGCCCACATCACCCGTTGAATATTCATTTGTTCAACAAGTGAGCAACGTTATTTTTTGTTGCTAGTGACTTTAAATCACGAACTGGCGAAGTAGACTAGATCCTAATGAAGACTATTGAAGACAGTGAGTGATTTAAAGACACGAGACATAAGAAATCGCTCTCGAGTGAAACATGCCACTTTTCACCTCTACCAACGAGAAATATAAGCGTAATAAACTCGCAGAGAAATAACATTTTTTTTCACAATGCAATGGCTGTACCTAAATATGATTTTTGCTGCTAGTGTAAAGAAGATTCATTTATTTTTGGGCCATTTTGATGCGAGTTTTAACTTTTAGATTGAGCTGTGATTGCATCGAGTGCTTTTCACGAAAGGAGTTTTTCGGGGCGCCACTATCGCACATTTGAAAAGTTAAAATATCTATTACATATTAACTCTTCATAATTTCTAGATTACCTGATATTTAACTTCTAGATTTTTAAAAGTTTAAACCCACACCTTTTGCTGCTAGATTTAACACAGTTAAAGCAGACTTTCCAGTTTTATAATAAAATTATTATAGGTTCTGCTGAAAGTTTTAATTTAAAGATTTTTAATGCGAGTTCTCACTTACAGATTTTGCTGGGAGTTTTAACTCACAGATTTTACTGCGAGTTCTATTTTACAAATTTTGCTGCGAGTTTCATAGATTTTGCTGCTAGTTTCATAGAATTTGCTGCAAGTTAAACTCGCCACACAGTCCATCTGTAGAGGTGTAAAGCAGAGGTCACATGGTACTCACCCCTGAGCGCGGGCGTGGGCGGCGCGGGCGCGTGTCTGTGTTTCCGTCTCTTGTACGGACGCTTCTCGCATTTATTTCAATTATTTATACTTAAACATAACTGTTTATATTAGTTACACTATTAAATATGGAAAATTACTTCATATTAACATAATTATAGTTATTGCTGCAATATTTAACACATCAAAAACAGTATTTTCGAGTTCTATATTTAAAATATTATCGATTTTGCTGTAAGTTTTAACTTCTAGATTTTGCTGCGAGTTTTATCTTACAGGTATTGCTCCGACGCTTAGATTTTGCTACAAATTTCTACTCAAATATTTTGCTGCGAGTTTTAGTTAAAAAATTTTGCTCAAGGTCATAGATTTTGCTGCGAGTTTTAACAGACAGATTTTACTGCGAGTTCTAACTTACAGATGTTGCTGCGAGTTCTAACTGACAGATTTTACTGCGAGTTTCATAGATTTTGCTGCTAATTTCATAGATTTTGCTGCGAGTTTTCACGCAGTAAGAGCAGTATATCCTAGCTAGAGACACAGTCTGAGTAATATCTTCCATCTGTAGAGGTGTAAAGCAGAGGTCACATGGTACTCACCCCTGAGCGCGGGCGTGGGCGGCGCGGGCGCGTGTCTGTGTTTCCGTCTCTTGTACGGACGCTTCTCGCGCTGTAAACCCATACAATGCCACCGTAATATACTGTACTTGGACACGCACTTATATGTATACTTTAATATGCCAATGGACTTTGCTTCCATTTGCTCTAGATTCTAGTCTAGAATATTCTTGAAAGGACAAATCTCTGTGACTTTTCACTATAAAGTTTTCTTTTGATTCATGTTATGTCTGTTATGCAACTTTTGTTTATTTTTCATTTATAGTTCAAAAGTTGGCTAAGACATGCATTGGCTAAGACAGAAAGAAAACTGACAGTTGAAAATTGATTTTTGAGAATCGACTTTTTTCTAACAAAATTTCGAAATTTTCAGAAAAACAGTGTAGCTTGCAATAAAGCTAAGATCCAAATTGTTCTAAATTTACTTTATACAAAGTGATTCTAGTCCAGTAGCATATTAAACTTTATTTTCATATTAAAATGCTTGTATTTTTTGTTGTGCGCAAGGGTACAGTAATGGTACTTAATTATTAAGGGTTGTTTTATACAGTGGCCTTTTATAAAAAAAATGTCGAATAAAAAAATATAACTAATACACAAACTTTGTTTTTTTTTTACTTTTCAAAAAAAATTACATTCCCAGTAATTTTTAACGTTCATTATCATCATTTGCCTGCTCGTCCACCACTAGATTTAGGCCTTTCTTCTTAGCCCGTTCCGGCCAGTAAAAACCACCCGGCTTATACGAATAAAATTGCAAACAAAAAAATAATAGGGAAAACATTTCTACACGTATATCGGTAAAACTCCATTTTTAAAGTCAATCAAGGGTCCCAGTTTTACCCTTTGAGTACTTGTTACCTTTAGGTTAAAACAAAATTGGTAAAAACAATCTCAATCGATCACATCATCTTCGCATAAAGTTACCCGACTATAGAGCCATAGGGTCGGACGTCTGTTTTTAAACGGTTTTATTTATTTGGCTATCGACTTATGTTTCAATTCAACTCAAAATTCATTTATTCAAATAGGCTACATTGGTGCACTTTTGCAAGTCAATTTTACATTTTTCTATTTTAACATCTACCGCTCGCTCGCAAGGCACCTCTATGAGAAGAACGAGTTTGATCTATAAGGTCCAAAGTCGATAACCAAAAATATCAAACAATAGACGCTATGGCTCTATAGTCGAGCAGTAGTGTGGTAGCAGTAAATTCGTCTAATAAAATAGTCTGTAAGCACACACCTGTCTGGGCGTGTCGAGCGGCTGCGCTGCGGGTCGCGGCGCGTAGTGCGGCAACATGTTGGTGTACGTATCGCGACAGATGCGACTTGTCGTTAGCGGCACTGTATACGCCGGCCTGAGGGAAAGATATTATACTTTGTTAGACCACTTCTTCATTACATTAGTACCTCTAGAATCTAGCCAACCGCCAAATCACGGTAAAGATATACACAATGTGTACACAACAAGCATTTTAGAGTTTCGATTCAAAATGCTTGTGTTATGGAGGTTGGGATAACGGATATAATACTTATATACTTTTGTTTTGTAAATAATACTTATAATATATATTGAAAGCCACCCCAGACCAGAAACAAATATCTGTGGATCAAACAAAAATTTGTCATATGCGGGAATCGAACCCGCAACCTTCTGCGTTGCAAGCGGGTATTAGCCCACCAAGCGGATATTAGCCCACCGCGCCAGAGGTCGTCAAAGGTCCTTTGTTAAGGGACTTCCGCTTAACAATATTCCATTTAACCATAGAGGACACTACCATAATAGTGCGCTTTACCTGAGGCATGGGCGGATCCAGGATTTTTTTTGTCCTGGGGGTAAGGTGTATACAGGCAAAATTAATAATAATTCTTACTATGAAAAGTGTGCGTTTAGACCGCTCGAAACGGCAAGAAAATTCAAATATTCTCATTAATATGTGCGCGAGCAGATAGCTGCAAGCGCCGAGAAAAACATAATCATAATTATAAAGTATGTGATATGTTCAAACGGCTCATTCCGAGCGCCTAAAAATCGTAACTTTGCAATGCTTCTGGTGCCTTCCAGAAAATCACGAAGGTGAAGTCTATTTGGTTCTCTTGCTGAACAAGGCCGTAATGGCCTAAGACCCTCAGTACACATATCTGGGCGGTGGATCAGGCAGCAGTTGGTTAGCGAAGTCCCCGGCAGCGTATCGCCTCTCAGCCAACAAGGCGGTCAGCTTGACCAGGTCTCTCTTGGTCTAAGACCTTCAGTAACATCACATACCTGGGCGGTGGATCAGGCAGCAGTTGGTTAGCGAAGTCCCCGGCAGCGTATCGCCTCTCAGCCAACAAGGCGGTCAGCTTGACCAGGTCTCTCTTGGTCTAAGACCTTCAGTAACATCACATACCTGGACGGTGGATCAGGCAGCAGTTGGTTAGCGAAGTCCCCGGCAGCGTATCGCCTCTCAGCCAACAAGGCGGTCAGCTTGACCAGGTTACTTATAGCCTGAGACCCTCAGTACACATACCTGGGCGGTGGATCAGGCAGCAGTTGGTTAGCGAAGTCCCCGGCAGCGTATCGCCTCTCAGCCAACAAGGCGGTCAGCTTGACCAGGTTACTTATAGCCTGAGACCCTCAGTACACATACCTGGGCGGTGGATCAGGCAGCAGTTGGTTAGCGAAGTCCCCGGCAGCGTATCGCCTCTCAGCCAACAAGGCGGTTAACTTGACGAGGTCCCTCTTGGCGCTTTCCCTTCTCGCCACCAACTCTAGAAGGCTGAGCGCTCGAGCCAGGTCGCGACGGAGTTTCAACATCTTCTCGTATGAACTCTCGTCGTTTTTCCTGGAAAAAAACAATGAAATCTTTATACCACATACAAAAGTCAAATTGTACAATCACACGAGTGGAATAGAAATAAGTATTTAAAGCTGGAATTGAAGGCTAAAGCTGCCAGAATCGTATACAAGCCAAGGACGAAAATCTCAAGGCAGATGACCAGCCCGATGGTCAGACGATATTGTCAATCGTGTCGAAGGGAACTGGATGAGACTCGCACAGGGTGGAAAGGATTAGCCTGAAAATTAAGAGGACTAAATACCCAATACCCAGCAGTGGGTGCATACGTGCTGAGCGGAAACAAATAAATAAAGTATTAAATGAAAGTTGCAGAAGGAACTTGATTAGCTATCCCAGTGGTCCAACAAATCACAATTTCCTTTATCTATGATCTGATCTTTTATGATCCAGAACCAGTTCTTTGTCCCTCATATTACGTCTTATTTTCCCCCTTACCAGACTTCATTTTCACCCCCGACTTACCTACAATAACCCAAAAACACAAACCTCCATCTTCAAGCAACTTGGATAACCTCTCACCTGTCTCTTTTCCCTGCATCTTTTAACTCCTCCCAATAACCCAAAACACAAACCTCCATGTCCAAACAAAGTGGGTGGTAACTCCTCACCTGTTCTTCCTGGTCTGCATCTTCTCTGTCCTCCGCCTGAACGCCAGGTATGGATTGTTGGACGACTGGCCCGGACGTTTCTTCGTCTTCACAGACAGTATCGTTCATCTATGTGCTGATCTTTCGACCATTTAGTTGTTCCCCTACATTACCTCGACTATTTTCCCTCCTACATCTTTTAACTTCTTCATTTCACCCACAATAACCCAAAACACGAATCTCCATTTTCAAACAACGTGGATAACCCTCACCTGTCTCTTATCCCTGAGTCTTCTAACTCCTCAAACTCCTCACAATAACCTCCATGTCCAAACAAAGTGGTTGGTAACTCCTCACCTGTTCTTCCTGGTCTGCATCTTCTCTGTCCTCCGCCTGAACGCCAGGTATGGATTGTTGGACGACTGGCCCGGACGGTTCTCCGTCTTCACCGACAGGATCAGAGGGTGTTGCTGTGGGATGAAATGTTTTTGGGTTATTCTACGAGAAGACATTCGACATCTGTGGAAGTGATAGGTATCAGTGCTTGCTACAAATGAAATTTAACTGATTGCATAATTATAAAATCTCCATGTCGCTCGCAATATTTTATGCTGTCGTTGATGTAGTTCACATTTCTGTATTGCTAGTAAACTTTGTAAAAAGTGTCGCACCTCTTTGCAAAATATGTTTGCTTTTTAAGTGGTCCAGAGTCTAGTAAAATAAATAATAGCCAATGATTCTATAACAGCGTAGGGTTTCTGCATAAACTGATGGTCTAAATTAAGGTGCTTAACGTACATTTTAGTTTAATGTGAAATTGGAAAACCACTGATGTTTCAGACATCTAGAGGCAACGGTAACATCTAACTATCAGGCTTTCTGCTTAGACATTTTCATAACTTAAGCCTAAAAATTCCACCAATGTTCATCACGTCTATAAGATGTCACTAGGAACTGCTGATTCACAAGATCCCTTTAACTCTTTTTATAAATAGTTACACAAAAATAATATAATATCATAATGATGGTGAAATAGCTGACGTCACCCAAAAAACTGCATTTCTTAAATGGGACTGGGCAGGACATGTCTGTCGCATGCCAGTGAAACATTGGGCCAAAATAACAACCGAATGGGCCCCTACTACCAAACGGCCACGCGGCAGACCAAGAAAGTGATGGCGGGATGACCTAGACTCGTATGCGGAAAGATGGAAATCTATATAGCTCTTGACCGAGACAGTTGGAGGGAGGGTAGGAGGCCTTTGCCCTGCAGTGGGATCCAGTAGGCTCATAATAATAATGATGGTATAACTCACAGTGGTAAGCCGCTTGTTCAGCCAGTAGTCGTAGACAGCGATGATGAGGTCGTCGTGCCGCTCCAGCAGGATCTTGGCCTCGTTGAGCGTCACCACGGTCTGGCCGGAGCTCTTCTCGAGCTTGTCCATCATTTGTTCGAACTTTAGCTCTGGAACATTACAATATGGATTGGAAAATTGGTTACAGATACTTCTATCTTGTGATCTACCTGAACTAGATTTTAAGCTGAGGTGTTCAGTAATGATGCTATAAATCGTCAGCAGTGTTGACGAGGGGGTATTACTGATCGTGTACGACGTACGGGTCAGAAAAAGTAGCGATCGTCAACACTGCGACTGTGACCGAGCGAAACGTTTTTTTCCCATCCGGTAACAGTGTGAACTGTGAACGAACGGGAAGTACCCAAAATTATATATTTAATCAAGTTCGTGTGACTAAGTGTCAGCATATTGGCCGTTTGCGACTCGGGCTTTGATAATAAAAAAATCTCTAATGCGAACACACTCATCACGATTTTTACGAGAATCGAAAGGCATAAACCAAAGTGACTTTTCAACCCTCGCTTCATATACACATACGCTCGCGCTGTGGGTATAGACTCAGCATTATTTCGGGTGATAACCGATTTTTGCCAAAAGGTTTCTCCTAAAATGCTCTCTTTAGCATTACTTCATCAAGGCTCTATTTCTGACTAATTGCCTTTTTAACTATAAAAACCAAAAAGAAACCTTTTCAGAACATCAAGTACAAAATAAGGGAAAAACGAAACCCTCCAAAAAGTTTCCATCTCCATCAAGTTTCCTCTTTTAATGCCATAGAGACCTATAAAACGCAAGAAAGCCCTAACAATTTGTTTCTTTTTTGCGTGATAACTTTTAAGGCTACATAAAAGTTTAACTAAGTGTATTTATATAGGAAACAAAGCCGACCCCAACCCTTTTTAATGAGACCACAAAAGTTACGGGCTTTTAACTTTTAAGAGCTAAAGTTCGGTGGAAACTGTTACTTTTTATGATTGGGTTGAGGTTGTAATTATAAATTGTAGGAAATTAATGGGAACTGATGTTCACAATTTTCTTTGCTACCTTGAGCATTATCTATAATACGATTTTGAAAACTAACACTACCTTATCCATGTTAACTATATAAAAATACCGACTAAACTCACGAAACCCAGGGACGAGCGTAGTTGCGAGGGAGCTGAGTTTTAAGACGTAGACCTTCCTTCGTTGACTAAGAAAGGATTTGACTAAAAGTAAGATACTACTTACTGCGACCAAACTTAGTGTTGGCCTACGATCAGCCCTGGATTTACACTAGGGGCATTCGGGGCGAGTGCCCAGGGCGGCAAATTTTCAGGGGGCGGCAAATTAACTTAACTGGGGGCGGCAAATTTCTAATCTAATGTAATCGCGCACCTCCATACACCCCCCCCCCCCCCCCCACCGCCGCGGTGGAGGGGGCGGCATTTTGGCTAAATCCGGGCCTGCCTACGATACAAGATTTTACGGGACTACAAGAGATTTGAAAGCGCTCTAAGCTCAGTCATGGCAGGCAGTGGCCCAAAATCGGGAAGAGTGGCATAAAACTAACATAACCATAAGCTAAGTATATTATGTACCTGTAAGCTCCGGATGCCGCTGCTGCTTCAGCCACCGCTCGTCCTCCGAGTCGATGTCGTACTCTGGCGTTTCTTGTTCCTCCCATAGCGCTGTAACAAATACCATCATATATCATTTACTTCCATACGAAATATATTATGCTGTATGTAAAACTAGGTTTAAATGTAAAGTCCTGAATATAAATATTTTAGGGAATTTCACACAGCGCCCCCTAACCCCCAAGCTAAGCAACTTAATGCTTGTGTTATGATAGTTAGGATAACGAATACTTTTCTTTTGTAAATACATACTTATACCTAATTGATATTGAAAACCACCCAGACCAGAAAAAAATACACAAATATTTGTCCCATGCGGGAATCGAACCCGCAACCTTCTGCGTTGCAAGCGGGTATTGGCCCTTCGCGCCACAGAGGTCGTCAAACTATGGTCAGTCCAGGTCAACAGCTGGAAATTTCCGTCAACAAAGCACTCCACACGGCCCACGGCTCCAAGATCAGGCCCAGAGGAAGAAAATAGTTTGGGCAAAGCAGCATGAAGGGAGTCACGATCCTCAACATTGAGGGACCGACGGAAGAGGAGGAAATGTAAATTAGGGGATAATAGAAATATGTATTCCTACTACAATTTATACCACGAATGTTATGAAAGTTGGAGATGCGAAAGAGGTGTGTCAGGAGTCAGGATCCTGTTATGTGGAGGGAGGTAGTCTCTGCCTACCCCAACGGGATATGATTATATGTATGTACAATTCCTAATAGGAAGATAGCAAAATATTTCGACTATATATATGCAGGGCTATTCACTTATCCACCAGGGAACCGAACCTAAGACCGAATGGTCAGAAATGTATGAAATGTGAAATCGATACGGCGTAATAAGTCATTTCATACATTTTTGACAATTCGGTCTTCGGTACGGTTCCCCGACGGATAAGTGAATATCCCTGCAGATCGCCGAACTAGTGAGATTTTTTTCTCAGTAGTACGTTCGTCTTGATTAAGGTCAATAAAAGATCAAAGATCTATTTTTCTTTACGGACGTGTCCAATCTACCTATCCAAATTACAGAACACTTCTAATCGATTTATATTTCAAATTTCATATGGAAAACATGAAAAAATATTCATTCAAATCTTCTCCAGCCAAATCATTATTTCGCACCTGTGATCGCAATGAGTTTCGCTGTTTGTCTCAATTTACTTTGATGTTATCCTATTTCGGAAAATTATGACTACAGATGTTACTCGGATTTATGAAAGAAAAATCATACGTGGGGTTTTTTGGGTACTTGGTTTTTTTTTTAATACAACGAAGTAAGAAGACGAGCAAGACGCTCTCCTGATAGTAAGAGAACGCTGCCCATAATTAGTACAGTGCCACCCAGTGCACTGCGCCAACGCTTCTTACTTGAGAGTCATAAGATGTTAAGACTCCTCAGCCCAGTAATTTCACTAGCTACAGTGCACTCCTACCGAAGCACAGTAATGTTTGCACATCACTGCTCAGGCGGTAGGATAACTGGCACTGTTGGGGTACCCACCTAGTCGACCTCCTACAAAGGAAGTCTACCCCCGGTAATATGAATATGATCCGAGAGTGGTAATAAGAACGAGATAGATTAATGTACTATGTACGTTACTTTATACTACTCATTTTTAGGTTTTATGATGTAGAGACATCCGCTAAGCTAGTACAATATAATGTAAGCTTTGGGGCTTTCAAACCAATATGCCAAATTTCAGAAACGTATGATTATAATTGGTCATCGCATTTTAACCAAAAAATAAGCCCAAAATCAGTTTCTATGGGACTGCCGACAGAACTGTTCGAATAACCTGCTATGCGCGATAGCCAATAGGCCCGAAGTATACTCAGTGATCCATTATGCAATCTCTCCCAAAAGTTGGACGCACATTGCTCATCTAACCGCATCGAGCACGCCAAAAGAATTTTTGTATAGGAAATGTTATTCCGATTAAATTACTGGGCTAAAGAGTCTTTACATCTTATGACTCTTGAGTAAAAAGCGTTGGTGCAGTGCTCCTAGAATTTGACATCATTATGAAATCCTTAGTAGCACTGTACTGATTATGGGCAGCGTTATCTCTTAACATTAGGAGAGCGTCTTGCTCGTCATCTACTTCATCACATTAAAAAAATCTTCCCATTCGAATCCGGCAAGTTTGCGAGGTTTCATACAAAGAATTCAAAATTCGATTCGTTCGGCGCGGTCGATGTGGATAGATGTGCGTCCACCTAAACAGTGTTATCCTCATCGAGATCCGTAAATACGCACGAGAAGTCAGTCGCTCGTATATTTAGAGCGCAGTTGCGCACGTCCGTCCAGGTCGGCGGTTTCAGCCGCTCTGCCGCGGCGGATAACGTAATCGAATGGCCAGACGTGGCGGCGCGATATGCAAGTGGTTGGCGAGCCGACGATTAAGATGAGGATATGTCGGACGATATATCGTTGGGAGTCATTTTGATGTGGAACATTTCCAACGGCAAGAGTTTTCATTTTGCACTGGTGAATTATTGGATATCCAAAATTTTTTCACCTGCCCTGTCAATGGAGCAATGGAGCGTTAGTGGGGCAGGCGGGAACGACCCAATAAAAAGAGTTAATTACGTGTTAGATACCATATTATGGCATCTAACCCGAAATTGACGATTTGTACGAGTATGCAACTATGCATCTGTGAGACATTTATTAATATACTAGCTGACCCCGCAAACATTGTTTTGCCATATAAATAAATAATAAATAAATAAATTATAAATAAATAATAATAAATAAAAAATAATAATAAATAATAAATAATAATAAATAATAATTTAATAATAAATAACTAATTAAATGACGATTGATCAGTTTTCGACCGGAGAGGAAAAATAATTAAATTACTAAAATGGCTATTAAAAAATAAGGGTTGATCGTAGAAGGGTGAAAATTGAGGATTGTATGTATTTTTGTATGTTGTATCAAAAAAAATAGAAATTAAAAATTTTGTCTAAAAAAAAAAAATTTAGGGGTGGACTACCCCTAACATTTAAGGGGATGAAAAATAGATGATGGCCGATTCTCATAGATTTTAATAATAAATAACTAATTAAATGACGATTGATCAGTTTTCGACCGGAGAGGAAAAATGATTAAATTACTAAAATGGCTATTAAAAAATAAAGGTTGATCGTAGAAGGATGAAAATTGAGGATTGTATGTATTTTTGTATGTTGTATCAAAAAAAAATAGAAATTAAAAAAGGGGGATGAAAAATAGATCTTGGCCGATTCTCATAGATACCGGATAAGCACAAAAAAATTCATTAAAATCGGTCAAGCCGTTTCCGAGGAGTTCGATTACGCACCCCGTGACAGAAGAATTTTATATATTAGATGGGAAAAACCTTTGAGGCTCCAATCCATTATAAGAAATTTCAGAAACGAATCCGAGTCAGAATATATTTTATTGTAAAAACTGTGTGTATACTGGTGGTACAGAATACGTACATATGTTTTATAAATGTTTGTCGCATTATATATATACCTAGTAGTAAACGGATTTTGACCATTATATTTTTATTGGTTTACATTTAAATCCTACTTAGATTACACGGATGTTTCATCAAAAGCTGTACACTATATGTAGTTTATAAGATTTTTTTTTTTTTTATGTGGTGAAGTAGAAGACGAGCAAGACGCTCTCCTGATGTTAAGAGATAACGGCTGCCCATAATCAGTACAGTGTTACCTAGGATTTCACAATTATGTGAAATTCTAGAAGCACTGCACCAACGCTTCTTACTCAAGAGTCGTAAGATGTTAAGACTCTTTAGCCCAGTAATTTTACTAGCTACAGTGCCCTCCTACCGGAGCACAGTAATGTTTGCACATCACTGCTCAGGTGGTAGAATAACTGGCACTGTTGGGGTACCCACCTAGACGACCTCCTGCAAAGGAAGTCTACCCCTGGTAAAATTTAGATGGTAAGATATAGATATGTGAGTTAAACTGCGTTTCGTCTTCGCATATTTCAATAAAGTCAAATGCATGAAATAACGCGCGCCTTTTGCTTAGTAGCCCAGTCAATGAGTGCCCAAAAAGGGTATGTGGATCGAAATGTCGAAAGCAGAAAAACCAACTTAAGAACTTTGTTTGGACTAGTTAGGAGATAAACATACTAAAAGTCCCCACCCCTCCGAGGTGAGCCCGAGGGGGGGGAGGCCGAAGAAGGTCCCATTTTTAGGTTTTTTGCTTATATGTCAAAAATTGTGCGTTGTACGATATTTTGTAGTACTACATTATTAAACCTTATAAAATTTTCTACAACTTCGGCCTTGACACTTTTTATCTATCTCCAATCGTTGTCCAGCTATGAGCTTCCAAACATGGTCTATTTTTAAGCCGCTCAAATTAGTTTTCTATACAAAGTCAGTAAAAAAATCTTGCAAATAAAATTTCACCAACTTCTGGTTGTCGTATCATAATGAAATTTTGCCAATGTCTAGAAATCTGATGACATTTCAATAATCTGGTACCACTGAGCTGATCTGATGATGGAGCCAGGAGTTGTCTAATGAAACTCTTCAATGGCTATTAGTAAACCTATCGTGTTTGGGTACATTACATTCGAATCGATGAGATTTTTTCATAACAATTGCTGTCGAGGGTCTGATAATGGACCAAGAGGTGCCTACGTCTCATCAATTCGAATGTAATGAGCCTAAACTCGCCGGTTTTACTAATAGCCATTGAAGAGTTTCAGTGGACACCTCCTGGCTCCATCATCAGATCAGCTCAGTGGTACCAGATTATTAAACTGTCATCAAATTTCTAGCCATTTGCAAAGTTTCATTGTGATACGACAACCAGAAGTTGGTCAAATTTTATTTGTAAGATTTTTTTACCGACTTTGTATGGAAAATTAATTTAAGGGTCTTCAAACTAGACCATGTTTGGAAGCTCATAGCTGTACAACGATTGGAGATAGATAAAAAGTGTTAAGGCCGAAGTTGTAGAAAATTTTATGAGGTTTAATAATGTAGTCCAACAAAATATCGTACAACGCACAGTTTTTGACATATAAGCAAAAAACCTAAAAATGGGACCTTCTTCGGCCTCCCCCCCCTCGGGCTCAACTCGGAGGGGTGGGGACTTTTAGTATGTTTATCTCCTAACTAGTCCAAACAAAGTTACTAAGTTAGTTTTTCTGCTTTCGACTTTTCGATCCACATTTCTTCTTTTACTGGACTATAGGTATACTTCATACTAAAAACTCATTTATAGCTTTCTTTGCTTGCTTTTGCTTTTTTTGTAGCTTACAGGCTACAATGGAGCACTTTTGCAAGGCTTTCTTTCTTTTGTTATTTCACTTGTTTTAGCATGTACGTTACGTTTATTACTAAAACAACGTCACACAAATCTTTAGATACTTCACCTCTTGTGCATCCGCATCGCACGCACACAAACGCATCACTCACCCACACTTACACACAGCTCACGCACACATACACATGACACACTCACACATGCACACAGTCTAGTGAACAGACATAGTACGGAACCGTTGAGTAATGCATGATATTATGAAGAATCGATGTCTAGCTTGATGGAAAATAACTTACCCTGGGAAAACTGTTTCTGTTATTCTTTGAATAACTGCGAGTCGTATTGTACTGAAACTTCAAGATTTAGAGAGCTCCGTGACTATATTAGATTCCAATCTGTCGAATGAGATTGATAACAGGCCAAACGCTACTTAGGCCGTCAAAACAGTCAAAAATGGATTGAAATTAAAAAAAAACATGTTTTTTTGTTTTGTAAATTTGTAAAAACGTGTGATATATTGTACAGAAAGATTTCAGTACCTACTACCTACTAAATATTCTGTAATAGTAGTACTACAGAATATTTAGTAATTCGAAAGCCTAACAGACTGCGGTCGGCTACAACTAGGTTTAACCGGCTACACCTAGGATAGATGGGGGACTTCTTCTTCTTCTTATCGAGTCATATGGCTATATGATATTATAATTATACATAGTTATTTTGTTGAGAGTTAAAGCTGCTTAAGCCAGTATTGAGCCAGTTCTACAGCTCGTTCGTTGGCTTCAAAAAGGTCCTCAATTGTGCAAGTTATGGGGCAATTAGGATAGATCAGGAGGTGCTCCATTGTTTGGACAGCACCCCAATCGCACTTGTCATCCCCAGAAAAACCCCACCTAACCCGATGGGGGACTGGATGCAAGGCCCTGCCGATTCCCAGTTCCCTGTCACAAAGACGATGCGGGAGTGCCGCCGGGTTGTTTTAGTGGGTATACCCGTGCAGTCGCTCTGCACGGGGAGTCCCACATAACCCTCCCATACCCCCGATGGGAGGGTATGCGTAACGAATTTTTTCCTGGCGTAACAAAAAAAAACCTAGGATAACCGGCTAAACCTAGGTATAGCCGCACTTCGAGCTAAAGCCGTGACATAAAATAGAGATAGCTATTAGCCCACACAGTTAAATAAAGGTCCGAAGTAATAGAGAAGAATTAACCGGCGTTTCCTTCAGCAATCCAACCCCAGCAAATTTAGTAAACGATCACGTTCATTAATAAGTTCATTTCTTGGGATTATATAAGAATCAAATTCAATAGAATAACATTTAGGCTACTGTACAGCGGGTAAAACCACTGGGCGCAGTTAATCACTAACATTGATATTATTATAGAAACAAAGAATTTATTAGCCTTAATAAAGGTACAAGGTCAATCAGTAGGTATGTAGGTGTGTCCAATCGCTCTCCGTAGGTACCCTGTATCACCTTGCAGATTACTAAGAAAAATACCGTAGTCAGTGAGTCATGTTCTTTAAAATGTTTATTGGGGAAACTGAAATATATATCTTAATACCTACTATGGAATAAACTTTTTACTGTTATTATTGTATTTCTCGGATGTTAATATTCTTAAGAGATATTCGGATAAGTTCTTAAGAGGACTTATTCGGCTCGCATAATTTGATACATTTTGAAATATTATAAATTCATAAAGAAATTAACTTAGCGTCCAGCGGGATAAGTCCTCTTAATTACTTAGTAAAATCGTAGAGCACAACTAGTAATCCTGATATAAGAACTTCGTAATTAAACGACGCAACCCCATCGAGTTTGGGCTCATTTGATTCGTCTTGACGAGTACATTATGGTGCTAGATGGTAATAATAATAAAAGCTTGTTTTTAAAAAGTTCTTTTTAAGTTTCCTTTTAACCATGATCTCGTTTGATGTTAAGCGACGAAGCCGCCGTAGATGGTAGCAAACTAAAACTAGAAGGCTCTATAAATCCCTACATATACGCTAGCATAGGCTCAAATATCAGAAACACAACACCACAATTTATCATCCCCAAAATGGCCGTCACATGCAGTATGGTCGCAGCACTAATTACTCATTGTAATTCAATAGACAATTAATTTTGTACTTGATTAGCTAACACGGGCGCATGGAGGGTGCCGATGGATACAGTTTGGTGCCTAATTGGGATGATGACCAGATTAATGAAATGGCTTGACTAGTAGAATACTACACTATGATAAACTCAAATCCAAGATGCCTGCCCCACTGGCCACTACAAAATGGCAAGAAGATGAATAACCCGAACCCGTACTTTCAACGCCAAATTTGAGTACCTTATTTCAAAAGTTGTAATCTAAACTTGCGCATATACAAGTCAGTTATAAGTTTTCATAGTTAATAGTTATAATTTAACATAGAAGTGTTCTATTCCCGTTTTGAAGAATTTCACTAAAATAAATCAACATTTTTATAATAATTTAAAAATGTAGCTAGATAAAAATAAAAATCCAATTCACTTAACCGAAAAACACGTTACATTTTTCGTAGTTTTAACTCGATAAAGCCAGGAGGGAGAGCTTGCCTTTTAATTAAAAAATATATAATTTCCACATCGGGGTTTCACAAAGGGACGCGTGTCTGGACTAATATCAATTTCATGTAAAAGGGTAAATACAGTGGCGTATTTAGGGGGAATTTGGGGCCCTTGCCCCTTAGAAGATACTATTCGTCAAGCTGCGTTTGTACTAGGTTACTTTGACTCTAAGAAAACTAGAATAAACCTCCAGCTGAGGCTGCAATGAGTTGCAGAAGAATTGATTTAGTTTTGGTGTTTAACGTAAGGGTTTAAGTAGACATACGAAACCAACATGATCCTCAAAAAACTTAACTATAGACAATGGACACCTAAGATAACATTTTTAATAAGAATTTTAAAAACTTTACATTCCATCACAACCAAAACGCTTTTAAAAGTGAAATCACTAAAATATTCTCCTCCCAAACCCCAAAATGGTACCCCTACAAAATACTACATTAGAACCGCGCCTGTCAGCGATGTCAAGCCCCAAAAAAAGATAATCCTCAGTCCGGTACTGGGCACAATGTACAAAGCCCGCTGGGAAATGAGCCGTGTTCCCAGCGCCATAAGGTTTAATTTGATATTTATTGGGTTACGTGGGGGTTAGATAACAAGGTATTTTCGTTTAAATAAATTTCGTTGAATATTTGGAATAGTTGGGAAAGATTTACCTGAATGCTTGGTTAATCGAGTGTTACATTTAAATTACAAAACGTCACTGAAAGGTGAAGTTATAATAAAAACAGGTTGAGCTGGTTTAATATCAGTTTTTTTATGACAATGGTGACAAGGCGAGCAAAGCATCATGATTAACCATGATGTAGGTAAACTAACACCTAAACTCACGGATATATGTATATATCTCATATATATATTTTTCATTATAGGTATCTATATATTCATTATAGGTAAGCCTTTGACCACGATCTCGCCTGATCTTAAGCGAAGATGCGGCCGTAGATGGCAGCAGGCTATACCTAGAAGGCGGGATAAATCCATCCCTTGCTTCATATTATAATAGTTGAAGCTAGGCTCGAACTTGGGTTTCAGACAATTACGATGTCCTTTATCAGGAGCTCACACCTCGAGGTCGCGAGTCGCGACAAGCTGACAAGAGCTGGCTACAGGACATCGAAATTGTCCTTAATGAATAATGAATAATTAAATAAATTATATCCGTGAGTTCAGTCGTTTGTTTATAATATAATTAATATGGATAACACTCACATTAATGATTGTAAATATCAGAAACAGTGCCACAGTTGTTTTTTTTTTTGTTTTTAAATATTAAAACGCACTGTTCGCTCTGCGTCTGTCACCCTGCGATATTATAATTATTTGTTGAATTTGTCATTCGTCAAGCCCAGTCATTCTTCAGCTGGTAACATTGCCGTTTATTCCGACACTCAGTATTTAAATCATTTTAATACATATACCCATAAAATAAACCTTTTGTTCAAGACTTCCTAGGAAGTGGAGATATAAATTAATTCAGAAGGCATTCCAACAATTGCTGCGAGCAAGAGGAACGCTCGCGTTTTGTTTATTCTTGTTAGCAAAGTTTTTGCATTTTTATATGTACTTTGTGTTATGAAAATACTTTCGTAGGTTTTCTACGGGTCTTTTATTTAATTAACTAGCAATGTGTGTGTTCAGGAGAAACTAATTTAACACTTTAAACTTTCGCGATTTGAACATGTTAATTTTATTAATCGGGTCTTTTCGGAAAACTGCAGTTAGCCCGTGACCACGGCGCATGTAACTGTGCCTAAACGTCGAGGTTGGTTTTATAATGATTTTGTGAAACTAACATAATATAATTACGAACCGATTAATTTAACAAGAAACTAAACTTTTAAGCATCATCGCAATATCATCATAATCTATACTATTATATGTATAATCCACATATAAGTTAGTTCCATTTTCAGACCTTTGTCATCATCTGCTTATAAATGTTGATCTGAGCTACTTTATGCTAAATTTCAGCCTAAAAGGTCCAGTCGTTTAGGCGTGAAAGAGTAACAAACATTCTTACAAACTTTCACATTTATAATAGCAAGATAAAAGCTTTTATGTTAATAATATTAAATAGGATTTAGTTACTTAATATCTACTCTCAACCCACGTATACTCGTTTACTTTGACACAGTCCTCATGCATTTTCATAGCAAATTACTGGACTTTACTTAATTACGATCCATCCAAAACCCATGCCATGAATTTAGATGAGCGTGTACTTTTTTAGATCTCCTTATAATGTCCCACAAAGCTTCGTATATGTACCAGTACCAGTATAGCTTTAACCTGGGCTTTCATGCGCTGAATAGTATTTTTTTATATGAACTACTAGTGAACCCGTGCGCACTTCGTAGCATCTAACAGAAAATTACCAGTGTTTTTCTACTACATAATATATTATGCATATATTTATACCTTCCTCTTGAATCACTCTAAAATTTGTACAATGTACAAAGTTGAGTCATTAATAGGCGTGATGACAAGGCTAACATTTTTTAAATGTTATTTACGGACTAATAATAAAAAAATATTTAAATAAAAAAATATTCGATACGTATTTTTTTGTTTGTCAATATCATTGAATTTGACTGAGATATAAGGAATCTAAAATTATGGGGGGAGAAACGCTACGTCACACCTAGGTACAAATCGTACCTAGGTGTGACGTCATTACCTCCTTCTCCGCAACTTTAAGGCGCTGTAGCTTACTCGTTTTTCATTAAATTTACAAGAATAAAAATACGTGTCCAATATTTTTCAATAATCTTCATTGACAAAAAAAATTTTTTTAGTCAACATCCCTATTGCCTGAATAAAGAAATTTTATTTGACGTTGTTTTATACTACGTAAAGATTCAAAATCCAATCAGTATTTTCGTGTCTATAAGTGGCATAATATTATGTAACTTACTAAACACGGCAATAAAAAAATTAAAATTCGTGCACCGCCCACAATTAACATAACATTAAAATACTGTTGGCAAGCGACATTGACATTATAATGAGCAATTTATTTAATAAAGGTATTTTTAATAAAATATTTTATACTCAGATTGCGATATCACATTTGAGTTTTGAGGCATCACGTGATTATATTTTACCAGCTGCGCCCAGCGGTTTTACCCGCTGTAGCCTATATGTTATCCCAAGGTCTAAGCTATCTCTCTCTACACCAAATTTCAGCTCAATCGGTCCACCCGTTTCAGCGTGAAAGAGTAACAAACATTCATCCAGACTCCAGACATACATACAATCTTACAAACTTTCACGTTTATAATTTTAGTAAGATGGCAGCCTTTGGACGACCAACTTAGACGAGGCTAGTAGTATTCTGAGCGGGACTCACAGGTACCTAAGTGCCTCAGAACAAGTGCTAGTGGAACAGTGCCAGTTATTCAACCGCCTCAGCAGTGATGTCCAAACAGCGTAGCGTCCGTGGCCCAGTGGTCATACCTCCGACTTGTAAGCCGGAGGTCCTGGGTTCAAATCTCAGTGTGGCAAAGATTTTCGCCTGGACGCTACCGTGTTTCGGAAGGCACGTAAAACTGTGGGTCCCGGCTGTTTCTTATAAGATATGTAGGAGGCAGTCGTCAGGTCATGTTGCAGGCCTTGTAGGAATCTCGGCGACCTGAAACTGCAACATATAGGTTGGCCACACGACCTATAATTTGTGATTTGACTCTGACAGTGTAAGTAGGGTAACCTGTTCTGTTGGAGTATAAAACCCCAATTATTATTACTGTGCTTCAGTGGGAAGGCACTGTAGATAGTGAAATTACTGGGCTAAAGAGTTTTTAACATTTTATCGACTCCTGAGTAAGAAGCGTCGGCGCAGTGCATCTAGTATTTTACATCATTGTGAAATCCTGGGTAGCACTGTATTAATGAAGGGCAGCGTTATCTCTTACCATTAGGAGAGCGTCTTGCTCGTCTTCTCACTTCTTTGTATAAAAAAAGTCACTTTGTATTCAACTATATTTGCAAGTCTGACCAAAAAACGCTTGCAGAAGCATTTCGACTAGGGGTCTATCGGGGCATAGCGAATTAACAAAATTTTTACTATTGATGTGATTGATTTATAGGTCACGTAACATAATGTCATGTGTGTGTATTAATCAAAGCTTTAGATTTAATAATTTTTTGTAAGTATATAGGTATGACTGCTTGTAGTGGTAGTACCTACTTAATTTGAAACTATGTTAGTTTTAAGATTACTTTATTTCCCTAACATTGTCTGCACTCCTCCCATTGTCCAGTACGTTTTTCTCCAGTTACAGGGCAACTGGTAGAAAATGCTACTTTAGCATTAAGTTAGTCCTAGCGTTGTGCTGAATAATAAAATAAATAAATGTCATAATATGCGTATTTTTTTGTTTTAATGATTTATAATAATATTGAGAACTCGGTCCTCAGTAAGATAACGTATAAACACGAGTACGACGCAATATTTCGTGGAAAAGCATGTGGAGTGTTAGATTAAATCAATACACGCTTCGATTCAGATTGTTACATACCAAGAACAGCCAATTAATGTACCTCTAAATAGACGAGAGGAAGGCACAAACAACTTTTTTATTATGTGAAAGTTCAGCATAACGGTTCACCGGGGGTAGACTTCCTTTGCAAGAGGTCGACTAGGTGGGTACCCCAACAGTGCCAGTTATTCTACCGCCTGATGTGCAAACATTACTGTACATAGGTAGGAGGGCATTGTAGCTAGTGAAATTATTGGGCTTAAGAGTCTTAACATCTTATGATTCTTGAGTAAGAAGCGTTGGTGCAGTGCACCTAGAATTTCACATCATTTTGAAATCTTAGCCAGCACTGTACTGATTATGGGCAGCGTTATCTCTTAACATCAGGGTCTTGCTCGTCTTCGTACTTCTTCACATAAAAAAGCCTTGAAGCTGAGGTGGGTGGATTTCTCGATGCGAAGATCCCGTATTCGCTGGTTTGTAATTACAGAATTATAAGACTGTACTTCCTAATGTTTCTGGATGACCAGCGTAGCGTAGGCGTTATCGCTTACAATCAAGCGAGTGTCGAAATTGTCTCGCACATTTGCTTGCATAAATTAATACTCTAGAACTGAAAGGCAGAACTGCAGTTCTTAAAAAATAAACTTACAATTGCACTTTTTTTTTAGATTTTATAGGTAAGCCTTTGACCACGATCTCGCATGATATTAAGCGACGATGCGGCCATAGATGGCAGCAGGCTATACCTAGAAGGCGGGATATATCCCTTCCTGGCTTCACTTAACATCATGCCGGAACACGTTCACAATGACCACTTGGCGACACGGTTTTGTCCAGTGGGTGGTAACTAGCCATGGCCGAAGCCTACCACCAGTAAAGCACTTCCACCTGCACGAAAGTTATTTCACGAATTTCACTGTATTATTTTCGTTAAAAGTCCATCAAAACATCTATGTAGATCCATAATATTCTGAGCCAAAAAGACTAGGACAAAGCGTCGGTGAAAAAACCGTGAATCGCTTAGTAAAATCTATCAAATAAAAAGATTCCCTTTCAATCTCCGACATTGTATTGGTCGATTTTTCTTCAGCCGGATGTTCCAATTTATTCGTCTGCCAGCCTTAGCTAGGTTTCATACTGCTATAGCTCTATAAAAGGTTTACCGATATCCTGCCTAAGATAGCGAAAGCTTTTATGAATTTCTTATGGGTTTAATATACTTCAAAGAAAGGAAATGTTCAAAATTTCCTTTTGGTGGTTTTTTTTAATTTTGGCGTTTTGGAATTATTTTCCTTTTTTGGAAACCTTAGTTTGTAAAGCGGCCGAAGGGAAAAATTTGTCGGATATTTTTGTACCTGTGTATATGTTCAAAGATATATGTGGATAGACTTGGAGGAGGCCTTTGCCCAGCAATGGGACAGTATAGGCTAGATATAATAATGTTCAAAGATATGTTACTTTTTGTTTTAAAGGGTATATGATGATCGACCGATTTCAATTAAATTGAAATAGGATACTAATTCAATTTCATTGAAATCGGTCGAGCTGTTACCAAGTTATAATGGAAGGAAGTTTGCAGAAAGACTTGAAGTATCATAACAAAGACACAACATTAAAAAAACCACGCGTAAATACTAGAAAATTATAAAAAATATATGCAGTACAAAACCCTGCAAAATAATCCGTCCAATTAAAGTAATACATTACTCACGCTGCATGTGTATGTGTTGCTTGGGCATTTTGTAGTCGGGCGGGTAGCATCTCTCGTAGAACTCTATGTCGCTGACCTGACATACTTCTGGCGTTGGTATTATCAGCCCCGTGCCTGATATTGCCCTCTGGAGATGGTGTTCCTGTTGACAAACACGAAAGTTTATTAATAAAACAATAATTAGTTACATAAGTTTTCTGTAGTTCTCGCTATACTGGTGGTTGGCTTCGGCCGTGGCTAGTTACCAGTTACCACCTACTTCTTCTTGTAGTTGTAGAGTCGCATAGTATGGCTACATTTATTATAATTTTAGGTATATTATACCTAATTATTTTGTTGAATGAGTTAAATCTGTTGAAGCCAGTTTTGAACCAGTTCTACAGTCATTTCGTTGGCTTCAAAAAGGTCCTCAACTATGCAGGATAGTGAGAGACAGGGGCGCTCCAAGCTCAGTCATGGCAGGAAGTTGTCTAGAATCGGGAAGAGTGGCGTAATGTTGTATTGGGGTCCCTAGACGGTCAAGCATTGCTTGACAAGCATTTACGTGCTTGACAAGCAAGACGGCAGGCCCGACGTCAAAAAATATGCTTGTCAAGCATTCGTATCATTTTGTCGGACAGAGTGACCCAAAAATATAATTTTTCATCAAGCTTCATCAAGCATCGAGTTTGCTTGTCAAGCACATCAAGCTTCATTCTAGACGGTCAAAATAGCTTGACAAGCACGTGAATTTTACGTGCTTGTCAAGCAATGCTTGACCGTCTAGGGACCCCATATAGGAGGCTAAGACTCAGTTTGTTGCGCCATAGTAAGTAAGAACAGTTCAGCAGGTTCTCCATAGAACAAAGGAACTTAACAAAACCATATCGCCAAGCTGTAATTACGACTGTATACCAGCATGATGTTCAGTGAAGGCAGAGAGGGATTTATCCTACCTTCTAGGTTTAATCTGCTACCATCTTCGGCCGCAACATCGCTTAAGATCAGATGAGATCTTGGTCAAATGCTAACCTTGGCGACATGGTTTTGTCCAGTGGTGGTCCAGATAGTCTAAGATACCTATAGATACCATATTTCAACTCAATCGGTTCAGATGACCAGAGAGCCTATTGGCTATCGCCAAACGACCAGGGCCGGTTTTAACGTTACCAGCGCCCTGGGCGAGATTTCTACGGCGCCCCCTAAAAAGCAATTCAAACCCATACTAAAAACGAAAAAGGCTATAATCCAGGATTTTTTTGCTGGGTCGAATCCAATCAATCAATCATGATCGTAACCAGAAAAAATCCACCTTTCCAGCTTGCTGCGAGTGCCGAGAAAATTTAGATTTTTTCAGCACGAATGATGTGCGTTTAGCTTGCTCCGAGTGCCAAAGAAACTAAATGTCCTTATTTATAAAAGCGCGAGCAGCTGGCTGCGAGCGCCGAGAAAATTTTGAATTTTTCAGCACGAATGTTGTGCGTTTAGCTTGCTCCGAGCGGCAAAGAAACTAAATAAGTATTTTTATTTATAAAAGCGCGAGCAGCTCGCTGCGAGCGCCGAGAAAATTTAGATATTTTTCAGCACGAATGATGTGCGTTTAGCTTACTTCGAGTGGCAAAGAAACTTAATGTTTTTATTTATAAAAGCACGAGTAACTCGCTGCGAGCGCCGAGAAAAATTTGAATTTTTCAGCACGAGTAATGTGCATTTAGCTTACTTAGAGTGGCAAAGAAACTAAATGTTCTTATTTATAAAAACGCGAGCAGCTCGCTGCGAGCACCGAGAAAATTTTGAATTTTTCAGCACGAATAATGTACGTTTAGCTTGCTTCGAGTGGCAAAGAAAGTAAATGTTCTCATTTATAAAAGCGCGAGCAGCTCGCTGCGAGCGCCAAGAAAACGTTGAATTTTTCAGCACGAATAATGTGCGTTTAGCTTGCTTTGAGTAGCAAAGAAACTAAATGTTCTTATTTATAAAAGCGCGAGCAGCTCGCTGCGAGCACCGAGAAAATTTTGAATTTTTCAGCACGAATGTTGTGCGTTTAGCTTGTTCCGAGCGGCAAAGAAACTAAATAAGTATTCTTATTTATAAAAGTGCGAGCAGCTCGCTGCGAGCGCCGAGAAAATTTAGATATTTTTCAGCACGAATGATGTGCGATTAGCTTACTTCGAGTGGCAAAGAAACTAAATGTTTTTATTTATAAAAGCGCGAGTAACTCGCTGCGAGCGCCGAGAAAAATTTGAATTTTTCAGCACGAGTAATGTGCGTTTAGCTTGCTTCGAGTGGCAAAGAAAGTAAATGTTTTCATTTATAAAAGCGCGAGCAGCTCGCTGCGAGCGCCAAGAAAACGTTGAATTTTTGAGCATGAATAATGTGCGTTCAGCTTGCTTTGAGTGGCAAAGAAACTAAATATTCTTATTTATAAATGCGCGAGCAGCTCGCTGCGAGCACCGAGAAATTTTGAATTTTTCAGCACGAATGGGGCGCCACATACGCCCCATTATAGCGCCTGTGGCGCCCCTTTTATCCGGCGCCCTGGGCGGTCGCCCAACCGCGCCCTACCCTAACGCCGGCACTGCAAACGACATGTAAAACACTAGAAACCATAGAAAAACTTGCGTACATTGCTTGCTTAAACCTCCTCATTAATATGAGTAAAATAACAAACGCAGCAATGTACATTGAAGTTGTCATCAATCATGGGTGCGAATTAGCCAATAGGCCCTCTGAAGAGGTAACAAACGCACACATTTACACTTTCGCATTTAAAATATGTATGAGTAGCATTGTATTCTTCCAGAACAAATAACATTAGTGCCAATGTGCACTAGGAAAAAGAAAAACAGCACGTTTCTGCGCGTGAATCATCATTATTAGAGTAATTAAGAGTCTTATTGCGTTAGCGTTAAGATAAGGCGCGTTGAACTAATTCCCATGGCCCCGCGTTATGTCACAATACAAACAAAACTCAATTATACGTAGGTTTTCTTTATACATTGGTAGGTACTTTGTCACTGTACATTTTTTTTGCCAATTCTGACCTGTTTAATTTATGCTAGAATCAACGAGACGAAAAATTCTCCTTATATAATTTTTATAGAGAGAAGTATGAAGAGCGGGACGCTCTCTTAGGGGTAAGAAATATCGCTGCTCTTAATCAGTACAGTGCCACCCAGGGGGCCTAGACAAGCGCCGATCGTTTGTCGCTATCGCTAAAAAAATGTACTGAAATGACATTCGTTATCGAAAAACAAACGACAACGACTGTCATCTCAGTACATTTTTTTAGCGATAGCGACAAACGATTGGCGCTTGTCTAACCCCCCCGGATGATACAATGATATAAAATTCTAGGTGCACAGCATGAACGCTTCTTACTCTAGACTCATAAGATGTTAAAGACTCTTCAGCCCAGTAATTTCACTAGTTACAGTGCCCTCCTGAAGCACAGTAATGTTTGCACGTCACTGCTCTGACGGTACAATAACAACTGTTGGGGGGCACTCACTTGGACTAATGTTTAATTTTATGCAGCTCCATCTATCAATTCCAAAATTCTAAGCTTATATAACTTTTCATTGCACATACCTACGTATAATTTTGTAGGCATCTATGTATTATACCAACCAATCTAATAATACTCATAGATATCTTAGTGCATAAAGGCCGCAGTATGACGTCATAGGCCAATATGCCCGTATAACGCCAACCGATGACATCACACTGCTAAATATTTTATCAGAGATCCTATATATACCACAGAATACACAGTAGTGTAGCGTAAACTGATAAGATAAAGGTTGTTTTCGATTGACTTTATGGTGTTAATTCAATTAGTATCGTTATTTACAATATCTACGGTGATCTGAGTGTGGCCAAGTTTTTTTAATTTTGAAAATATGATGTTTAAACAAAATAAACGAGCTGAGAACTGTCAATAAACAACCCAGTTATTTACCCGGATTATTCATCATCATCATCATCTCAGCCATAGGACGTCTACTGCTGAACATAGGCTTCCCCTTTCGACCTCCATACATACCGGTTGGAAGCGACCTGCATCCAGCGTCTTCCGGCGACCTTAATAAGGTCGTCCGGGATTATTACCCTGTACTGTACAAAATTACAGCTTTTTGAGATTTATCGTTTCTCCGAAAAGCCGGGGACGAACGGACAGACAAACCGAAACTAAACGGCTTCAACGTTAACTACGGACGCCTAAAAAAAATTATAATAGAAAACAGTACCTCCCTAAATGCCATGTGCGATACGACCGCCGATTGTTTACTTAGCATTTGGTAATTAAGTATTATTCTGTTCTACTTATCTATATTTTTAAGACTTTATAGGCGCGGAAAAACCCCCCATGATCAATTTTTATACAATTTGACGCACTTGCGCTATCTATGTATACTGCACATTTCTGTGGCATAAACGCAATATAGGTACTTTAATCTACCCAGTCACGATGAAAACAAAAACGTAAAGAAAAAAATCCACTCAAGAAAGTCTGGTGCGGTGATTATCATGGGGTCCTTACTCCTTACGTGACTTGGTGCGTTTCGATAAGAACTATATTATGTTTGGTAATGCAGTAAGGATGTATTGGATTGACAATTTTATCAGTATAATAATTAAAAACTTTAGGTACCTACCTAATAGGTTTTTTCTGCATGAAATCAAAATGCTACAAAACATAAAATTCCTAAAAAAATATCTTTAGTTGCTTGGTATCCCTCACCAAGTTTTCGTCGTACTTAAACATTCTTCGTACTTATGACGTAGCGCGTCTCAAGTCTCAACACAAAAACTTATAAGCGTTACATTTTGTATCTGTTATTTTGAATCTTACTAATATTATAATCCTGAATGTTTGTAAGAATGTCTGGATGTAGGTATGTTTGTTACTCTTTCACGCCTGAACGGGTGGACTGATTGAGCTGAAATTATGTGTATAGAGATAGCATAGACCCTGGGACCTGGGTTTTTTTATTTTTTTATTGGGGTTTATACTCCAACAGAACAGGTTACCCTACTTACACTGCCAGAGTCAAATCACAATTTATAGGTTGTGTGGCGAACCTATATGTATGTTGCAGTTTCAGGTCGCCGAGATTACTACAAGGCCTGCAACATGACCTAACGACTGCCTCCTACATATCTTATAGGAAACAGCCGGGACCCACAGTTTTGCGTAACACACAGTAACAGGGATAACACCTAGGCATATATAAATACAATACAGTGGGTAAAACCGCCGCAGCAAGTTTAAAATTTATTGACAAACTGAAAATTATTATAGGTTATACCTACATAATATATGTAGATTTTTTGCAATATTTTTATTCCTCTCATCATCCTTATTACAAGTACCTTGCTACGCGCGTGTTGTCCTTACTGTCATAACATGCACAAACACAAGAAAAAAAGCCCAGGCGTCTTGATATTAAGGATGCGGGGTACCGCAACCCCTTGGAATCCATTCTGGATGAAGTTACTAAGATGTTTTGCTACAGAGGTATTAAATATGCATTTACACCGGCTTGGAATCTCGTCGTTTAGTTAAGGGGGTTAACTAACCAACAAACGGAGGTTCACAATTAGATTTTTTACCCTGATATCTTCGCTATATTATTAAAAAAAAATAATTCGATAACACTGCGGGTTCTGGAGTAAATGGGTCTTGACAGACAGACGGACGTCCGAGTCTAAAAGAGTTTTGTTTTTACAAGCTTTATATTACTTTCACCTGTCTGTTGTCTGTCTGTCTGTCTGTCTGTCTGTAATCAAATCTTGCAAGTTTAATTTGACCCACTTCCCGGTTTCCAATTGAGCTGAAAATTTGCATGCGTGTGTAAATCGGATGACAATGCAATATTTTTATGACATCGAGCTGATCTGATGATGGAGCTGGAAGGTGGCCAAAGGAACTCTGTCATAAAACAACGCAACCCCATCGAGTTTGGGCGCATTTGATTCGTCTTGACGAGTACTTTATGATGCAAGATGATAACAATAATTAAAGCTTGTTTTTAAAAAGTATTTTTTAAATTTCACTTGTTGTCCTATTCTATACCCAAAGTGTCAACTTTTTATTTTTTTATGTGAATAATGTTTACGCTGAATTTTGGTAACATTAGGTCTTAAAAGCTCGTAAATTTCAACAAAAATCTACCTACTCAGAATTAGACTATGTCAACCTATAACTACATAGTATATTTTAGAACCAGCTCGCCTGCCGTATGACGATAGCATTACAGGGTTACACAGGGGAGGCTACGAACCGCACAATATAGACGTAAGAGGGTAAATGCTTTATGGATCGATGGTACAACTTGCCTAGACTAGTCTTCAAACGATGCAGATATTAGATATAATATTTCATTAGTGACTGAGAAATTATAGTGTGAAACGTTATATGTATATTGACATGTCAAGCGGGATATTAAAGTAAATTAAAATTTAAAATCTGGTAAGGGGACGCTTATTATGAGGAATGATAATATGCGTGCTACAGTAGTGAACGAGGATATTTATTTAATAAGGGCCGCCGACAAAAAAACACCTTAAACTCTAGTGACAATAACATTGTACAAAACACCTAGGTGTTTTCTCAATTAGGGGAGGCCTCAGCATTTATGTTTGGAAAACATGTTGACCTTAAAAAAAAAGAGAATGAAGGATGAGATAAAAAAATCGATAAAAATAATATAAAAAAGAGAATAACAATTAATATGACGGGTGATAGAGTGGAATAGAGGAGGAAGACGCGTTGTACCGACAATACTTAGTGGGATTAGCGCAGGACGAAGATCATTGTGATGTCGACATACGTTAAGAAAGGATATAGCCAGCGCAAAGCCACATAGCTCACAGCGATAAGGCCGCCCATTGTGGACCAAATTGTATTTCAGTGCTAATATTAAGTAAAACTGTAATTATCTTCGGTTGCAATAAAGAGTACTTACTCTATTCTATTCTATATAAGCTAGTCGCATAAACTTAATTTAGCCTCCCTTTTCTCAGTAGGTATTCCTTCTTTACGTAGAATTTACGAAATGAAAACAAATCCTAATATCGCTGCGTACAATAGGATCGAGCCTTGGTGAAACTGCAAACAATAGTCGGAAGGATCTCCCCGTGGAGGATTTACCTACTTTCCATCCCGTTTTGTGAGGGTTTGCGCTGTTTTTTGATATATTACTCTCTAATACGTTTTTTTTTACGGAATTTGTCTTTATAAATATGACAAACTAAGAAATATAAATTAGTAAATTTTACTTTTTGAATTGTTATATTAGCTAAAGATTAGATTGGAATTACTTTAAAAAACAAGAAAATAACATTATCTAAAGTATGACCAAAATCAAATTTCCAAGAGTTAATTCTAGAAAAATATATTTGAAAATTCGCGATATCGCGAGCGTGTTAATTGCGAGCCTTAAATTTTACACAACATATTGAAGCTGTGCGTAAGATAAATCAGCCAGAGCTTAAGTCCACACGTGTGTTATTTTCTCGCGTTTTCTTTTGAAATCACGATAAAGAATCGCGCTGTCAAAGTGAATCGCGACAAAAAACGCATGTGCGTTCATGCTCTAACGCTTTTCGTTTGTACCGTGTTTCAGAAGGTAGGTACGTTAAACATTGTGGGTCCCTGTTATTTAATTTTTTTTTTCTAGCTTTAACTTTAAATTGAAGAACTAAAAAAAAAACAACTTAATGGAACGTAAAGAAATCCATTAGTTTCTTCTCCTCTCCAGCATTTCATAACGCGTTCCAATTGGTTCCTATTTGTAGCTCCGGCTGGCTCGAGATTTTGGCAAAGGCAAATGTACCACCAGCCTTAAGAAATTTAAAAATTGTATTTTATAGTTTTTACCTTCAAGCTATTTCTTATGGTACAGACCCGTTAGTTTCAATAGTTTCGACTTAATCCTAAATTCCAATGTGTTATTACACGGTTTAATTAAGCTCCACCTTGATGATCAATTCAGCCGTTCATGATGAAGTAACAGACACATTCCTTTTTTCGCATTTATAATAATTATTTAATGGGAAGATAGATAACTTTAGGAATATTGAAACACGATAAGATATAAGTTTACAAGAATCAAGTAAGTATTAATTTTATTAGTTAAACTAAACGACCTCTAAAGAATCCATTAGATTCCTCTCCACTGTAGCATTTCATAACACGTTCCATTCGCGTGTGGCTCCAACTCGAGTTCTTGGCAAATGTAACCGTATACGAGCACCGGAGCCCTTTGCTAAGTTACTCGAGCCAAGCCGACCGTGAGGATACGAAGCGCCTTGGGGATGATATCACGGTGTATTAATATTAGCATCTGGAGTAGGCATTCACTTGGCTTGAATGCTGTGACTATTATACAACTATTACCACTTGCAAGGTTCGATAGATTCGATCATCAATCAAAAAATGCCAAAATCCCTTCTAATATAAACGTGAAAGTTTGTAAGAATGTATGGATGTATGTTTCTTACTCTTTCACGCCTTAAGGGGTGGACCGATTGAAAGTATTTTAAATACGAATGTATGGATGTGTACCTATGTGTGTGCCAGTTTGTGTGTTTGGTGAGTTCTCTTCACCCCTAAGCGACTAGAAAGATAAGACATAAGATTTATTTATTGCCAAAAGCTGTGCACATTTATTTACACTAGTACGTAATAAACAATAAGACATTTAAATATTAAAATAATTTATCGTTGAGGCCCAAACCAGGCCCATGACACTCGGTACAATTGTCGACCAGTAATTACCTACTACTACTACATTGAACACGTAACGTGCGTATACTCATCATAGTGTGTGTAAACTACGTAGGGTTGCTACGAAACTCACTTTGCAGCAAGTGGTACGTGTTAAATCGACTAGATGGCGCTTTTTGCAATATCCCACAGGGTCCATAAATTATAATTATTAGCTACGTAATGTTATTTTTAGTTTTGAAATATTTAATTTGTGGAAAATGAATACACTTAGGACCTATTTGAATACATTTAGGGCTGTAAATACATTTAGGACCCATTTGGAATCTAAAAAAACTTCAGATTTTTGTTGGAATAACTGATTGGTAATATCATTCATACACCGAACGATAAAACCCAATTTATAATGTAATGTTTTATCTAAAAATTAAAAATTATTATATACGCGCTATTGATTACTGCCAACTGCCAACCCTGTGCATGTAGCCAACTCGTAGACCACTTGGCGGGGAGGAAAAAAATTTGGCGGGGGGAGGTGAGTGTCGCTTCTTTACGTAGTAATAGTATCTATTCTTTGCCCAAACTAAGCTAGATTAGCCTTGAGTTGAATTTTCGTATTCAAGCAGACTCTGAAATAACACACAAGCTACACCACACAGTAAAGCAGATGGGCACAGCAAGTTTTTTATGAATGTGAAAGGCAAGTGAATCTTTTCCACCTTCTGTATTTCTCATTTCATTCTGTTGCCAGTTACATCTCGGAATACATTTTGGCTTACTTTGTTGTGAACAAAATGAACTTGATGTCACATCTTCCGGACATTAAATCTATGTGACGCGCCATTCTGGGATCTACAGATATTCGATAACGATTCGATATCGAGACGTGGACTGGAATTTAGCAAAGTTTATTGTCGGGAATAGGGGTTTGGCTGTTGGAAATTTTATTTTGAAATGCCGATTTTCTGAGTATGTCAGTTTTTAAATTGGTTTTGGAAAAGGTTTACTTTTAACTTCCGTCACTCACACGCTCGAGTCGCGCACACCCAACGTAGGATTAGCCAAAGTTTAGGCTATTTTCTCATATTATATTGTAAGCCCATTGTGTGTTATTATTGTATTGTATTGTAAACATTATTATGAGAAAATATTTAAGTGTTAGGTACCTATATCCGTTGCCTAGGCATTATACAACACAAAAATGGTTGATTAGCTTGAGACTGTGTAAAATCATCATCAACAACAGCCTACATTCTATCCACTGTTGGACATAGACCATCAACAAGGCACATCAACGCACTCAACCTCCACTCAAAAACTCCTGCCTCTCTGGCACAGACGCTGCGTAGACTTGTCTTGCTGTCAAGTCAACTGTCATCCCATACATTCACAAAAATACAATGTATGGGATGACAGTTCCATTCTTGAAGTTTCTGCGGGATCCCATATGCCATGCTACATCCACTGCTGTGTAAAATGTCATGCAATATTTTATAATCAATTTATAGTATCTAATAGACAACCAGGACTAAATTTTAACCTGTTTTCCGAAACACGGCACTCAAATAGCAAGAATTCCACGCGATAGGATGACGTCTACGCTACCTGTAACTTGTGGTATTCTGAAGCTTGAATTTCGTAATTAAAATAGCCTCTATGTGAAATGTAACTGTGCGACAAGTAAGGTAACTTCAATATTTTTATATAAGTAAAAGTACGAGCAAGATGCTCTCCTGATAGAAAGAGATAACAGTTATCTAGTGAAATAATACTGTAGCTAGTGAAATTACTGGGCTTATTATGGACATAGTTACTATGTCCATAATAAGGAGACAGTGCCAATCAGGATTTCACAATGATGTAAAATTTTAGGTGCACTGCGCTAATGCTTCTTACTCAAGAGTAATAAGATGTTAAGACACTTCAGCCCAGTAATTTCACTGAGTACAGTGCCCTCCTACCGAAGCACGGTTAGGCACAGGCGCGGCGGTAGAATAACTGGCACTGTTGGTACGTAGTAATAGTATCTATTCCTTGCTGTTGGAGTCTTAGTCGACCTCCTGTAAATTAAGTTTACCTCGGCATATTCGTAACCTTCTAGCCTGCCGCTTGAACAGTGATGTGCTAACATTACTGTGCTTCGGTGGAAGGGCACTGTAGCTAGTGCAATTACTGGACTAAAGAGTCTTGACGTCTTATGACTCTTGAGTAAGAAGCGTTGGTCTAATGCACCTAGAATTTCACATCATTGTAAAATCCTAGGTGGCAGGCACTTGTTCACTGTACTGATTACGGGCCGCGTTATTTCTTACCATCAAGAGAGCGTATAGCTCGTCTTCTTACTTCTTTGCATACAAAATTATCTATATCTAGAGAGTCCTTACTGTTTCCAGTAGATAACTGGTATTGCTTTCATTCCACGGCAGACGAGCTCAACGCCGAGAGACGAGACACTGCGGTTAGTGCCACAGAATACTGGTTTACATCGAGATTTTTCCTCATATTTTCTCGATTAAGGAAACCATACAAAAATAGAACTAACGTAAGTAAATATCCTGATATAAACTTATGAATGCCACTTAATTATAAATATTTATAATTTCAGTCCTGATTGAAATAAAGGTTGGTACCTTATCTCTAAATTCTTCAGGGTATAAAACAAGGTTAGACAAAATGTGGTTTTTCATTCGTCGGTAGTTGGTTCCAGACTTCATTTAATTTGTACTATAATTTACCTACTCAATTTGGTACTTTTAGAGTGGGGAGAAGAAATTTTAATGGGTTTATGTTTAGACCTATTGTAAAGGGGAGTGGAAAACCGCACATAACAGAACCGAACAAAACCGAGATTTCGAGTATTAGAACTCGGTGGCACAGGATTACGAAATCTCACGAAGTAGGTAATCCTCTTTCTCTGAGATCACGACAAGCGATAAGGCCGCCCTCGCTTTAGGTTTGTTTTGTTGTCTCAACAAAGAGTATTCTCAACGTCTATTTGCACTATTTTTCATTACCAATTCTGACCTATTTTCGCCTAAGTAAAATGCTTTTAGGAGCGTCCAGGCACACGAAGGCATAAGGGCAGAGAGATGATATTCTCTGAACATTAAGCCTCATTTTATGCCAGGTGTTTTTCCTAAATATTCCCAAAATACCTTTCTAATAAATTAATTAAGTTAAACTTGCTTTTATTAAATAAAGCCACGTTATCGAACATTCAAAATACAAAATATCTAATAAGCAGGCACAAAAACCGTTGCCCTCGTCGCGCCCTCCAAAAGTCTCCGCGACCTAGACGTCTCTCAGATATTCTAGGTGAACTAATTACTAATTACCATTCAATGAATAGGGAAGGAGAATGGTCATGTTTTAAACTCCCAAACGCACTAAAAGTATGAGCTAACCGCAATTTGTTTTATGTTCTAACCCCAGTATTAGTCGTGTCCAGGCCTTCAGCTTATATTTTTTACAAGCTTTTAGTTACTTTTACATGTCCTTGAGTCCGGGCCTATGGCCTAAGGGTCTTCAACACAATCTATTTCTATAACTAAAAGGGTACCTAAACTATTCGAAATTAACAAGAAATGGTTGAATAGGCGCCATTTTGTTTCGACTTGGAAGTTTGAGCAGAGGACGCGGACACAGCTATAATAAATAAGGAGTACCTAAGTCAGGATTTTTTAAAAGAAGACTAGATATAACTTTATTGAATCTAGGTATTATACTATTTCTAAAAACATTTTTAGTTAACTATCGACTTTTTGAAAGCTTTGTAAACTTAAAAGCGTCTCTACTACAAGTCCTATGAAGACCGATCTAGACATAAACTAGTTTGTAGACAAAACTAAGACAGGCTTCGCCTAACGTTACCGGCTCCCATTTGTGTGGGTGAGTGTGTTTAGGACACTCCCGGTGGATTTTGCTTATTAAGGGATGTAATCTGAACTAATCTCGTCGAATTAAGGTTCTAGGGAGAGATTTACTACTGCCTCCTCACACTCAAAATGTTCAAACAGGCTACTAATATGTAAATATGTACCAATATGTGTCATATGTGTGTGTGTGTGTGTTATATATGTGCTAATATGTGTATGTGTGTGTGTATGTACAGTCAACTACAAAGAGATGTATCCATGTTAGGCTTACAAAATGAAGTAAATTTTCATTTGCCACAATGAACTACCCTTGGTTCGTGACATTTCTAGTAGCAATCAAACTTTATATTATCATCGACTCGTTTAATATGCAACAATAATGTATCCCACTACTTTTCCTTAGGTGATACATAATAATAGCATTTAAAATGAATCGAATATAGTATAAGATTTGGTGGATACTGAAAATGTCACGAAGTAAGGGTAAATAATGTTTGCATACTAAACGTTCCTTCATTTTGTAAGACTAACATGGATACATCTCTTTGTAGTTGACTGTACCTAATACGTGTGGGTATGTTATGTTAAATTCCCAGTTTCTATGGGTTTCACTTCCCTTTCGATCGAAGTGAAATGCTGAAGATGGTAGCAGACTAAACGGGACCAATCCATCTCTGGCTTCACCGAACATCATGCCGGAACACGGTCACAATGACCGCTTGGCGACACGGATTGTCCTGTAGGTGGTAACTAGCCACGGCCGAAGGTTACCACCAGTATAAAATGTCCATAATTATCAAAGGGTTAATATTTATAGGCGAGTTATTTTTAATATTTGTATTGTGATGGGTATTCAATAGTTTTTTTATACATACTAATATTACGAGTTGTGAGTAGAAGAGTGTTCGACGTTAGACGCAGTGAAAAGTCGTAAATATTCATAATTTTGAAAATTATTTAAAGCATAAGCAAAGCGTTCGTTATCATTTTAACGCTGCACACAGAGGACCAAAATACTAAAATTTTCGTCGAAAATTGCGCATAAAATTAACTTGGTCTCTTATGGCGCAATTTAAGCTTTATGCCACACTAAAATGGGGTATTTGCTTTCATAAATTGTGTGCTTTGTATTTAGTATGTTGCGGTATTCAAGCGCTAATTTCGTGCGTTAAAATTTAGATTTTGAGATCGTTATCGAGTAAAGGGAGTTATAAAAAAACACATTTACGTTTTTTCACGTTTTTTTATAAAAGGAGTTCTCAGTAAAGTTTTAATTAGGCGTTATAGTATACAAGCTTATACTCGCGGCTTTGTCCGCGTGTAGAAAGGCTTTATAAGCGGAGGATGTAACAAAACCTATCTGTGTTTAAAATCGCAACTCAATCTGTACAGTGGTTTTCCCTGTGCGTTGATATAGTCAGTCACTCTTTCTTTTTACCTATATATTTTTAGATTTGAAGCGGAACTAGCTCTGCCCAGCGCAGCAGTTTATACTGAAAGTAACTTATAAATTATTACAGGGTCTACTGAGCTATGTACATCCGAAATTTCATCTCAGTCACTTCAACCTTTTTCGAATGTTATCGAACTCCTCCAAAACAGCTCGACCGATTTTTATGATTCTTTTTGTGTACCTATATTTGGTAGGTTTACGTATTTTTCGTTAAGTATTTTACCTGTCATATTAGTAACTAGTACACTACATTCTAGATCATATTAGGATTTCAACGGCCATACAGGATGTACCTACGTAAAAAGTAAATATATATATTAACACGATAATTTATGACATAAGATAGCCGAAATGATAATATACTCGTACAAAATTAACATGTTGACATTGAAATAACGTCGAGGTCATTGGCCACACCATAAAATCACCATGTACATACATACGACTGAAGTGGATAGCTACTATTATTAAATAAAGGTTTATGATTCTAGCTGATATTTTGTTACTTTAATATTACCATTTTAAATTTGCAAGTTGTTCTCTAAAGTCATCAGGATCATTTTGTTTGGCTGAAAGCTGAGTCCCACATAACCCGTGCTTCACCCCCGGGAAGTGCGGGTATGCATAAATGCATTTTCCTTTGTTAAAAAAAAAGCCAGAAGCTATTTCCCTCCACTTAGAACGAACTCAAATAATAGTTTTGCTAATTAATGATTATGTTCATATTAAACATTTTTTTTTCAGACGATATTTTGTTTAAACATAATATTAAAAATATCCTACAATCAGGTCAGAGTTTTTTAATTCAGATTTTTACACAAATCGATGCGATTGAGTCGATTTTTTTTTATTATTCGAAATAGCTCTAAAAATATCTAAATATTAATTTTATCGTCACAATCTTTACACAAAACCTTAGATAAGTTCACCTGATAAAAAAACTAGCAATTCAAAGCTTCCTCGCCGGAATCCTTAATTTCGTGTGTTACGTAAACCTTGAGGGGGTCATTGACACGAACGGACAGAGCACGGTTATTAGCCGTGCTAAAGATTTGTGTGGACGTTACGAAATATGATCTGAAAATAACTGATGGCACATAAACTATTAATATTTTATTTTAGCCATTATCGTCCCACTACATGACAAAGGCCTCCCTTCCCTCCTTCCATTCCTCACGTGCAAGGGCCATGGTATGCAAATATTTTTTTTTGTTTTTGTCCAAAATTGGGACAAAAGGAGTCCAGTTCGTCTTGCCATCTACGTCTGGGTCTGCCGCGGCGTCGTTTAACGGTGCTGGGCATTCACTGAAAACTATTAGTTTTAAATGAATCCCTTTCTGTAAAGTGTAAATTTCTGTGAAGTTTATATACTGGTGGTAGGCTTCGGCCGTGGCTAGTTAGTTACCACTGTATATGAAACCGTGTCGCCAAGCGGGCATTATGAAAGTGTTCCGGCATGATGTTCAATGAAGACAGGGAGGGATTTATCCCGCTTTCGAGGCTTAGTCTGCTACCATCTACGGCTGCATCGTCGCTTAACATCACACGAAATCGTGGTCAAAGGCATACCTATAATGTATCTCCTCTTAGTGTCCGATGGTTCATTTAAAAATGTTCGAAATTGCTGTAGAGGCAGTTTTTTCTTAAGCGTTGCGTTACCATTTTTTTTCCCGGGGAAATGCTTTACGCATACCACCCTGAGCAGTTGTAACGCTAGTCACAGGGTGGTAAGGTCCCCGGGGTCCTTCCAGTCGCTGTTCAGCGGGGACGACGAAGGTACGCTCTTGCATTCTTCTCCGTCGTCCCGGGTTGCGTTACGACCTGCTCTAGATTAGATATTTTAGATTAGATCAGTTTTATTGTGTCATATCCACACAAATCCACCGTCCCCAGCTGACACAAAAGACGGGGGGGCGCTCGGCGGCTGTAAGCTTGATCGAATTCGCGAAACCAAAGTAACTGACCCTTGCTCGTACAACGGACAGAAACATTTTATTAACATTTACCGGATCATATTAAATTGGATGTTGTTGAGTTGCATCAACCAATTATTGTGTCACCTGCTGTTTTTTGACACGTTCATTAATTTTACATGTTTTTTTGAAGTACACATTGTACACCTCTAGTCGAATAGCGTTTTATGAAATTGTGGGATTATGCTAGTGTACGAACAAGTTAAAGTTTCTTAATATTATTACCCAGAGAAGACTTACTTCTCTTTGTTGTAATAATACTTATTTGTGTTACATACATCTAATCCCATGAACAACGTCCTACTAAATGCTAAGGTATGAATGTGTGTTTGTTACCCTCGGGCCTCGGGTAATGCGATTGAGCTGAAATTAGGTATTAGAATTTGACCCTGAAATAACTCTTATAGGCAAAAATAACAGCGTATTCTGTAAAACCGTTGGGCTCAGCTAGTATAATGTGAAACAGAGTCACTTCCCACTCTGTACGTTTAAAAAACTATGTCTTAATGTATTAAACTATGCAAAGGAAGTATTAGTAATTTAAGAGGCTAGAGAAAGACGAAGGAAGGGACTGTATTCGGTGTTTTTTTTGTTATCGCCGAGAAAAAAATCATTACGCATACCCTCCCACCGGGGGTATGGGAGGGTTATGTGGGACTCCCCGTGCAGAGCGACTGCACGGTATACCCACTAAAACAACTCGGCGGCACTCTCGCATCGTCTTTGTGACGGAGGACTGGGAATCGGCAGAGCCTTGGCATCCATTCCCCCCTGTATTAGGTGTGTATTTTAAAAACATTTTATCATACTATGAGTCATTCACAATCTCGCTTCTTTATGTACAAAGAGTAATTTTTACCCATATACAAGAGAGATATATACCGCGCTTAGGTCATTTTTTGTATGAAAACAAAGTCACCAAAACATGGCGGGGTGCGGGGGGTGGGTGGCTAGATTTGATTGGCTCGTTCAAGGTCACGTCACAGTTACGACACAGTTTAGGTAATAGTTAGAGGCATAATATGACATTCTAGTGATGTGGTAAAGTCGCTTTATCGATATCGATAAGAAAATATAAGTTACTGTTATTCTTAAGTTTAATGAGAAAGTTCGTTGTATTGTATACTTGAGATATTTTAATATAACTTCAAATATTGTTTTATTATAGCTTAAATGTTTTCTCATCTCTATTAACTCCCAAAGTACCCGAATAAACATTTTATGGGGTTTCACTAAAATATAAATGGGTCCATCGCTCGCATAAAATTTTTAGTCCTAATTTAATGTAGCATAACATTTTTCAGCCTAAGCTTCAAAACCTCTTAAGTTTTTAGGCATAATTTTTTTGCCAAAATTTTTCTTCCATACTATTTTAATAATATATACGCCTAAAATTATGTGTAAATATTATTATGCCAAATTATGATTAGGCTAAAAAATATGCGAGACATTTTAGGCCAAACAAAATTAGGAAAAAAATATGCGTGCGAATATGCACCCAATAAGAATAAACAATAAATGTTAGATAGCGAATTATTTGTTTTTAAATTAGTAACAAATTTAACATTATGTAATTTAAAATACATAGTTTCAGCTTCGTTACACTTCTCATATTATAAGCACCATAATAACCATTCATGAATTGGATACCAGCAACCCTGTATAATATTATACCCTGATAATTTTGGTAATTTTATAAACGTAATACCTACCTACTTCAAAAATCTCAATAACATTTTTGTCGATAAAATTTGTGGTGTAAATTTAAATGTGTCTTATCACTAGTTCATCCGTACATAAGAGAGAACGAGATAATGTTATACAAATTTACCAAGAAAGAATGAGACGAAAAGAGACTTGGCCATTTTTATATCACATTTTATGTTAAACATTTTTCAATGATTAATATCGGAATAATAACTTGCCTGTGCAATAAGATTTCGTCTTTTGCGTAACTGGATGTAGCGCTAGTCTTTCCGCGCCATTTTATTGAACAATACGGCATTTTTAATAATTATTTTTCATTAAGTGTGTGAATGTCACGTTGTCAATGTCGGCCGTGGAATGAAGACGTAAAAGAGGCGGAGCTACGAGGTTATGTTGATTCCGGCATATGACTTGGCGACTGTTACCTCAGTTTAGCTTCCATCTCTAGCTTTATGATCTGTGTTTTTACCTGACGCAAACCCATTATTAATGAGGGTATGTTTAAAAAACGTTCCGAATCCTCTCGGGGAACAAATTGGCGTAAACACCGGGGTGGCAGAGCACCCCCGTGAAATATACTGTAACACACATTACCTGATTATTATTATTCGTTACATAATAAACAAAATACGGACTGAAACGTTTTTTAATAAATTGATTGGCGTACATTTTACAAAGGGCTTCTTGTGTAAAATGTTTCAAAGTTTAAACAAACAAATAAACATTCCTCTATACCTACTACTAAACGTAACAAGTCGCTTCTTCTTGTCTGTATGTCCTCATGTATGCTTAGATTTTAGAAACTACGCAACGGATTTTTTTTAATTAATTTTTTTTTATACGAGATAGGCCTACGTTTGACCACATCCCACCTGATGGAAAGTGAAAATGCGGTCGACGATGGATCACGTAAGATGCCTAGAAAGGTACCTATTCACTCGTGCCTTGAAGATACCCAAGTTGTACCGCTCGGGAAACACGGATGACGGCAAAGTGTCATTTTCAGGAAAACTTTTTTTAAACTACAAGTAAAAAACGTACAGAATCCCTTTCTGGAACCAAAATTGGCGTAAACAACGGGGCGGCAGAGCACCCCCGTGAAATATATTGTAACGCACACATGACCTGGTTACATGCAAAATATGGGCTGAAACGATTTTTAATAAATTTATTGGCGTAGGTGTACATTTTACAAAGGGCTACTTGTGTAAAATGTTTCAAAATTGAAAGGTAAATAAAAAAGGATAATTTTAAGGTATAAAAGAAAAGATAAATGGCTTTCCGGCTAAATATGCCTATTACACTCTTACGAAGCGTTTGTTCATTTAACGAAATCATTTATTTTCGTCAACAAAGGACGCAAGTAAATTTTTCAAAAAAAAAAAAAAAAACAGTTAAAAAAGGTTTATACCTACATATGTAGGCGCATACTTTTTTTAAAAATTATTTTGGGGTAAATTAAAAAAAATATATATTTTATTTATTTAGTGGAAGTTTAGAAGTCTTAATATTTTATTATTATTATGAGCCTACTGGATCCCACTGCAGGGCAAAGGCCTCCCTACCCTCCCTCCAACTGTCTCGGTCAAGAGCTATAGATTTCCATCCTTCCGCATGCGAGTCGATGTCATCCCGCCATCTCTTCCTAGGTCTGCCGCGTGGCCGTTTGGTAGTAGGGGCCCATTCGGTTGTTATTTTGGCCCAATGTTTATCTGGCATGCGACAGACATGTCCTGCCCAGTCCCATTTAAGAAATGCCGTTTTTTGGGTGACGTCAGCTATTTTGGTATTGGAGCGCAGCGTGGTGTTTCTGATGTGGTCTATTAGTTTGACGCCAAGAATACTGCGTTCCATCGCTCTTTGGCAAATCTCGAGGGCGGACCTCTGCTGGCATGTCAAAGACCATGTTTGTGCTCCATATGTGAGAATAGGGAGAATGCACATGTCCATGAGTTTTCTTTTTAGAGACATGGGAAGGGTTCCCTTCAAAAGGTCTTTCATGGACCAAAAGCTCCTCCAGGCGTTTTCTGTGCGACGTGCAACTTCTTTATCTTGTCGCGCCTGAAAGGAGACTATTTGGCCCAAGTATATGTACTCCTGGACATATGCGACCTCCCCACCCCCAACATGGATCTTATGTTGAACACTGTTGGTCATTAGTTTAGTCTTTGACATGTTCATTCGAAGTCCGACCTCAAGACTTGCCTTGCTCAGGTCTTCAAGCATGTCTCGAAGTTCAAAAGCTGAGGAAGAGAATAGGACTATGTCGTCAGCGAATCGTAGGTTAGATAGCCTCTTTTCGCCAACGACGATGCCCTTACATTCTTCCCACCCATCGGCTAGTTTCTTAAAGACTTCCTCTAATACGGCATTAAACAATTTGGGGGATAACGGATCGCCCTGTTTCACTCCTTTCAATATACGGAAAGATGGACCTGGGTGATTTAATTTTATAGATGCTGTACTGTTTCTGTATATACTTGTGAGTAGTTGGATGTATGTGTCGTTTATTGTTTGGTTATGGAGTGCTGCAAATATTGATGAGTGAGTGATACTGTCAAATGCCTTGGAATAATCAACAAAAGCTAAATAAAGAGGTAATTTAAATTCAACATGTTTTTCTAAAATTTGATTGATTGAATGTAGGTGGTCTGTGGTAGAGAGACCGCGGCGAAATCCGGCTTGTTCTGGAGGTTGGTGTGTATCTAGCGTGCTTGATATCCTATTTTCGATAACTTTGATGAAGGCCTTGTAAAGGTGTGAGATGAGGCTTATTGGTCGATAGTTCTGAATATCGGATTTGTCACCCTTTTTGTGTAACAGGATTATATTTGAGTGGCAGAAGTTTTTGGGTAAGAGGCCTGAATCTAAAATTGAATTGAAAAGCTTTGTTATATGTTGGTTAAGGACGGGTTCTCCAAGTTTAAGGTGTTCGGTGGTAATACCATCGTCTCCAGGTGATCTATTGTATTTCATACTCTTTATTGCGCGATGGACTTCCATCGGGGTTATTGATGTTGTGTCTTCGGAGCGCATGTAAGTATTGTGGGATATTTGAAGAGCTAAGTCGTCGAAATATAGTGAAGAATAAAAATCTGTGCAAATTTGAATAATTTTGTCCCTGTCACCTCTTTTCACACCGGTACTGTCTTTAAGGCTAGCAATAGTCGATCGCCCTTTGCTCATCACTGTCTTAGCTTTTTTCAGTGAGAGTGAGTTTTCGAGGGTGGTCTTCACAAGGGAATTGTTGTACTCTCTAATGTCTTTTCTTATGCTGTTCTTTACTTCTTTATCTTTCTTTGTATATTCTGTCGTATGATAAGTTAATTTCTGTCTTTCTTCAATTAGTTTTTTAGAATGCTGGCTTAATTTTCTCTGTTTTGTTTTTGTTACTTTTATTTTTTTTTAGAGATCGAATTAATTAATTTTAGAAGTCTTAATAGCTAGGGTTTAAAGTAAAAATATAATTCTATAGAGCGCATTCCACACCAATTCTGCCCCTATTGTATTAAAGTTTACAGAAGCCTGTCTAATGTTTAATAGAACCCACGTGACACGTGCAAGGGAACTTTCCCTGCATTTCCTTGTTATAAACATAATACCTATGCCCTTGACATCACATAACTACTATATTATACACATACATATGTACATACTACATACATATAATCACGCCTGGTTCCCGTTGGGGTAGGCCGAGACTATTTTCTTTGGCGGGGGAGTCCCACATACCGCCCCGCGCCCCCCGGCGTGGGGTGATGATGCGTAACGCATTTTTCCTGGGTCAAAAAAAAAAAAAAGGCCGAGACTATTTCCCTCCATTTGGTACGATCCTGACACACCTCTTTCGCTTCCTCGACGTTCATCACATTCTTCATGCACGCTCGCCGGTTCTTTATACTCTTGACCTGGCCTTTCCTTAGAACGACATTTATTGGGTCAAGGAAAGTACTATACATACAGTAGAAAGGAAGGGAAGGAAAGGAGGGTTAGTAGGAGAAGGGAAGTACTAGTTCATATAAATCTATAGGTTGGTATATTATACGTACGTGTATAGTTTAGCCTAGACTCTTGCCTCTTGAGAACAATTGGTTTCAAGGCGTTAGCAATAAATACAACCAATCTAACTAGTATGGCTGCCTGGAGATTCTTGAATAAATTTATGTACAGTCAACTACAAAGAGATGTATCCATGTTAGTCTTACAAAATGAAGGAACTTTTAGTATGTAATTATTTACCCTTACTTCGTGACATTTTCAGTATCCACCAAATCTTATACTATATTCGATTCATTTTAAATGCTATTATTATGTATCACCTAAGGAAAAGTAGTGAGATACATCATTGTTGCATATTAAACGAGTCGATGATAATATAAAGTTTGATTGCTACTAGAAATGTCACGAACCAAGGGTAGTTCATTGTGGCAAATGAAAATTTACTTCATTTTGTAAGCCTAACATGGATACATCTCTTTGTAGTTGACTGTACCTATCTACCTATAATATAAGGTAGGTGGACATGTAGTTTAAGATTTTGAAAATTAACGTGAACTTTATCTGTTTTATTTAGATAGACCTTGCTTCAACTTTTATATTACAGATGTGTGTTGTGTGATGGTGATAGAAAGTTTAATATTTGTTACGAGTTTCATCACAATCGGTTCTTTCAAGCTTTGCTTGTAACTTTAAACAAAATATTTGACTTCAGCTTCAAATTGTTCACATTAACATTCAGGCCATTTCAAACGAAAATAATAACTACAAAGTAAATTTTTATTTACACTAATATTGTAAATGTGAAAGTTTGTGAGTGAGTGTGTATGTTTGTTACTTCTTCATTCTTCACGCCTAAACGGGTGGACAGATTGTGATGAAATTTGGTAGAGCCAGCTTAGACCATGGAATAACACATAGGCTACAGTACAGCGGGTAAAACCGTTTGGCGCAGCTAGTTCTACATAAGAAAACATGAAACCTCCCCAGTTTTCCATCCACACCAATATACATTTCCCACTATCAATAACGTAAAGTTTAAGTGTTCATATCGCGACCAGACACCGCATAAATCGCACCCAAGTCGCAACTAAAAGATACGCCCTAGCCCTAAAGAAATATTGCTCAAAATATACTTTTAGATATGTAGATGAAAAAGTACTGGACTGAGTTTGGTGAAAAAGAGATAATAAGCTCGTATGGTTGTATTATAAACGTTCAGAACGGAAGCTTTCTGAGCTAAATCCGGCTTCGAATCAGATCCAAATCCGTCCGACCGAAGTAACTATAGTAACTCGTAGTTTTCGTATAAAAATCCTATTCATAACGTCCCTTCTGAAAAATCACTACTCTAAGAAAGAAACCTACATTATACAAAGAGTTTCTTCTTATACTCATATAAACATAGGCAAAGATTGTTCAGATGGGATATTATGAATAGGATTCTTGATGAATTTATTTATTAAAAAAAATTATTAGTGTTCTGTCATTTACGCGCCCTACATTGCACCATAACATATTTGGCGCAGTCAGTAGGATAGGTAGGTACATGGACATGATATTCATTTCTTTGTGAACAAATGATTTATGTTTACTTTGGTCTCAAAAACATTACGATGACAGGCAGAAATCGGATGACTGCCTATTGCAGTGTAAGCTTAAAGCTATCATACCAAAATGTTCATTTTACCGATTCGGAACCTTTTTCAGCAAGCTAAGTCCAGTAGTTTTCTTCTTCCATGTTTACAGAATAAAGATATATACATACGCACTAAGATATTCTTTGTGTCATAACTTTGAAAGAAATTGAGTATTCAGTGTATGTTATTGGAAACAAAGACAAAATAAATCATTACAAAGTTATGTGTATTTTTAGTAAAGGAACAAAAAACAGTTCTTTTGGCATAGATTTTACAGTTAATTATTGTTTTACTCTTCAAAAAAAAGTGAAGAGAAAAAAACTACTGTAAGATGCACGTAGTTCTTTTTAGTATATAAATTCCTACTTACTAAACCAGAATAGGTCACTAACCTCATTCTGACCATTAAGATATGATTTTAATTTCAAAAAATTGCAAACACGATGTAAAAATATGCAATTTTTCTTATCAACACGGTACGAAATCTACACTTAATTTTGGACATAAACATCAAAGCCATAAGGACCAAAATCGTTTGTGTTTAGTACAATAAAACAGGTATAATTCCTATAAGAGGTTTTTAGACATACTAGACTAGTTTTATCTAAATAGGGAATGATGAATACGTCCGACGCGAACAAAGGAATAATTTCCACGTTCAGTTCTGTACTCCGTGCCACGTAAAAGGACGATGTGGAGTGAATTACAGTGTAAGTTTAAAAGTTATACTGTAGCACAGGATATGTGCCTATTCGTAATTTAATATATTTGCATCATAATAATCTTGCTAATATTGTAAACGTAAAAGTTTGTAGGAATGTATGGATGTCTGGATGTCAGGATGTGTGTTCTGTATTTGTGTGGATGTGCGACTCTTTCACGTTTAAACGGGTGGACCGATTGAGTAGGAATTTGGTATAGAGTACGGCGGTTAAAATAGCTGGGCGGAGCTAGTTTCTATATAAAAAACTCAGCCTTACTAGGTTTACTAGGCTTAACCTACCTGGTTTAGACGAATAAGTAATAAAAACACCTTTTTAATATTAGTAGGAATTTGTTCTATAATACTCGTATAATATCACTTTTTGTATTATAAGAGCAGAGCAGAGATGCAACGCTAAGAGATTTCTATAAGTACTTTATTTTTCTACTAGCTGACCCGCGCGCACTTCGTTGCGCGTGAGAGTCAATTAATAAAGCGAATTTGGTGCTGCTATGTTCACTATGATAGTATTTCCATCCCCGTGACTTTGTAAGCGTAAAATAAGGCATGGCTATATATTATTTGCTCCCGCTGTGGGTAGCGAAGAATATCGGGTTGGGTATTTCTATGCAGTTTTGTTCGCTACCGTAGAAACCAATCCTATGTCCTTTCCCAGAGGTCAAATTATCTCAGTTGAGCGGTAGTTTATCGCCTTCATAAATTTTCACGCCTCTTTTCAGGAATTAAAACTATTTGTGGTCCTTTCCCGGTAACTCTTTAACTTATCTCTACTGTAATGTACCTCAGCTAAATTATTATTCGTTACTAATTTCTCACACCATCCTTCCCGCGACTCAAATCAATTCCATGGTTCCTGAATTCCCATTAAATCTCTGATCCTCCTTCCCCCTCCTTTAATACTTATTCTCCTTAAAGTTAATTTCTGACATAAAAAAACTATTCATTAACAGAACTTAACAAAATATCAGCTCATTTTCGGTTCAGCGGTTACTAATTTCCATGCAAACGTTTTTGTGAAAAAATTCCTGTTCTGGTGAGAATTTCACAAAATCCCTTCTTATCGGTCGCCTACGTTACATAAAGAATACGTTGTCCAAATTTTAGCTAAAACGAAGAAGCGGTTACCTTTCCTACACAAACTGGATCCCTCTTTCCTCCCCTCAAAGGTTGATTTCTGGGATAAAAAGTATCCCATATCTTTTTTTAAGACTTAATCTACCTTTGTATCAAATTTAAGCGCAATAGGGTCAGCGGTTCTAAATTTCCCATACAAACTTTGACCCCCCCCTTTAACCCCCTTAAAAGTTAATTTCTGACATAAAAACTATTCAATGTTCCTAAACACACTTCAGACAATCGTTTTACAAAATATCAGCTCAATCAGTTCAGCGGTTACAGATTTGGATACAAACGTTTTTTAGAATTAATTCCCGTTCCCGTGGAAATTTTGCAAAATCCCTTTTTATCGGTCATCTACGTTACATAAAAAAATACGCTGTTCAAATTTGAGCTTTAAAAGATGGCCGGTTACTGATTTTCTACTCAAATTTCTACCCCCCCCCCCTTCTTCCCCCTTCAAGGTTGATTTCTGGGATAAAAAGTATCCCATATCATTTTTTAGGACTCAATCTACCTCTGTACCAAATTTCAGCTCAATAGGGTCAGCGGTTTTAAATTTTCCATACAAATTTCGACTCCCCTTTACCCCCCCTTAAATGTTAATTTTCGTCAAAAAAAAAAAATTAATGTTCCTAAACACAATCTAAACAATCGTTTTACAAAATTTCAGCTTAATCGGTTCAGCGGTTACGGATTTGCATACAAACGTTTTTCGGGAATAATTCCCGTTCCCGGAAGAATTTTGCAAAAATCCCTTTTTATACGTCGCCTTCGTTACCTAAAGAACACGCTGGTTTAAATTTCAGCTTAAACAAAGAAGCGGTTACCGATTTCCTATTCTAACTTTGACCTCCTTTATCCCGCCTTAGAGGTTGATTTTTGGAATAAAAAGTATACCATTCAATTTTTTAGGACTCAATCTATCTCTGTACCAAATTTCAGCTCAATAGGGTCAGCGGTTCTAAATTTTCCATACAAACTTCGACCCCCCTTTACCCCCCTTAAAAGTAAATTTCTGACAAAAAAACTATTTGATGTTTCTAATCACAATCCCAACTATCGTTTTACAAAATTTCGGCTTAATCGGTTCAGCGGTTACGGATTTGCATACATTCGTTTTTCGGGAATAATTCCTGTTCCTGAGGGAATTTTAAAAAATCGCTTCTTATTGCACGATGAAATCTTCTTACGAATACGCTGTCCAAATTTCAGCTCAATCCGTCCAGCCGTTTGGGCTGTGCGTTGATAGAACAAAAGTGTACGAACGATTTTATATAATAGATAAGTAAATCTTTAGATAGATATAACTCTTTTATTTAAAAACCGATTTAAATAAAACCAATACTATTTACAAATTAGAGAAATTTGCAACGTTTTAGCGAAAACTGCATACAATTCGGTTGTGCCGTTTTATCACACATAAGTAATAACCTTTTTACAAATTAAGCCTAATAAAACTACTCTGGTAAATTTTCGTTTATGGCCACATCGATAGATGGCGTATTTTTAGTTTGTCGCACTTTTTGCTTTTTGATTTTTTTGAATTGAATTTACTTTATATTCTATTACTTTTACTTCTAAATTTTGATGTAAATTAGGGGCGATGTGTCCGATATAAATGATTATTATTTATTTTATTATTTTATTTTACGTTTCCCTAGGAAAAATTGACAAAATGTTTTACGATCTAGATCGCGCAAGCGACTTTTTCGCGTCGTTTTGTTCATATGCGTATTTTCACAGTTCACCTTAGTAAAGGATCACAATGAATGGGGAGAAATTTCCATTCTTATTATATGTATGGATATGGATATGGATGTGTAATCACTTAGTCTACAGACTAAGTAGGTAGATACTATATAAAATTATAGATAGGTACATAGAACATAATATGAAAATATGAATCACGTAGCTTATCAGTGCGCGCGTGCGTTTCCAGGACGCAAAAATGTCTCTTATCTTTGCAAATTAATGTACGTTGTAGTATTTTATTGTTGGAAGTGAATAACTGGGTTGAAAAGTCTTTATATATATAATTTATGAGCAAGAAGTGTTAGTGCTATGCACCTAGAATTTTACATCGTTGAGAAGTCCTGGGTGGCTTCCCGTGTCTGTTCTATTTATGCTTATATCTTTAAAACTACGCAACGGATTTTGATGCAGTTTCTTTTAATAAGATAGAGTGATTCAAGAGGAAGGTTTTTTATATATGTGTTATAATAGATGCATTATACATATTAGAGAAACACTCATAATTTTCTGTAAGGCACTACGAAGTGCGCGCGGGTCTACTAGTGAATAATAAAGCGTTGTTACAAAGTGTGCCAATAGCATATCTTTTCTATTCTATATTTTACAAGCTTAAACAAAGCTTTAGTATTTCAACATTTTAGAGCATTACATAGAACGTAGATATTTCGTCGTACTTTTCCTGTTTTTGTGAGCGTCAAACAAATATTTTCGCGGAATAATCCCTTTCAAAACACAGTTCGTTTCGTTTCGCCACAAACATTTTCCGTGTTACACCAAAACAAAATTATAATTGGACTTCCAACAAAAAACTTAATGAAAAACGACTTTGCAACATTAACATGATTATTATTAATGTAAAATGTTGTGTTGGTTATTTTATTCATTACTAGCTGCGCCCAGCGGTTTTACCCGCTATACTATAGCCTATGTGTTATTTCAGGGTCTAAGCTATCTCTATACCAAATTTCAGTTCAATCGGTCCAGCCGTTTAGGCGTGAATGAGTAACAAACATACATTCAGACATCCCGGCATCCATACATTCTTACAAATAAGTAAGTAGGTAAGCCTTTACCCACTATTTCGCGTAGTGTTAAGCGACTATGCGGCTGTATCAGATGAAATCAGACTAAACCTAGAAAGCGGGATAAATCCCTCCCTGGCTTCACTGAACATCATGCCGGAACACGGTCACAATGACCGCTTGGCGACACGGTTTTGTCCAGTGGGTGGTAACTAGCCACGGCCGAAGCATACCACTAGTATAACGAGTGGAAAACCCGCACATCTTTCTAATATTATAAACGTGAAAGTTTGTAAGAATGGAAGTCTGGATGTATGTTTGTTACTCTTTCACGCCTTAACGGGTGGACCGATTTAGCTGAAATTTTGTATAGAGATAGCTTAGACCCTGGAATAACACATAGGCTACAGAACAGGGGGTAAAACCGCTGGGCACAGCTAGTAATTAATATGAGTCAATAGTAAGTGCAAGTGTAATCTCCATATTTTTTGATGTCAGTCAAAGCTAAAAACGAAAAGTACCCCAGTCAACTTTTCAGTTTTCACAAAACACACATAAAAGGGGACTTCCATATTTCCCATAGCACACTGTACATGTTATTCATAGAACAACAATGGTGTGGGCCTACGGAATTTACCCCCATCAGGGGAGCTGAATAACGAAATTGAACGACTATTGCTTTCTCTTTTACTCTTGTTATCTGAAGGGGATAGTGGATTAGTAGGGTTGTCTGTAATGGCTTACTAAAAAAATTACCTCCCCATGCCATTTTTTTATAAATAAAACTGAAAACATTTTTAAAATGTGTGCAATAGGCAATAAATATAGGACTTTTTTTTTATATACGAGATAGGCCTACGTTTGACCACATCCCACCTGATGGAAAGTGAAAATGCGGTCGACGATGGATCACGTAAGATGCCTAGAAAGGTACCTATTCACTCGTGCCTTGAAGATACCCAAGTTGTACCGCTCGGGAAACACGGATGACGGTAAAGTGTTCCAAACGCGACCAGTTCTCATTAAGAACGACGAAGCAAAACGCTTGGTGCGGGCAGTAGGTAACGCCACTAAGTAAGGATGCCGCTTTGCCGTCTGCCGCGACGTCCGTCGGTAGAATGGGCTTGGAGGAATTAGTTAGGACTTAAATTCTCTTGAGGAATTTTCAAAATATTAATTCTATGAAAATATATTTCGAATTGTATCAAATAGTGCGAGCGAGAGAGCGTCCAGCTGAATAACTCTAAACATTAGGGAAGCAAGCAGCGATCGTCGAACACGTCTCATTCATCATTTTTTTTACTTTTGTACTGGTGGAAGGCTTCGGCCGTGGCTAGTTACAACTTACCACCAACTGGACCACCTGGCCACCTACCCACCGATGGAGTAGGCGTGTTCTAGAGTGGAGACCGCGTCTCGGCAAACGTAGTGTAGGGCGTCCTTGGGCTAGATGGGGTGACGATATCCGGAAGGTCGCAGGGAGCGGGTGGAGGAGGAAGACGAGAAACGAGTTGAGTGGCGTGCCATGGGGGAGGCCTATGTCCAGCAGTGGACGAACGTGGGCTGATGATGATGAACTGTGTCGCCAAGCTGTTAATATAACCGAGTTCCAGAATGACGGACAGTGAAGCCAGGGCGGGATTTATCCTTCTCGGTCTTCAAGGATTAGCTTTTTGCCATGTACGGCCGCATAGTCGCTTACATCACGAGAGATTGTGATCAAAACTAACCTATCATCATCTTCCTGCCCTTATCCCACATTATGTAGGGTCGGCACAACACATCTTCCTCCTCCATTCTACTCTAAACAAGTGAAATTTGAAAAAAAAAAAACTTTTTAAAAACAAGCTTTTATTATTATAACCATCTAGCACCAAAGTACTCGTCAAGACGAATTAAATGAGGCCAAACTCGATGGGGTTGCGTTGTTTAATTACGGAGTTCCTATGACCTTCCAGCTCCATCATCAGATCAGCTCGATGTCATAAAAATACTGCATTGTCATCCGATTTATACATGCATGCAAAATTTCAGCTTAATCGGACACCGGGAAGTGGGTCAAATTAAACTTTCAAGATTTGATTAGTAAATAAAAGCTTGTAAAAAAGCAAAGGCTAACCTAAAATGAATAAAAAAATGTTTAGTACTATACAAGCTATCAGATGATATTATTTAAAATAGAGTTTTCAACCTACCTACCTACTTATGAACACCACTCAAAAAATTCAGGTCAATAATGTTTTTCCGCATTGAACGTAATTTTTCCTTCCTGTTTCGTATTTATATTTAAAACAATCCCCTGAAGCTGCTTCAGCTTGTAAATAATTAATTACACAGAAACACGGTTTGAGAATTGAAATGTCTATTTTTCTTTGCACATCAGATAAACTGTGGTTATCTTGACATTAATTTGGTAAGTAATTTTTGTATATATTTTTGTTTACAATAAAACATTATTTTATCCTCTCCAGACTTCAGTTAGATTTACAATTCGTTGGAATCTTTTTTTTTTATGAATGTTCACTACACAAAAACACAACATTCTTTCCTGTATAATAATAACATCAATGTGGGTCATTTTGATGCCTCGGAATCTTAGCGACGTGAAACTCCAGCATATACGTAAGATGGCGACAGAACCTATAATAATTATGATTTGACTCAGTGTAATGACGGAAACCACTTCTGTTGAAGAATAAACTTCGGTAATATTAATTTTATTTTCTTACGTTTTACTGTTTTATTATGGTGAAAGCAAGGTGAAGCCGAGGCCTGTCCTTTTCCGTAAATTTCCAAGATAAAGAAAAATAAATACCCTAAAGGTTATCGCGTCAACCCTACCAAACAGGCATGTGTTTATAATTTAACGGTGGGTCAGATTCGAAGAAAACCGTTTGTGGCTTTCCCCATTACAATTTTTATAGTTCGGAATGAAATGAAAATAGATATGACCAAAATGTATCTGTTAATAAAGGGTTTTTCCCGGTAAAGCACAAAAATCGAATATTAGATTATTATTAAAACTTAGGCTTCTTCTTGCTCGAGCTAAATCACCGGGCGTCATCATCATTCACAGCTCTAGCCATATAATATATTTAAGGTCTGCTTTAAATTCGTTCAAACACGATTTCAGACTTCAATAAGAACTGAATAAAAATATGAGAGACTAGCTGCGCCCAGCGGCTTTACCTATGTGTTATTCCAGGGTCTAAGCTATCTCTATACCAAATTTCAGCTGAATCGGTCTACCCGTTTAGGCCTGAAAGAGTAACTAACATCCAGACATCCATTCTTACAAACTTTCACGTTTTATAATATTAGTAAGATGAAAATTGAGCCAACAGTTCCAGTTCTTCTACCGTCTGAGCAGACTAGACCTTGACTTGGAGTAAGAAGCAGTGCAGTGCACCTAAAATTTTACAACGCTGTGAAATCCTAGGCACTGTATTAATTATGCGCAGCACTATCTCTTACCATCAGGGAGATCGTCTTGCTCGTCTTCTTACTTTGTATATAAAAAAACTATTTTTGTGCCAACTGATTCTTCCAGGTGTTCGAACACTCATTGTTGACAATCTCTTAGGAGAGCGTCTTGCACGTCTTCTTACCATAAAAAACATACAGAACCTTTTTATTGACGCCGAGAAAAACTTTTTACGCATACCCTCCTATCCTATCGAGGGAATGGGAGGGTTATGTGGGACTCCCGTGCAGGACGGCTGCACGGTATACCCACTAAAACTCGGCGGCACTCCCGCATCGTCTTAGTGACGGAGGACTGGGAATCGGCAGAGCCTTGCATCCAGTCCACATAAATTACCTATTACTTTTTACATAACGTGTTGCAAGAGATTAATCACTATCAAAGAGTTACATAGCACTTTTCAAAGTGACGTTTTAGAAAGTAGAGATAACGGTGGATTTAATTCGCAATGCTGCAGTGCGCTTTCGAAACTGCATTTCATTTGATTTCATGCACTTAATACTTAATGGCAAATGAGGAAAACATTTTTACTTCTTTTTATTTTTGGGGTTCCGTAGCCAAATGTGTAGAATCTGAACAAGACACGAAACTGGGCTGTAGAGTCTTAACATCTTATGACTCTCAAGTAAGAAGCGTTGGCTGAGTTCACTCAGAATTTTTCCTTTGTAATATCCTTGGTAGCACTAACCAATTATGAGCAGCGTTATCTCTTACCATCAGAAGAGCGTCTTGCTAGTCTTCTTACTTCATTGTATACACGCGTTTAGTAATAGTAGGTAGGGAGTAGGGAACCGAAAACATTTTTGCAGCGCGAGCGCGTCGTTAAATCATATGGGGAGAAAGCTTGCACCCTGAAGTGTACCCCTTTTTTTTGTAATCGCCGGGAATAAATGCATTACGCATACCCTCCCATCGAGGGAATGGGAGGGTTATGTGGGACTCCCGTGCAGGACAGCTGCACGGTTTACCCACTAAAACGACCCGGCGGCACTCCCGCATCGTCTTAGTGACGGAGGACTGGGAATCGGCAGAGCTTTGGCATCCAGTCCCTGAAGTGTACCCCTACCAAAAATGAACTCTTGATATAGGATACTATAAAGTATAAAGTAACCTTGACCACGATCTCGTGTGATGTTAACGATGCGGATGGTGCGGATGATGGCAGCAGACTAAACCTTGAAGGTGGGATTATAATTCCCTCTCCAGCTTATCGATTAATTATTCATAGAACTGACAAAAGTGAAAGTATTAATTTGAACACACCACCTAACCCATGTGAATTTCAATTTTTTCCTCTCCCTGCACGGTTGTCTGGAAGAGATCGCTATTAGCGATAAGACCGCCAATTGTAACACATAGCTTTTGTATTGTTTTAGTTTATAAGTTGTTTTTGTACATTTTCTTATGTGTTCCAATAAAGGGTTATCTATCTATCTATCTGACATACAATTTTGTTTGTTCATATTTGTCATACTCTTTATAGGTATCCAACATTCTATCTAGATGGGAAAAATACCAAAAAAGTTTTGCATTTTTCGATAAAAAATATAACCGGGGAATATCTAAAAACCGTTGCAAAATCGAGTTTTTCGTTTCTATGTTCTAACCACTTTTAGAATTGGATTTTATCGAAAGCTTTTCCGGATTAAAAAGACATTACTGGATGAAATAGTTGGGGGTTTTTGCTTTGAAAAGAGTAAAAGTAGGACAGCGTTTAAAGCGTTTTCAACTACTTTTATGCGCTTTAGAAGATTAGTGGATAATTTCGGTGCTACAAGATACAAAAAGTAATATGGTTTAAGATCAAAAATTTTGACGTGCTTGCCGTAAGCACCAAGTCTTAGGTTTAATGTCTACAACAATTGAAAAAAAAAGAAAATGCAACCTACCAGCTAACCTAACCAGCATAACAGCAGAAAATGCTGTTGTAGCATTAAGTTAGTCCTAGCTCTGTGCTGAATAAATAAATAATAAACAATTCAAATTTGTTACCAATAGAAAATAACAATTAAGATAATAAATGTGTGTAAATATCATAATTGGTCCCATGTTATTTTCTAGATCCACACGTTGGGCAAGTGACCTTGTACGTGTGAAAGCTGGTGTCAGCAGTTTGAGATGAATGTGCTATCAGTCAGTTATTCATTTATTTTTATAAATAAATACAATTTATGTGTCAGATAGGTATTATAGCACAATATACAAAGTATAGTGTCTAATAAATTAATTCATACAACTTTTATTAATTATTTAACTTTATAATCTAATAGATCCTAGTGTCTGTAGAACATCAGCTCGATAAGCCAGCGTTTTAAACGTAATTTAAAACTGACCATATTTTTTGCGCTGGTGACTTTCTCGGGCAACTTATTGTACACGGACGGCCCCATGATATGCGTAAGTTTGCAGGATTTTGCTAACGACCTGCATTCCTTTTATATGTACCTACGTTTAGAAGATAAACGAGCCCGTCTAGTCAATTTAATCTATTCTAGTCATTCAACATCTTTTTGTACATTCTAGACACAAGAGAACCTGTCCAATCGGCTGGGAATTTCAAAGGTCACCCAACTCATAACATCTGGTGTTTATTTGCCCACATAACATATTCCAAACACTTAGGAATTTTGAATATTACCATAGCTTTGAGAGGACACTTGAGATAAGATAATATTCTACACTAAGCATCGCACTCCGGTTTTATCTCATTATATGAGCTAGCCTTTATGTTATTTCAACTCGTAATTTTTCTAGGTAAGTTCTATACCTAACTGTGTTAAACGCTGTATTACTCTCTCTCTCTCTGTGTTGTGTGTAGTTAACACTCCTAGTTTGTAATGTCCTCCTCTTCTTCGTCTTCCTGCCCTTATCCCACACTAGGTAGGGTCGGCACAACACGTTTTTCTCCTCCATTCTGATTTATCATCCGGCAATTCTGCATTAGTTTGTTATGTATGTGCACAAATAAATGTACCTATTTTCTTTCTTTCTTTCTCTTTGTTGCTCTCTCTGTGTCGCCAAGAGGTCATTGTGACCGTGTTCCGGCATGATGTTCAGTGAAGCCAGGGGGGATTTATCACGCCTTCTAGGTTTTGTCTACTATCATCTACTGCCGCATCGTCGCTTAAGATCAGCGAGATCGTGGTCAAAGGCTAACCTATAATGATTAAAAAAAAATTACCTACAAATGAAAAAAATATATTAAGTGCTCTCTTTCGAAATTTCTCTTTGATAACAATATCGAACTCTGAACGATTTCTAAAAAAAAACACTAGTTTAGCCCAATGTTAAATTAAAATTATACCTCTATATTTTTACGCGTGGTCCCGTGGATTTCACAGATTAAAAAACTAGTTAAAAGGATCGAAAGCATCGAAAACAAAGTACTCACCTACAAACGGCAAAACAAATTCGAAAGCTTTTACCCATGCTTGATTCAATTAAAACGGCTAATTGGATTCATTCACAGTGCAGGTTTTTGTCGATCAATAAGTCTATGAATATGGTCATTGGTGGTAATTCGGTAAGGGGACACCCAAAAAAGGTTTGGATGAACTGTGTGAAGAAGGATATAATATCCAATTGCACGCAGAGTGCATGAAGATTTGACGGATGATAGAGTGGAATGGAGGAGAAAAACGTGTTGTACCGACCCTACCTAGTGTGGGATAAGGGCAGTAAGATGATGATGATGCGGGTTTTTGTCGATCGATCATCGAACTTGAGAACATGTACCTAATAATGTAAATTATTGAAGCTGAGCGTATGAAGTTAAAGTAATGGAAGCCTACCTAAGTCCGGAATACTATTGGTAAACAAGTGAAATTTTTAAAAACTTTTTAATAATAAGCTTTTATTATTATTACCATCTAGCACCAAAGTACTCGTCAAGACGAATCAAATGAGCCCAAACTCGATGGGATTACGTCGTTTAATTACGGAGTTCCTATAGCCACCTTCCAGCACCATCAGAAGATATTTTGAAAAAAAAAATTTTAGAAATTCTCATCTTTCCATACTTTATGATATCAAAATGAAAACACTTTTTAAATTTGTGCAATAATATTGTGCAGCGACCATCTTGAGGAATTTTTCAAAAGTTAATTCTATGAATTTATATTTCAAAATGTGTCAAATAGTGCGAGCGAGAGAGCGTCCCACGGACTAAGCGCCCTTTAAATACAAAACAATACAAATTCAATAACGACAAACAAGTCGAAAGCTCGCAAAGTTTAGTCCAATCACACTCCTTTGTTAATCGAATCGCCTGCATCTAGCGAGTTGAAAATCGAGTCAATCTCGCCGCTTGGCTGAGAGAATGGGCTCTTACCGGGCTCATCTGTTCTATGGATTAATGCATAATGAAGATTAACTTACAAAGGCATCTATCTAGGATAATGAGGGATCAGACAATTTAAAACTAGAAAGATAATTGAAAAGATAAATTAATAAGATAATTGAAGCTGAAGAAACTATTGTCTCTATAAACTCTGCCTCCCGGGACGATGTTCAGTGAAAACAGATCCAACCTTCTTGGTTTAGCGCGTTACCGTCTTCTACCGCATCATCACTTAAAAATAAACTAAAGGCTTCCTGTCCATTGATGCGAAGCAAATTAGCAAAGCGGTGAGCGAGATAAAATCCAGCTATTGAATAAAAACTCGTCTTCGAAGATTGACATGCAGCCTAAAGAAAATGTTCACCGGAGCGGAGCAGAGAAAAGAGCGGAATTATGACAAAATCAAACAATCGATACGCATCTCCCCTCTGCTTTTCAGGAGGACCAATAAATTTGTAGCTACAAACTCTATATGTAGAGTCCATGGCCCAGTGGTCATACGTCCTGCTTTTAATCCGGTGACCCTGGGTTCAAATCTCAGTATGTGGCAAAAAGCTCCCCTGGACGCTACCGTGTTTCAGAAGGCACTTAAAACCGTGGGTCCCGGCTGTTTCCTATAAGATATGTAGGAGGCAGTCGTTAGATCATGTTGCAGGCCCTGTTGTAATCTCGACGACCTGAAACTACAACATATAGGTTCGCCACACAACCCATAAATTATGATTTGACTCTGACAGTGTAAGTAGATTAACCTGTTCTGTTGGAGTATAAACCCCTATATTATTATTTATGTCGCTCTTAAACACGGGCTAAGCCCGGGCCTTTTTATAGGCGTAGACGGAGACAAAAAGTATTATTATATTATAGCTCCTCATCCAAATAAAATATTTCCATCTAAAAATAAGCTTAAGGGTCATAGCTCATTAGAGCCACCCGGCACCCACTCCGCACCGCCTCTCTTTGCGACTGAGGTGATCCGGTGTCGCTACGGAGTTGATGTAGAGAGCGCATACCCATACAAGTCCATAAATAAAGAATACTAACCGCACGAGGCGAGGCGGTGCCGAGTGGGTGCCGGGTGGCTCTAATGAGCTATGGCCCTAAATCGTCATGAGGCCCACTCCCCTGAAACGTATGAATTAGTGATAACAGAAAATCACTCGATATTTCTACATTTGTAAAACCTTATCACTAAAGGAATAAAGTTGATATTTGTGCAGCAGCCACTTCCCATGCCACTTAACCTTTCCAAATATGGCTTTTGGCGTTTTCCGAGAAACACAACTGACCTATTCTATTAGTCACAGAATTAAAAGGCTCCAAACACTTGATAGCGTAGTCCATAAAGAATGTGACTTTGGCTTCGCTAAAATATTATATCCTTCATACACATCTTACTAGTATTATAAACGCGAAAGTTTGTAAGAATGTATGTTTGTTACTCTTTCACTTAGACCCTGGATTAACACATAGGCTATAGTTTAGCGGGTAAAACCGCTGGGCGCAGCTAGTACATACATCGCCTGGTTCCCGTTGGGAAGGGAAATCCTCCACTTGGTACGATCCTGACTCACCTCTTTCGCTTCGTCAACTTTCGACATATTCTTCATACACACTGGCCGGTTCTTGGTCCCTATACTATTTTAAATTTTAACGTTGAGATGATTCCCAATGCAACCTATCTGGTAACTTCAGCCTTAAAATGGGTCACTATTGGGCTTAATATTCCAACAAACAGGTCTCCCTCATTACACACTTCTAGAGTCAAATTACAAATATTACATGTGACCAACCTTTTTTTTTAAACCCGGGAAATGCTTTACGATTCAGTCCGCTCGGTGTGACCGACGGGTGTAAATGAACGGGAAATACCCCGTCTTTTTACTCATAAAAAAAACCACGGTAACGCCTAGATGAGGAAAGTTACAGTGTGTAGTCTGTAGTAGTAGAAAAGAACTACAAAGTTGTAAAACATGCACAGATTTAATAGCCATTTTCCATTACCTTTTAGCAAATCAGGTCATAATAAAGATGACGTGATGTAATAACGCAAGATTCGCTCCACAAAGCAATCTGGCGTTGATGCAAGCGAATCCGATCGACCTACATATATGCTGGGCTATTGCGAAGGGATACATATTACTAAAGTAAGCGTATAAAGTTAGCCAATTCATAGAAGACAAAGATTTTTTGAAGTGAAAACTTCTTTAGCGGCGCTGAGCACTTTTTTGTATGGGTAAAAACTTTCAAACTCGCGTCAGGGTCACGTGATGCTGATCGAAAAAGCGTAAGATCGAGGGGAAGGGAGAGGAACTAGTATCTCTCACTCTTTCTACCGTGCTTGAGTGTGCTGCTCTGTGAATTTGGTTTAACTATGTCAAATGATCGCAATTTTAGCACAACGAAATACAAAACTACTATTGATGCGGTCTTTATTAGACACTTAAATAGGTTCGAATCAAAACTGTTTGTTTCTTACTTCAGTTATCATAAACCAATTGTATCAGTTGTAAAAATTTGGGATGATGATTCTGATAATAACGATGGTGTAAAAGTCGTCGAAATTATGGATGGAAGTTGATTTTTCTGAGAGATAAAATTTAATGTAATATATAAATAACGATATAATATTATAAATAACAAAATATAAATTGTCATATTTGTGTACGATAGCGCAATAAATAAACATTGTATTCTACCTCATAAATGATAGTATTTTTATACTTATAATTAAACACAACGTTAATATTGAAGTTTTCACTTCTGCCGGCACTCCCGGAGTGCTACCTTTTTTTTTTGTACAATGAAGTAAGAAGACGAACAAGACGCTCTTGTGATTGTAAGATATAACGCTGCCCATAATTAGTACAGTGCTACGCAGTATTCTACAAAGGTAAAATTCTGTGTGCACTGCGCCAACGCTTATTACTTGAGAGTCATAAGATGTTAAGACTCTTCAGCGCAGTAACTTCACTAGCTGCAGTGACTTCCTACCGAAACACAGTAATGTTTGCCCAACGTGCCAGACGGTAGAATAACTGGCACTGTTGGGGTACCCATTTAGTCGACCTGCAAAGGAAGTCACTTTACATTACTGCTTCACGGATAAATAACTGGTAAATACATACCCCAATTCGCGTTATTTTTAGAATCCTATATGTATATACCTATTATGTTATTTTCCCACTCTAATAAGTCCCCGTCAACACGCATGACCATCTACGAGTATGCCCTTAATAATAATTATGACATGGCGATATTATTCCCCAAACGCCCCCACAGATTTCATTCTGTGTATCAGACAGAAATAGCAGTCTGATTAAACCTTAATTGGCTACCGGCTCTCGCAAACTCCAAATTGATCAACGTTAAGTCCTTTAATTTCATTTCACTGAACAAATAGACAGGCTGAAATGGCTGTGTATCGATTGGATTTTCCAAATGTGGCAGAAACAATGGACACTAACGGTAAGTCGTCCGTATAGGAGTGTTCGAATTTCAGATGATAGAAGCATCCAAAATGTTCCTTTTTTTTTAAATAAGACTTAAAAAGCTACCATTTTCAGTAGATCCATTGTCCAGATCTAGGGAGACACTTTTCTTACTAGAAAAATCCATAACTAGATTCTGGTTTTGGGTCTTTTAAGGATTTTTCTTTATCACTAGATCCAGGTTAGAGATCCATTTCTTTTATACAAAAAAGCCATAGACATGTGCCACCAGGGGTACAGTTGGCCCATGTCTCCAAAAGTACTAGGAAACCAGAAACCATAAACAGATTTTTTAAAAATCAAATTTGTTTCGTTCTTCCGGTTTCCCGTAATTTTTGGTATAATACACCTCTTCCTAGTTCCTTACACCCTGGTAACTGTACTCCAAAGCAATGTACCTACACCTTCACCTACTCGTAATTACTTCATTACTCAACTCAAACTTCCAAACACCGTCGCGACGCGTCGGGCAATCGTCGCGACGTGTATACCAAAGTTATGAAACTTCGCGACCAACTCACCCTAGGGACTCAAAGGCTCCCCCGTTTCCTATATCCAATAACTAAACGTGCTTATACTGCATCGAAGAGAGAACCAAAACAGACCCAGCTTTCGTGATTTACTGTATGAAAACAAAAACGCCAAAAACATGGCTGGGTATGGGCGGTTGGTTACTTTTGATTGGCTCGTTCAAAGTAGAAAGTCTTTGGTTTAAATACATTTACAAAGAGGGCTAGTTTTGAGTTTTGATTGGCTTGTTCAAGGTAGAAACACATTTATTCATCAGGGATAATCACTTATCCGTCAGGGAACCGAACTGAGGACCGAATTGTCAAAAATGTATCGATTTAATACATCATTTCATACATTTTTGACAATTTGGTGTTTGGTTCGGTTCCCTGACAAATAGATGAATAGCCCTGCAGACATTTGATGTGTATTATGCAGCGTCAATGCGTATCGTCAGCGACAGAATACCTCCGGTAATGCGCACTCTTCGGTCGAGTCTTCTACTATGATATAGGTACTGTCAATAACCACACCGAGTCAGAATGGTGACGTAAAGTTTATTTAATATGCGGAATTTATTTCGGTTCGAGGCACTTCTGATGATGACACCATGCGATAGAGTCATCAGGGACTTGAATTGCATGTGGCTTGATAAATTATACGTATTTTTGTTAGATTTCCTGTTTTGAACTTAGAATTTTTAAATGATACGGGCAGAAACGATGAACAATATCAAGTTGGTGATCTACCTCGAAACATACTTGCATTGCGAACCACAACGCTGGCCATGGTCGATATGCTAGCTTAGAAAATCCCTAGAACTGTACGAAAACAGTAAATATTATCCTGAAGCACTAAGCAGTCAGAGCAAATGTTGATGCAACTAGAGAAAACTAGACTAAAAACAAATAATTAATTGGGGTTTATACTCCAACAGCAACAGGTTACCCAGTTTACAGATTACTACAGGGCCTGCAACATCACCTAACGACTTCCTCCTACATATCTTATAAGAATCAATCGGGACCTACAGCTTTACGTGTCTTCCGAAACACGGTACACAAGCCCAAGCTAGCTTATTTCCTATAGTACCGTAATATCCGTCTAGAGTATTACGTCACAGACAGTCGGTAGTCTCCAAGATAGACTGCATTGTAATGTTGGGGCGTTTGTTACATAGTAATTGCGAAGCCGTATGTAAGAGTGTGTGGTAAGACTTGGCTGGGAGGGCCAGCTAAGATGGCATCGCTTAGATAATGCTGGTCTATTTGCGATTGGTAATGGCTTGCCGTTCTCGTGTGATAAGAAACGATGCTACCGTAGATAGAAGAGACTGCAAGGCGGGATTATCTCTTATGCCTGAAGATTGTTTCAATAAAGAGTTTTCTATTCTAAGATTGGAGCTACAGATTTTATAAATATAATATACTAGCTTATGCGGCTTTGCTCGCATGGCAAAAATTCTTTCTTAGCGGAGGTCTACGTCATAAAACGTATCTATGTTCCAAATTTCTAGCGGTTTAGGCTGTGCGTTGATAGATCAGTCAATCAGTCACTCATTCCTTTTATATATTTAGAAGAAACATTTAAAAAAAGAGTTCAAAATGTGACTATTTAACGTTTGTCTAAAATTTCTCGATTTTCATAGAACATCTTATACGAAATAGATTTTTTTCAAAAGGGTCATTTTTGCCAACAGGGGGATATTTCTGCGAAAAAGACATCTTACAATAGGGTTTTGTGAAGGGGACAATTTGCGACTAGGAAACATTTGGCGTGAAAGAACAGCCAATTTGTATCGCTAGTTACAAGTCTACATTTTTTGTCTTTATTCATAATTCTGACTGCTGAAAACACAACAGCTATGTTTTTGAGGTCGGAACACGAGTGCTGAAAAACACACACGTTGTGTTTTGTCAAATGATTTTTCCATACAAAATTAATTTCAGGGACCTGGAATAGTTCTATAAAACGCCGCCGCAACCAATGTGAAGTACGTATTAGTTACACGTCTATTTTGCCAATATAGTAAAACTGTTTGTCAGTCATTTCATAGTTAACACTGCATTAGGTGCAAAGTGACCTAGACACAAGTAAAGTGGTTACACAAACTCTATGAAGTAATATGGAGATAGTTGTCGCTATTGACCTACAGATGTTGCGTTGGAGGCCTTTCGAGTTGGATCTCTAATTTTAAACAATAAATAATATTAAATAATTGGAGGTTATTCTACAACAGAATAGATTACCTTAAGGGCCCGCTATAGGCCAACGAGAATCCAGAAGCTTTATATGATCGTATGTAGGTAATATCTGTATTAAAAAAAAACTGATTTTGAAATAAAAATGCTGAAAAGTTAAGAATTAACTCTAATGACTATATTACTCAAAAACACGATTGCAGAAAATTATCTCGATATAAAAAAATTGCAAAGTTGCCTCCAAATCACCTATAATAATACACACGATAAACAGCTATAATCCTTGTTAAAAATATAACCTATTTAGATTTCGCGCACTTCAACAATCGCGTTTGGGCCGCTGCGGCTTTTGGATTTACGTTGGCCTATTAGATCTCACTAGTCTTAATATCACAGCTAGAGATAACAATCACAGTATGGACACGTTATGCGGAGAAAGGAAATTCATGTGACTTCATACATTCTTCACATCTAAATGGGTGAATAAATTATGTTGAAATATCGTATGTAAGTAACTAAGACTCTAGAATTACATATAGGCTACTTTTCAATGACTAAAACTTCTTGATGCAACTAGTAATTAATAGTAATACCAGAGGTATTGATCCATAATCCACACTAGCAGTGTCGCGGGAAAACCCACAGATCCCCCAACGTGAAACAAATGGGGACGGTAGCTGACCTATGCTATCAATCAAGAATGCTCATAAATCTTTTATGGAAACAATGAGCCGTCAATATTAATTGATGGATTCGTGTTATTGTCACCAATCTACGTTGCCTACGATCTTCACAACACGTGGGGGAAAATGTTACTAGAGCTTTCTCATAATATTGTCCCACGTCTTGGCAAACAAAGCCAATGTTTAGGAGTATTTTGGAGAAATATGGAAGATGAGCTAAGAAGCATATTATAAGATACTAGCTTATACTCGCGGCTCTGCTCGCATTGCAAAATCCTTTCTTAGCGGAACTCAACGTCACAATATCTATCTATGTTCCAAATTTCAACCCAATCCATCTAGCGGTTAAGGCTGTGCGTTGATAGATCAGTCAGTCAATCAGTCACTTTCCTTTTATATATTTAGACTCGTATCCTACAGTGGACAAACATCACACTAATATTGTAAATGCGAAAGTTTGTGTATGTTTGTTACTTCTTTACATATAAACGGGTGGAGCAATTGAGCTGAAATTTGGTATAGAGATGGAATAACACATAGGGTACAGTACAGCGGGAAAATGTTTTGGCTGCTATAAAAAAAGAATCTGCTGCTAATAATAGGTAATATTTTTATATTTTTTATAATATTTTAGTGTTTACATTCCAACAAAACAGGTTATTCTGATTAAACTCTCAGAGTAAATCACAACTACAGGTCCGAAATCCTGTTTTTTTCACATCTTTGTATTTTGTATAGCCATTTTTGCGTCACGTCACGTATACCTAGGTATATTTTTTAATAGCAACTGTGCTCCTTATAAATTATTCCTATCTTATATGACTAAGGCATACAATTTAAAAGTGGTCTCTCCAAAAATATACGCACATTTACAGTAAAAACATAGCAGCTCAGTTCGGAGCAAACTTTTTAGAACGTGCGAAATTCTCATGAGCTGAAATCGATATACTAAGCCCTAAGCAAAATAATATGTGAAGGACAAAATAAAACGTGTCGCGACTTTGATACAATATAATAATCCCACATTTATATAGGTATTTATTATTTTTCCACTCGCTATAGGTACTGGCATCGGCAGTGGCTAGTTGCGAGTACCACCCACTGGACAAAGCCATGTCGCCAAGCGGTCATTAAGACCGTGTACCGGCATGATGTTCAGTGTACCGGCATGGTGTTGAGGTCAGTGGTATAATAAATTTTAGCTAAATTAGTTCAGTCGTTTTAGCATGACGAAGTAACAAACATACAAGCACAACCTTTAACCTGTGTGTGTATGTAAATTTTTGCGTCTAAAGTCTAAGGAGTAAATCGCTGAACTAATTAAGCTGGAATTTTGTATTTATTATGTGCCCTTAAATATGACATTCAACGCGTAAAACGTTATTTTATATTGTAAAAAGATTATACCTACTCTTTACGAATAATATAATATTATAATCAGCTCAAAGTTCACATTTAGTAATTTAAAACGAAAAATATGTTGTTCACTTATCTACGTCATTTTATCGCCTACACGGAAAGTTCTTTTGCGAATAAACATATTTGGCATTATACACACATTATATTAACTAAACCGTCTATTGTATATTTTTATACAAGTGAAATTTAAAAAATACTTTTTAAAAACAAGCTTTAATTATTGTTATCATCTTGCATCATAAAGTACTCGTCAAGACGAATCAAATGAGCCCAAACTCGATGGGGTTGCGTTGTTTTATGACAGAGTTCCTATGGCCACCTTCCAGCTCCATCATCAGATCAGCTCGATGTCATAAAAATATTGCATTGTCATCCGATTTACACACGCATGCAAATTTTCAGCTCAATTGGAAACCGGGAAGTGGGTCAAATTAAACTTGCAAGATTTGATTACAGACAGACAGACAGACAGACAACAGACAGGTGAAAGTAATATAAAGCTTGTAAAAAGAGACTGTATTCTTTGGGACAAATTTGGATGATCTATGATTTCTTAGATCTACGTCTGCGCCCAGGTTAACAGCATAACTATAACAAGTGAAATTTAAAAAATACTTTTTAAAAACAAGCTTTAATTATTGTTATCATCTTGCATCATAAAGTACTCGTCAAGACGAATCAAATGAGCCCAAACTCGATGGGGTTGTGTTGTTTTATGACAGAGTTCGTTTGGCCACCTTTCAGCTCCATCATCAGATCAGCTCGATGTCATAAAAATATTGCATTGTCATCCGATTTACACACGCATGCAAATTTTCAGCTCAATTGGAAACCGGGAAGTGGGTCAAATTAAACTTGCAAGATTTGATTACAGACAGACAGACAGACAGACAGACAGACAGACAGACAGACAGACAACAGACAGGTGAAAGTAATATAAAGCTTGTAAAAAGAGACTGTATTCTTTGGGACAAATTTGGATGATCTATGATTTCTTAGATCTACGTCTGCGCCCAGGTTAACAGCATAACTATAACAAGTGAAATTTAAAAAATACTTTTTAAAAACAAGCTTTAATTATTGTTATCATCTTGCATCATAAAGTACTCGTCAAGACGAATCAAATGAGCCCAAACTCGATAGGGTTGTGTTGTTTTATGACAGAGTTCGTTTGGCCACCTTCCAGCTCCATCATCAGATCAGCTCGATGTCATAAAAATATTGCATTGTCATCCGATTTACACACGCATGCAAATTTTCAGCTCAATTGGAAACCGGGAAGGGGGTCAAATTAAACTTGCAAGATTTGATTACAGACAGACAGACAGACAGACAACAGACAGGTGAAAGTAATATAATGCTTGTAAAAATCGGAAATTCATGTGTAAAATAAGGTGAAGAAAGTAAACAACAATCCCTGGGCTAAGTAAGTTCCACTGAATAGATACCAACAGAAGACTGCGCCGACGAGGCCGAAAAAGATGGAGAGTGGAGAGACAACTTGGACCATTACCACACTGCCTGGGCCGAGGAGGAGTAAGAAAGAGACATTTGGGGAAGGGATTTGGAGGTATTTGCTGAGGAGTGGGACAGCAGACTATATGGGAGTTGGTATAATAGGGGTGGCCCTAGAGTACAGAACCCTAACAAGTTGGTGGTGCCCACCCTTTGAGTACGAACCTCTAAAAATGATGTAAAGCTATTTTGCGTTTTTGCAGTAGCAGGGCATTGCAGATATGCCACCACTGAACTTCACAGTCATACGCACATGTTTAACATACACATATTGCCTACAAGTGGACCCGCGCGCACTTCGTCGCGCTTAATAGAAAATTATCAATGTTCTGCTACTAAATTATGCATGTTTTATACACATAAACCTTTCTCTTGAATCACTCTATCTACTAATGAAAACCGCATCAAAATCCGTTGCGGAATTTTAAAGATACAAGCATACATAGCAGACAGACGCGGCAAGCAACTTTATTTTATACTATGTAGTGACTATATCACTAGGTAGGTACATTGCGAGTGCAAATACGCAAACAGTTTCAGTACCTACGTCAAAACAGCTGATTAGAATCCGAAAGCTTCACATAACATCACATATCAATACGTGAATATTTTCTACGTGTAGTGGCTGTGCTAAAACAGAAGAGTTTTAGTTTAACAAAGTAAATGACCATTAAGGTTTTTCTTAATATCTTAAGGAAAACAAGAATATCAGTGCCAAGTGCCAACACCTAATCATGTCAATTCAATTCCATCCTACATACATTATATGCACCTACCTATAAATGTCTGTAAGGAAGGATGAATGGTTGTTAGTTACTATTTCACGCATAATATACTGGACCGATAGGGCTGAATTTTGGTACCTTTGTACCAAATGTGTGTGGTCGTTAGGTTATACCCTGAACTGAACAGAATAGGCTACTTAACGACAATAAACTGCCGGGCTCAGATAGTTCATCATTTCTATATTTTTTGTCTCGCACATACGTTCCTAATAAATTACACGCCTATATTTGTACGGAAATCCTTATTTGGGAGGGAAATGACAACCTTTCACAGCCATCTGATACCCAGTTAGAGTTCAATCCTGAATCATCTTTTTTAACTCGACACATATCACATAAGACACTCAGAAATTATTAAATCAGCACACATCGCCCCCCAGTTCCCGTGACTCATCACTTTCCGCACAGTGAACGTGGTTGCAAGCCAGACTGGCCGCCAGCCAGCGCTTTGACATAACATAACGCTTTTACAACTTCCCTTTTATTTTCGTCTTTTCAATTAATTTGAAACTTTCCTTTCATTTTTATGAGCGTGCATAATCCCTTTTTAATGTGTCTTTTACTTTGCAATATTAGGTTTAAGGCTCTCCACTCAGCGAACTCACGAAGCTCTCGCCTGCACGACATAAGATAAAATTAACTCATTATTGATATACAAAATGAAAAAGTAAATTTTACAAGCACTAAAATTAAAGAAAACATTAATAGTACCAAACATATACCGACCAACTTTGAAATAAGTATAAATTCGTATAATTTACTTTTTAATAATATTATGGTCAAAATTTACCTAAACCCGTGCCTAAACGTAATAGCACAATATTCTTTAGCCACTTTTTTCTTTTCTATTTTTTTCCTACCGTTATTCGGAAGGCACATCAATTGTGATTTTTTAAAGAGCAAGAAACATACAAAATTTAGCTTTTATTATAAAAGCATTTTTTAAGTAAAAACAATCCTGTATTTTCGTCAGACTACTACTATATTAATAAGGGTCAAAGTACTTTCTCAATTAGCATGAAAACTTGACAAGTTTCGCATTAATTAATTGATATTTACACCAAGTTTTGTCCAATACCTTGGAGAATTTGCGTTTCTAATACCAAACTGCTCAAATTGAATTTATTCATAAAGTTTTTTTGTGAGACATGTTCAGAAATATTAACTACGCTTAAGGTCTTAACGGCAGATAAAACTATTGGGCTCATGGACAAATTTTGCACGAATTTATCTTTCTACCAACATCGAGCGCATCTTCGTTTTAGATCACGCGAGATCGTGGTCAAAAGTCAACCTATAACCTACCTACCTAATGAATAATTTTAAACAAGTGAAATTAAAAAATAATAAAAACAAGCTTTTATTATTATACTCGTAGTTAGCATCCATCTAGCACCCAAGTACTCGTCAAGACGAATCAAATGAGCCCAAACTCGATGAGGTTGCGTCGTTTAATTACGGAGTTCCTATGGCCACCTTCCAGCTCCATCATCAGATTAGCTCCATGTCATAATAATATTGCATTGTCATCCGAATTTCAGCTCAATCAGAAACCGGGAAGTGGATTAAATTAAACTTACAAGATTTGATTACAGGCAGACAGATAGAAAAAAGACAGGTATATAAAAGCACACAGGTAAAGTAAATAAAAGCTTGTACCTACTTAATAAAGAAAAAAACAATTAACTAAACTAAAACAGCAAATTAAAAATTACACCCAAACTTTCGTCTAAACAAAACCCTTATAGAGGTAGGTCCATTAATTAACATATCCTCGGGCTATTCGTAATGGAAATTTAATCAAAAACAACCTTTATATGTACGAAACAATGTAGTCCAGACAAATATTTTCGTACTACTAACTTTAGTAAAAGAGGCAGATACCACACAACACAGAAAAATTGACGCATACCAATGAATACTTAAGAATGTTATCCCATTTAATATTGATATAGCGATCAGTGCAAAATATCGTGCTGGTGATTATGTACGTCGTAAATTAATGATTACGTAGGCATATTATGTCACAAAATTAGATCTAGAAAGGAAGTTTTTTTATATTTTCATCGTTATTTTTCGGTTACGGAGTAACCAAGCATACGGCCTGCCTGATGGTGTGTGTGTGCGGTTACCAACCACCACCAACTTCAGGGTACCTATAGCATTATCTAGAAATACTAGGGAGAATATTTTGCGAAAAATGTGTAATGTCTGTATTTTTTACATAGCACTTCGTACAAAGTTCGTGGCGCATTGATTTCACAACATATCATATGGTTTGCCTCTGCTGGTCGGGCAGACGTAAATATCTACTCATTGTATATCGCATTGTATGCGTCGGAGTCGTCCTTTGTCAAAGATCAAGAGTGCAGAACGGAAATGTACACTAATTACCTAAGAACACAACATTTTATACCATAAACAAAAATGGAAAAGGCCCTTGCCGACGACCATGCCCAAAAAATACTTGATGGTATGTAATTGATGGCAAACAAGTACACTGGCCACCTGTCACCTTACATTATGTAAGAAATACTTATTTATTTATTTTATTAACCTTTTGCTTTTGGTACGCGATGTCCGTAATTTCTGCACAGTATATATTTTGTTCAAAGTTCGTGGCGCGTTGATTTCACAACATATCATATGGTTTGCCTCAGCTGGTCGGGGCAGACGTAAATATCTACACTCATTGTATATCGCATTGTATGCGTCGGAGTCGCGCGTCCTTTGTCAAAGATTAACAATGCAGAAGGCACTAATAATTATCTACGAGCATAATTTTAAATTATCATACTATTTTTGTAAAGATTAGAATGTTTAAACGTTTTACGAGTATGTGTAAGAGTACGCGTTTTACGAGTATGTGTATGTGTTTTACGAGTGTGTGTGTATGAGTATGTGTACGAGTATGTGTGTAGGTGTAAGTTTGATGATATTTCATGAAACTGTGTTGAAACCCAGTATGCAGATAGTTGGAAAACTGGATGAAAACATAGGATCCTTTCATGGGATACGGGTAATATAGCAGGGCGCAGCTAGTTTAAAGCTATACTAGTTGTATACCTACTGTAGAATTTATGACGATATTTAAGGTAGTGGCGAGATGTGCATGGTTGAGAGCCAGTAGCTGCAAGTCACAGGGAAGAATGACAAAATCAAAGTGAGGTTTGACTGAAATTTACATTATGACGTAATCAAAAATATTCTATTCATGATTCATGACGGTATTTAAAACAGCTTGAGATATAATTCATAATGCTTTGACGTCACAAATAAATAGCATAATTAGTCATTACACTAATCGTATTTGTTTTGAACACAAAATTGATGCTAACCACAAATCGAACAATATATTAAAATCATATAAAAACGAATGCTGAATCACTGGTTTTTGTAAAATAATTTTACCTAATTAATGATAGTTTGATAACCTAACTGACCTTAGATATTATAATATATGTATTTGGTTTACACTACAACAGAACATGTTACTAAAGAAATACCTACATTACTAGAGTCGATCCATTTATTTTAACACATTGGTTGCGGCGGCGTTTTATAGAACGATCCCAGGTGCCTCAAATTAAGTTTGTATGGAAAAATCCTTTGATAAAACACAACGTGTGCCTTTTCGGCACTCGCGTTCCGACCTCAAAAACTTTTCTCAGTCCCCATAACCTAAAACTTTGATGTGCAAGTCCAACTATCCACATGGCGACTCACCAATTTATCAAAAAGGATTTTCCAAATCGGTTCATAAATTATGACGTATCGCTTTGGTAACAAACATACCTACAAATAAAACCGAATTGAGTATTCCCAAGTGTTAACAATATTAACCCACATTTCAAACATTAAATCACGTAGGTACAAAAATTATGAACTCAGATTGCCTATCTGTGTTTTTACACAATCTTTGACCGGTGCCACGCCACCCACCACGTGACCGTCTGACTCACCGCCGTTCATTCAACGATAATCGCCGTCGTCAGCTGTCTTTAACGACCCGCTACTCGCTGGTGAATTCTGCATTGGCTATTCGGAACTGCTTATTTTTTACGCACTTTTAGTGCGAAAAGTGCAATTAGTTTTTACGCCTTGTATCAACTACTGGCCATTACGCGTAGAAGAGTGTTATTACCTATAAACATTTCCTTCTATCCGTAGAAAAAAGTTTGTATCTTAAAAATCCCTACTTTACACTTTACAGGTCAGCGTTTTGAAGTTTGACTTGCCCGAACTCTTTGACCACATAATATTATTATGTCATACTCCGGGGTCAAAATGTTAGGGTTAAATTAAAGCTAATTAATCTTCAAATTATTCTTCTGTCAATTGAGGATTTTTCAGATGTAACTTTGTTATGCGGATAAGTCGATTTTAAAATTTCAAACACCATCTTACCAATATTATAAACGTGAAAGTTTGTAAGAATGTATGGATGTCTGGATGTATGTTTGTTACTCTTACACGCCTTAACGGGTGGACCGATTGAGCTGAAATTCGGTATAGCGATATTCGAGATAGCTTTGACTCTGGAATAACACATAGGCTATAACAGAACAGCGGGTAAAACCACTGGGCGCTTTACCCGCAATCTTAAAATCCATTCAAATAACGCTTATAATCGCATAAATTCGACAGTGAATAAATACAGTAGCTACACAGACACACGCAGTGTCGGAGGGCGTACATATTACAATAATTAAACTCATTCCATATCCCTTTGCCCGCATTCCGGTCGGATGCCTTTAATGCAGGGCTTTACTGATAGACATAGTGTAAAAAGGGTACCTGTACCTATATAGGGTGTAGGTATAGGGATGATGCCATTTTTTTTTGTTCATCATGTAGGTAATTACCGATCTATGCACAACGGTTTACTACTTACACTGTCAGAGTCAAATCACAATTTATAGGTTGTGGCTAACCTATAGGTATTGTTAAAGTTTCGATCGGCGAAACTATTACAGGGCCTGCAACATGACCTAACGACTGCCTCCTACATTTCTTATAGGAAACAGCCGGGACCCACATTTTAACCTTCCGAAACACGGTTGTGTCCAGGCGAAAATCTTTGCCACACTGAGATTTGAACCCAGGACCTCCGGCTTACAAGCAACGACCAACCATGATATGCCGGAACACGGTGATTTTGAGCACACCTACCTATATGGTATAAAACTTAACCTACTGTCTTTAAAACTGTGGTAATACTCCACCAATCCCCGCTTTAATTAAGGCTGTACCTGTGCCCGGCAAAAAGTTTTCTATTCGAGCGAGCGTGCCATAACGGCAACTGTGGATTAATTCGTTTTTGTTACGTTTTCTTGTAGAAAAGGTTGGTCGGCAAAGAGGGCCTATTGGCTATCGCCCAACGACATGTAATACACTAGAATTTATAGACAAAATTGCGTACATTACTTGCTTAAACCTCCTCATTATTATGAGTAAAATAACAGACGCAGTAATGTACACTGAAGTTGCCCTCTGTTATCATATTTCGGCCCCCTGCCCCTTGATAAGAAAGGTAGAGCTAAACTACTTCTTATTTCTTGTTACAAATCTATCAAACAAAAATCTATCAAAAACTAACCTTACCATATTTATATCTTATTAGAAATAAGTTAGTCCAAGATAGTCCAATACAGGACTGAATAAACTGTAATTTATGAGTCAAAACAATGTTTCACCTACCTTGGGTATTGGGTAGGTACCTATTTATGTATACCCTACTTATAAATAGTACCTACATAAATCAATGGCTAGCTTCGACTTGAAAAATAACACGGTGTATAATTTAGCATACCCAATAAGGGTTCAGAAAAGTATACTTGTTAGGGTTCTGTTACATATTATCCTCACATTGCCGAAGAACCGAAGCCGAACTTTACAAAATAGAGAATAGAGATGTACGGACATATTACGAAATGGCTCGAATTTCTATGAGTTCTTCCTACAGAGGTAAATTATAATATCACATAGAGATTATATGCATGTAATCGCCGGAGACTGTGATTCTTGGCGACCGAAAGATATAGGAAATTGGCCCAAACGAAGAGCGATCAAGTGTAGTACGGAATTTATCTGATTTGACGAGTTTTATTTTATGTGATGAAGTAAAAGACGAGCAAGACGCTCTCCTGATTAGGGCATGGATCCCGGAATTCCGAGATTTCGTAACTCCGGAATTTCGGATGATTTTTTACAATATTACAATTCCGGAACTGAAGTAAATATCGCCATCCGATACTCATACTACTACTTATTACTTTACTACTTATTTTACCACAATAATAAAATTTGCATACTTGTACTCTCTTGCGAAAGCTACCGAACCGCGCGCGAAGATTAAATTCAAATCGCCGCCATCGACGCTTGCGTTTCGTTCGCCATTTCGCCAACCAATCAGCGGCGCTAGTGCAGCGCCCAGTGTTGCCAGATCATATCGCTTTTCCGCTTATTACATCGCCTTTTTGACAATGGATCCGCTTTCCGCTTTTAACCAACGCGGTTCCGCTTTTTCAGTCCGAGGCAAGTTCCTTGCTCAGAGTCTCAGAGTGCAGTAGACGCACTCCTTTCGTAGTTAGATTTATAAAATTTTTGGCGCTCGCAACAAGCTGCTCGTGCACTTATAAATCTTTGTATCTAATCTTCTTGGCATTTGGTTTTTTTATTTAAAAAAAAATTAGATTTAAACGACAAACAAGACTTAAATAATAGCCTCTCTATTAAAATTTTCTTGGCATTTGGTTTTTTTATTGAAACAACAGCCACTCGATCTCTACCGATTCGCCTCCTAACCTAGACATTGTTACCGCCATACAACCAGGGGAGGTGCTCAAAAATCTTCGCCGCATGAAGAACCGGAAAGCCGTAGGCCCCGATGACATCCCTATTGAAGCGTGGAAATCGATGGGTCCTCATGGTGTTGCTCTACTTACTGACCTTTTTAACCGCATACTTACCACCAAGAAAATGCCTAATATTTGGAGGAGTAGTTTTATTACTCCTGTATACAAAGGGAAAGGTAGCGTGCAAGAATGTGGAAGCTACCGCGGTATTAAGGTCATGTGCCACACCATGAAACTCTTCGAACGCATAATTGAATATCGCCTACGGCAAGTGTGCACCATCTCTGAAAGCCAATTTGGCTTTCGGCCCGGTTTTGGAACTGTGGACCCTATATTTGCCCTCAGAATACTGTCCGAAGCCTACAGAGAGCGCAGAAAAACTTTGCACGTTGCGTTCCTCGACTTGCAGAAGGCTTTCGACTGTATTCCGCGAGAGGTAATATGGTGGGCCTTAAGATCCAAAAATGTGCCGGAACCCTATATTGACATTGTCAGGGATATGTACTCCGAGTCCGTGTCATTAGTGAGAACCGCTGTTGGCGACACTAAGCCTTTCCCGGTCACTGTAGGCGTACACCAAGGCTCCGCGTTAAGTCCTTTTCTATTCAGCGTTGTACTCGATGGTGTCACTGCAAACATTCATATGCCGGCACCTTGGGTGATGATGTATGCAGACGACATAGCACTGATAGATGAGGACCGTTTGAGCTTGGAGCTAAAGGTGAACCAGTGGAAGGTCGCGCTTGAGAACGGGGGTCTCAAACTAAACGTGGCGAAGACGGAGTACCTGGTGTGTGGAAACGCGGATCCTCAGACCATCGTTATAGGGAACGAACAGGCCACAAAAGTGGAAAAGTTTAAGTACCTAGGATCCGTACTCCATGCGTCTGGAGACAGTGGCGGCGCTAGACCAAGCGTGGGCGTCGGCGAAATTAGGTTCGCGAGGCCCCCCTTTTTCGGCTAGCATTTTTACAAACTGAGAAGGGACACATTTAAGCGTAGTCATACAATTTTGAATACTTTACACCTTTTTTACACTAAACGACGCGTTAGATTCATCTTTGTAAATTACCGGCATAAACTCACTTGTATTTACTTCATCTTCGTGCCTTACGCCTCACTCCGAGCGATGATATATTTTTTAAATTCTGTCTAAGTGAGTATGAAAGGTATGCGTTTATCTCACTCCGAGTGGTAACAAAAGCATTATTATCTGTAGGAGCGCGAGCAGCTCGCTGCGAGCGCCGAGAAATTCTAGCATTTTTCAGTACGAATGCTGAGCGTTTAGCTAGCTCTGAGTGGCAAGGAAACTAAATATTATATTCTTATGTATAAAAGCGCGAGCAGCTCGCTGCGAGCGCCGAGAAAATTTTGAATTTTTCAGCACGAATAATGTGCGTTTAGCTTGCTCCGAGTGGCTAGGAAACTAAATATTCTTATCTATAAAAGTGCGAGCAGCTCGTTGATAGCCCCGAGGAAATTTTGAATTTTTCAGTACGAATAATGTACTCTTAGCTTGCTCCGAGTGGCTAGGAATCTAAATATTATATTTTTATTATAAAGCGCGAGCAGCTCGCTGCGAGCGCCGAGAAAGTTTTGAATTTTTCAGTACGAATAATGTACGCTTAGCTGGGTCCGAGTGGCTAGGAATCTCAATATATTCTTATGTATAAAAGCGCGAGCAGCTCGTTGCGAGCGCCAAGAATATTTTGAATTTTTCTGCACGAATTATGTGTATTTGCTTGCTTCGAGTGGCAAGGAAATTGAATTAAAATTAAATATTCTATTTAGTAAGAGCGCAAACAGAGAAAAGTTTGTATTTTTGAATGCGAAAGTTGTACATTTAACTCGTTCTAAGAGTCACGAGATTACAATAATTTTCCTAATTAGAGAGCAAGCAGTTAGCTGCGAGCGCCGAGAATATTTAAAAAAGAGTTTGCTAGCCGCTGATTTTGACAAGAAAAAAAATTAAGCCACATTAAATTACTTAATTTTCATGGCCCCCATGCCCGCGGGGCCCTGGATCAGCGCCTGATATTAACATGGAGTTAGTAGTACCTTTATATAGTTTGAAAGGCTGTATGTCGCTGTTTTAGCTTTCCTGAAATATAAGTCCTACCTAAATCATTATAATACTTGTAAAGGTCTTCTTTTGATGCATTTTGATGAATGCCCTTAAGTAATTTACAATCACTTAACTCGCGAATATGTTAAAAAAAAAAAAAAACTTTTGCGAGGCCCCCTCAAGCGCGAGGCCGTCGGCGGTCGCCGACGTCGCTGACGCCTAGCGCCGCTACTGTCTGGAGATATAGACCACGACGTCAAAGCCCGTATCAGTGCTGCGTGGGCCAAATGGCGGGAGGTTACTAGTGTTCTGTGTGACAAAAAGATGCCCTTAAGACTCATAGGTCTTATTTACAAAAGCATCGTCCGACCTGTTCTCCTATACGGTAGTGAGACGTGGCCTACCCTGCAGCGACATGTCCAAGAGCTCCACGTCACGGAAATGAAAATGTTGCGATGGATGTGTGACGTTACGAGACGAGATCGTATCCGTAACGAGCACATCCGTGGCTGTCTTCACGTACGTGACGTTGCGGATAAGCTCCAGGAGAGTCGCCTGAGATGGTACGGTCATGTCTTACGTAGACCAGCGGAGTATGTGGGAAACAGGTGCTTAGACCTCAATGTCACAGGAGCAAGACCTCGCGGTAGGCCGAAACGGCGCTGGCTTAACCTCGTAAGGGACGACATGAGAGCCAATGAACTCAACGTGGAAGATGCTGAAGACCGAGCAAAGTGGAGAGAAAGAAGTCGGAAAGCGGACCCTGGCTATTAGCCGGGATATACGCTAAGAAGAAGAGGAGATTGAAAAGTTGATTATTTTTTGTTAAATTTATTAAAAAAACCTAATAGAAGGCTGTTTAATTGATCTCAGTCAAGAGTTTTGTCGACTTATTTAGTTTTTTAATAAAGATTTGATTTAAATAAACACTGAAATGCCTATTTATTGTTTTTTTTTTTAATTTCCTATACTTTTTTCTAATTCCGGAACCAGTTCCGGAATCCCGGAATCGAACCAGTAGTATCGTAACTCAGTTCCGGAATCGAAAATCATCCGATATTACATGCCCTACTCCTGATATTAAGAGAACGCTGCCCATCATCATCAGTACAGTGCTACTTAGGATTTCACAATGATGTGAAATTCTAAGAGCACTGCACCAACGCTTCTTATTCAAGAGTCATAAGATGTTAAGACTCTTTAGCCCAGTAATTTCACTAGCTACAGTGCCCTCGCACTCTCCTACCGAAGCACAGTAAGGTTAGCACATCACTGCTCAGACCGGTATTTTTTCTACATTGCCAATTTTAACTAATCCTCTATAGTTTTAAGGATAATTAGGCTCATAACTCATACTACCTATCGAGTAATTCAACATCTTTCAAAATATTACGGAACCCTTGTTTCCTAATCCGACATGATCTTACTTAGTAGGTAGGTTTATGACCTAACGTCATAATAATGTGATCATATGACGTCCAAAGTTGTGCGAAGTGTCAAAAAACACTGCTTACGTCATAACCAGCATAGATGGCAAACAGGAACGTGGAGAATGGTTACAAATCGGTTGAATAAACGCCTTAAGGCTTACCTTTTCAGTCTTTTTACAAGCTTTATATTACTTTCACCTGTCTGTTGTCTGTCTGTCTGTCTGTCTGTCTGTCTGTCTGTCTGTCTGTCTGTCTGTCTGTAATCAAATCTTGCAAGTTTAATTTGACCCACTTCCCGGTTTCCAATTGAGCTGAAAATTTGCATGCGTGTGTAAATCGGATGACAATGCAATATTTTTATGACATCGAGCTGTTCTGATGATGGAGCTGGAAGGTGGCCAAAGGAACTCTGTCATAAAACAACGCAACCCCATCGAGTTTGGGCTCATTTGATTCGTCTTGACGAGTACTTTATGATGCAAGATGATAATAATAATTAAAGCTTGTTTTTAAAAAGTATTTTTTAAATTTCACTTGTTTCTAAAAAAAGATGAGTGTTTTTTTGGTGACAAAGAAGGATTATCCCAAGTTTTTTATGAGAGGGCTTTGAAGAGTTTACTTCAATGATTTTATTGTTGGTCCCACTTTAGCTAATAGGCAATACAATCCTATGTTTGTACAATTTAACATTCGGAAGATGCCTTAATACAAATTTGATCCTATTCGCTTAGACAAAAACATTCAGAATCCCTAGACAAATGCCGACAGTACAGCGGGTAAAACAGCTGGGCCAGCTAGTCAGTATTTTGAGCTAGATTAGGCACCTATTAGGTTATTTTTAAAATACCTAATACCTACTCTGTGAGTGGAGATGACCCCCTAACATTTAGAACATGTACCTAATGAATCCTTATCAAACTGATAACAAAAAGTCGCGTCACGCTTTGTATAATCGCCATATCAATGAAATATCTAACAAGGTTGGCTAAAATATTAAAATTGTGATGACCGATAAGATTTGTGCCTTAATAAAATGATAAGAATATGAAAGGAAACCGAGTTTCAAGTACTATTTAGATTAAGTCTCATATCTTACGTAAATTAGCGTTAATAGAAGCGTTAAAAATGCTATTTTACCTTCCTTTCTACGATAAAGTTAGCCATGGACAATTCATGACAGTGTTAAATGATGATTATGCTTCTAACATTATAGGTAAATATAAATACGAAAATCTAAATGATCTTTTCTTTCCGGTTAAATAGAAATTTGGTTTCGAATAGTCCCTTAAATAACACATAGGCTACTCTTTAGCTCTACAAATCCATATTTTTGCGTTTATAATAATACTAGTTGCCCGCTCAGCGGTTTTACCCACTGTACTATGTGATATTCCAGGGTCTAAAGTCTAAGCTATCTTTATATAAAAATTTCAGCTCAATCAGTCCACCCGTTTAGGCGTGAAAGAGTAACAAACATACATTCTTACAAACTCACGTTTATAATATTAGTTTAGTAGGAAGATTGTCGAAGAGCAAAAGTTCACTAAAAGTGCATTTTAAAATTGTCTGATGGTAAGCGATTACCAACACTTATGGATACCAGCAAAACCAGGACCATTGCATTTTTTTTTTTTTTATGTGAAGAAGTAGAAGACGAGCTAGACGCTCTCCTGATGTTAAGAGATAAAGGCTGCCCATAATCAGTACAGTGTTACCTAGGATTTCACAATTATGTGAAATTCTAGGAGCACTGCACCAACGCTTCTTACTCAAGAGTCATAAGATGTTAAGACTCTTTAGCCCAGTAATTTTACTAGCTACAGTGCCCTCCTACCGGAGCACAGTAATGTTTGCACATCACTGCTCAGGCGGCATAGGTGAACTTTAAAAATGGACAAATTATAATTAAAATCTCTCAACTATAGCCTGCCTACACCATCAGCAAATGTGTTTAGGAAGGGTTTACAATGAAAAGGTACGAGACATTAATGAAAGATTATTTGAAAAGGGTCCCTGCCCTTTGGGTAGCGACTAGCAAGTGGCCGGCCCTTTGGCCCAGCCCCTATTTAGATTAGAGCTGTCATCTCGGGAATTAGGGTGCATTATTTAGTGGGTGTAAGTTTTACTAAGGAAATTGGGAATAGCTTGATTAGATTTACTTGTTTTACAGTAAAAAAGATCAAAATCGTTGACTTTGCACATGAAATAAAATTGTAGAGGGAGTGGGTTAGCCTCATCTGCCGTAGAAACGACGGAGCTTACTATGTACGTCACAATTGCGTAAACACAAAGACGTCACACTCTTAGCAGAATAAACCGCGAATTGAGATGTACAATACAACATCTTGGAAGAGATTCGTATTGAATCTCTAATATAAAACCCACGCTCTACTTCTGGTTTTGACATTTTTTGTTTAAGCACTTGATAGATTACTTCGCGCGAACATTTGTGCCAAGTAGAGCTGGACTACAAAATTTACCAACGCAAATTCACGGGATATTTCAAGTCAATATATGTGGCGGTACATATATTGAGTTGAAATATCCCGTAAATTATAAGAATTAATAAGCAAATATTAATAAGTTTCAAAAAAACATGTCTTAATATATTTTAATAATCAACCTGACAAAAGAATTGCCGCCATTATTGTTTCATGCTCTTCCTTACATCCACACAAACGCAAACACGAAGAGAAATGTGTACCATCACTCAAGCTTGAAAAATGTTCAGCGAAGTTCAATTCATGAATAAATGGTGGATCACTCAGCCTCCCTACATTACCTTAGAAACAAAGACGCGTACAGATAACGGCAAGAGAGGTGCACAGTATGAATAAGGGTCTTTGCGCGCACGCGAATTTGAACATTATTTTAAAGAAGCTAGAAATTATAATAGATGTCAATTTTGATTTGAACCAGAAGTGTTTCCTGGATCAAGGGGTTAAACCTAGAAAGCGGGCTAAATACCTCCCTGTCTTTACTGAACTTCATAACGGAATGAGGTCATAATTACCACTTGGCGATACGGTTTTATTGAGTGTAACACAACAGTAACTAGCCCTTCGAAAAGTACCTCTGTGAGAAAAACAGGCAAGAATTGGTTATCACAGTTTTTTTTATAAAAACTTCCAACACCGTAACTGCTAAAAATCACACAGTCAAACTTCGAACCATATTTTACACATGCTGTGCTCAACATTCGTGCCAATAACTATATCGTTGTGTAATAGAACCCCAGATATTTTTTATCGCCTACGTCACGGTGAAGACCCCTGCAACAAAAACAACGGGGCAATTTTCTATAGATCGTAATAATCGTGGTTCTATAGATCGTAATAATGGTGATAGAACTGCTCTTTGCGAGCCAGGAGGATGATTTATCAGTCTCTGAAGGAACATTAGTAGGTAGTCTATTCTATACATTCTATTCTCACACTCATTTCCTTTTTTTTATAGCACTGCGAATAATCGCGCCGCACGTACCTACCCCCTCTCGTCGGGGGTATGGGTTTTACTGAGGAGTCATAGGATGTTAAGACTCTTCAGCCCAGTAATTTCACTAGCTACAGTGCCCCCCTACCGAAGCACAATAATGTTTGCACATCACTGCTCAGACGGTAGAATACTGGCACTGTTGGGGTAGTCACCTAGTCTATCTCCTGCAAAGGAAATCTACCCCCTGGTGACATACCTAATTAAAAAATAATTAAGTAAATTGCTCAAGGAGACATTCACACAGACACAGACAGATTTCGCGGAAAATGTCTTACAATATCTATAGGTATTTTATGTCGCTACCTTACGGACTTACGAGTAGGAGTGGGATCATTTTGACTTTACGTCAACTTTTTGATTTTAGCCTTTGACCACGATCTTGCGTCATGTTAAGCGACGATGGTGGCAGACTAAACCTAGAAGGGCTAACTAAACCTATAAATCCTTCTACTAATTCTAAATACAGTCTTAGCCCTGCTGGTCTATTGGTGTGAATTGCCGATGGTAAAAGCAGATTGGACCAATGTTATCATTTCATTACCCACTGTTTAGATAAATTATTATAACTGTCTCCCTTGTCTCATTCTTTGGGAAATTCCTCAAGATCGATGGCATTTCGAATTCAGCGCGTTCGTGACAAATTCGAATATTTACAGACTACTGTAATAATAGCAGACAGCTACTGCGCGACAAAAAACTTCCTCTGAGATATTATGTAGGAGATATGTAGGCAGTCGTTAGGTCATGTTGCAGGCCTTGTAGGAATCTTGGTGACCTGAAACTACCACATATTATATAATATAGGTACCTAGGTTGGCCACACACACAATCTATAATTTTGATTTGACTCTGACAGTGTAAGTAGGGTAACCTGTTCTGTAGGAGTATAAACCACAATTAATGTAACTATGTAACATGTATTAATGTAACAACAAAAATGACACAACTCATGTCTAATATTGTCGAGAACACTCGCAATAGTTTGTAAAATCACAATTAATATTTTATAAATATTTTTGCTATGTGATTTCTGCGTATATTACAAAAATCTGAATATTTACAGTGACTCGTCCAATCGATAACTTCGCTAGCGATTCGAAATGTTATTCTTTTATGTTACCAGCCTCTTGAATATCTTCGGAATACTAAGCACCCACTAAGGTTTATTTTTGGAATATTCGTGGAATTCTAAGAATAATGCGTAATGCCTTTCAAGCCTCAGTAAGTAGAAGGCACCTTCTGGTAAGCTTCAGTCAAGTACAATACAATACAATAATACTTTATTGCAAACCTGGTTACATGAAGTATATTACGAAACCAAATTTTTTTTCGTTTTATAATATTTTACTAGGTATTTCTGTTATCACCCCTTGCTAAAAAGTAGCCTGTTTATTCCAAAATTAAAAATCATTTACCTATTTCAAATTCAGCACACATACAGCAAAACCCCCACCACACAATTGTTTCATTAGAGTACCTTTTCCAGTCAATCTTTACAAATTATTTTAAGACTACCACCACTATTTCAGGGTCTATGCTACCTTACACTAATCAAATTTCAGTTCAATCGGTTCAGCTGTTTGCGCGTAGAGAGGTAAGAAACACACTAGGAAGCTTACATCATGGAAGCACACTTATATTATAAAGGCGAAAGTTTGTATGTTCGTTACTTCTTCACACCTAAACCAGTGGACCGATTGAGCTGAAATTTGGTATAGAGATAGCTTAGACCCTGGAATAACACATGGGCTACAGTACTGCGGGTATAACCGCTGGGCGCAGCTAGTAACTTAAGCTACTTTAGTACTTCTAAACTTCTGGGCACATAGCTACTCTTTATATGTAATAGGTAAATAGGTACCTGGTACATATATTATAAAAAACGTGACCGCGTGTCGTGATTAATATGATTATCACAAAGATCAGTGGTTAACAATAAAAAATATTTTTCAATCGCCATATAAAGGTCGACAAGCCAAGTCTACCAACACCATAGAACACGTAGAATGACGTAACTTATCACCGCAAAAAAACCATAGAACGCTACCGTCCGGTCCTAACAAAAAAGAACCGTGTCAAAGTAAATTCACTTTGAACTTCCTTGAGCTATAACGGGCTACGGTAAATGTTCATAAAGACGGTATTACATAGGTAACCTATCTACTATCTAGTGTACAGAATATAGGTATATTATTTTTAATTGACATTTGTTTTCTCTTACTTTGAATAGAATGAAAGCTTTAAGACTCTACGTCTTAAAAGTTTTTAAGGTTCAAATATTGTTGAAACCGATGTCTAGCGAGCGAGCGATTCAAATTCGCTGTAATAAAATAATTAATTAAATTGTGAATAATTCCCCCGGGGTTGACCGGCGAAGCGCCATAATTTCGGGGTGACGAGCACGCCGAATAACTCATCCGCGTGTGTAACCTACCCGTACCTGCCTTTACTCAACTATCATTTCGACAAGGTAACAAAAAATTCGTATATCGTGATATTATGTAGGCGTAAGTGAATTCTGACTATAAAACTTTAAAGCTAGTATGTTTATTAGGTGTACTAGAATCGAACATTGACCCCGCGTTCACATATGCCGTCAAATTATATTACCTGAAATTTGGTGTATCTAATTAATTTTAAATGAAGTGATTTAAAATGGATTGCCTGTATCTACATATTTTTATTTACAAGCTTTTATTTACCTGTCTGTCGTCTGTCTTCGCGATTTAGAGATGAAATTTGGTGTAGAGTTCAAGTGTTGGATATAGGATAGTTTTTATCCCACGGGACAAAATCTTTTTTTATCGAGGGTGGCATACCAGTATTACCTACATAAAAAGTCAGTCTTATTCATACAATACATTATATAATATTCATCTAATGACTCGAGGTAAGAAGTGTTCCAGTGCACCTAGAATCATTTTGGAATCCTAGGTAGTACTGTACAGATTACGGGCAGCATTATCTCTTAACATCAGGAGAGCGTCTTGCTCGTCTTCTTACTTCTTCACAAAAAATAAATTATATAAAAAGTTTACGTAAGTTTCTAGTATAGATTCCCTCAATTCCTCTCAAAATTTCTAAGAACCCGAAGCGTTTCAGCATTACAAGAATAATTACCCACATAAATTAACCCACAGAATGCCGCTACGTCACTCCCTCGCCCCACACAAAATGACGTGACAAATCATTATATCCGAAGGTAATTAACTTAATTACTAATTATTGGAATTACGCTGCATAATAGCATAATGAGCGTCTTTATGTAATTGCACAATAACTGACAAACTATATTATTATCAGCCAGCTTTGATTTTTTTTTGTACCAAGAACCGGCGAGCGTGTATGAAGAATGTGATGTAAGTTGAGGAAGTGAAAGAGGTATGTCAGGATCGTACCAGGTGGAGGGAAATAGTCTCTGCCTTTTTTTTTTTGACCCAGGAAAAATGCGTTACGCATCATCACCCCACGCCGAGGGGCGCGGGGCGGTATGTGGGACTCCCCCGCCAGAGATGGGAGCGGCGGGGATACCCACTAAAAAACCTGGGGGTGTTCCTGCGGGACGCCATAATGCCGGGGCAACGGGTACGCCGAAGCACTCATCCGCGGCCTCGACGGCGTTTGGTCCTCACTGACAGGAGGACCCCTCCACGGTGGGGTGAAGAGGAGTTTCACCCCACCCTCTCAAAAATAGTCTCTGCCTACCCCAACGGGAACCAGGCGTAATTATGTGTATGTGTACTAGTTTTGCTCAGAGGATATGCATGCTAGAGAAATGAATCTATTCTTTCTATTTAATTCATTATTAGCATTTGACCGCGATCTCGCGTAATTACGATGCGTCCTAAACCTAGAAATGGGATGAATACCTCCCTCGCTTTGCCGAACATCATGCCGGAACAGCCGTAATGACTGCTTGGCGATAAAACGAAATAGTGGACCCGAGCGGACTTCGTCGCGCTTAATAAAAAAATATCCGTGTTTTTCTACTATATTATGCTTTTATTATACATATAAACCTTCCTCTTGAATCACTCTATCTATTAATGAAAACCGCATCAAAATCCGTTGTATAGTTTTAAAGATATAAGCATAGGTACATAGGGAGAGACATGTAGTGATCATAGAGTGTAATGGACGAAGAAAACTCGTTGTGCAGACCTAGTGGTATAAAGGCAGGTAGATGATGACTAACTGTGCCAAGCTATTTTACCCACTGAAAACTAGCCTTTATTATTTCAGAGTCCTAGCTATCTATACTGCAAAAAAATCAGCTCAATTGGTTTAGCCATGTAGGCGTGAGGAGGTGACATACACACATCCATAGTTTCGCATTTATAGAACTTTTTACCCACTGTATTGTAGCCTGTATATTATTCCAGGGTCTAAGCTAGCTCTATACCAAATTTCAGCTCAATCAGTTTAGCCAATTAGACATTAAGAGGTAACAAACGCACACCCATACATTTCGCATTTATAGAATAGATTAACACTATTGCCTACCAAATAATTTCAAAGAAACTTACTGAGCTCGAAATGTTTAAATCTAGGTAAACAATTGGCAGTCTTATCACTGGGAATTATTTATAATAACAGCTGAAAGTAGGATATAAAGAACTATGTGGACTTTCTTAGTGGAAGGATACATCATAAAACCTATCTTTATTCCAAATTTAACCCCAATCCATAGATCAGTTTTAACTGTGTGTTAATAGATCAGTTAGATTAATCAGTCATATTTTCATTATAACATTTAGACTATCTACTTTAGTACCAAATTTCAACCCAAATAATTCAGCAGTTTGAAGAAGGTACTAGTCTCAGGTGGTAGATTAGCTATCTGTTTTCATATTAAATTTCCATCTAATGTTTAACTTAAACTTTTTAGGTAGTAGAGTAAAACCGTTTAACACAACTAGAACCCTTGTAATAGTGTCTTGAAAAGAATAGAAACCTACAAAATGACAAATATTTGAGGAAAATCAATGCAGGTGAGGCAGCAAGTACAAGCACTCAGTAATAAAGATTAAATATAATAAACTTTATCTGATATAAAATCTATTTTTCAAAACGAAGACTTTTCCTTGAGCGTTTAGAGTGCACAATAATTCTATTCTACACTTTTCTATAGCAGACTAAACAAGCGTTTGACTGCAATCTCACCTGTTGGTAAGTGACAATGCAGTCGAAGTTGTAGCACGCTTGTTCAGTAAGAACCTATTCACTCTTGATTTGATCAAACCCATGTTAAAGCATTGGGAAAACACATACTAGTTTTTGCATAAAATTAAAAAAAAAATTGACCTTGTCCACATTCTTATTGGTTTAATACCTCTCTTTACCTTAACATATTGTATTATGCATAAATACATATCTATATTATAACATTATAGGTAAAAAAGGATGGAAAGTATTATGTTCTGAGATTAAAGTAGTTTTTGAATATTTATTTACTATTCAGATGACTGCAAAAAAGACCTGGGTGTCAAACTGCACAGAAGTCAAATTCTTTCTCCGATGACTATGAAATATAATCATATTTAATTAATGTTTAAAAATTATATTTCTAGGTAATAATTAAACTTATATTTAACCTTAGAGATAACATTTTCAAGTGATCTATAAAAATATTTGAATTAGAAGAAAAATGTTATCTTACACTTACTGTAAACAGTTTCAGGGGTTTTCCCATGAAATTTTATTAAATATTTTATTAAAACCACCTTATAAGAGGTTAATTTCGAGAAATTATCACTTTTGTTAAAATAAAACCTTAATTTTAGAGTAATTCCAATTATTTTCACAAGTTTTTAAACCAAGGTTTAAAACCCATGAAAAATCGTATAAAAATCACGTATTTAGTGAGTTGCGGTTATAATATAAGAGAAAGAATTCAAAAACATTAGATTAGTGTGCATTTATGATAATAAAAATGAGTATGCAGCGCATAATCAGATCAGAGACAACGTTACCGGCGACTTTTGTTTGTAAACAAAAAACAGATGATTCTATTGACCGGCGAATGATCATTTTAATACTACATAAAGTACCAATATTCCACTTGCACATATAAAAATTTCAGCATTTTCCAGCAGAAAACAACGGAGAAATTAATTATTAAAGATTTAAAAGGCTCCACCGGCACATACTGAAAACACCATGTGCGTTCGCGCGCCAAAATTTGACGTAAGCTCGCACTATTTACCAAAACATTGTTACATGTTTTGAACTAAGAATACAAGCCTGCACATTTTCCTGTAGGATATTTATAATTATCGTGTAACATAGAGGAAAATTTCAATAATTCAACACAAAATAACGTAAAACCCAGAAATTAATTACGCCCCTAGTGGTGAAAATAAGAAACACAAACGTAATGGCCGCCGTAGCCTGGTTTCGATGACTTAACATATAAATGCGCAAAATACTTACGCTTTCCTCCTCTTTTTCCATTCCAGAGGGCATTTGAGGTACTGCACGGTTAATCGCCGAGTAGTCCGGAAGATCCGGGAGCTCATCGGCGAGATATATTGGCATTGGTTTCGATGCATCCAGGGCCCTCGCCCTAAACGAGAGCTTCGACATTTTGTTGACAGAACAAAACACGCTAGCGTCGACACAAAAATGCACTAAAACAACACTTTATAGCTCCTCCAGGAGGTCCCAAAGGACCTTAAACTACACTTTGCACACTCTAGTTCGTTCCCATGGTTAATTTTTGCACGCACTCAGTCACAATTAATGAAAAACAATAACGAAACTTTACATATTGGGCGTACTTTACAGAAAGCCATCATGGCGGCTTTCCGTTTGTCGGACGACCATGACCAACTTCCACCTTGTGCGACGTGCGCGGGAAGGAAACACGCGGGAATGAATACGATCATTTTTTTACTATTAATTTAGATAAAACTAAATAAACATTTTTGATCTTAAGAGTCATATTTTTAATTTAATTTTATTTTATTTATATAGAAATACTTTTAAAAGTTCGTGTACAGAAATATCTTATATTTATAAATTCTAAATTGACGTCCAATGAAGTCTGTCAAACCATAGACAAGAAGAGAAACGTTCCATTTAACACAGAAGTATATTTTAGCTTTTATTCAAATAAATATTTTACTTTCATGATCTTATTAATTGTGAAGATATATTATTAATATTTGAAGAACATATATAATTATTATTTATTAATTTAAATATAATTCTCTGCCTTCGCATTTCTTTTTATAAACGCTTTTACAGGTTCACCATTAAGCAGCGGTTTTACCCGCTGTACTGTAAGTCTATGTGTTATTTCAGGGTCTAAACTATCTCTATATCAAATTTCAGCTCAATCGGTCCACCTGTTTAGGCGTGCGGCTTAGAGATGTAAGTAACAAACATACACGCAAACGCGCACACATGTGTGATTTAATTTTCTCGACGCTCGCTCGGCTCACTGCAAGCTGTTTGCACATAATATTATTACATTGTTAATATTAGGTATAAAATTTTCTTATCATTTGGAGCAGCACCATTCAAAGTCGCAATGAGATTTTTTTATTTCCCGAAGCAAGCTCCCCTTCATGGGCAGGATTCAGAATTTTAATATAAGCTCAATACTCGCAGCAAACTGCTCGTGCATTTTTTTATAAGTTAAAATATATTTTCTAAGTGCTTGAATTTACAAAATGAGCTCGGGCATATTTCGAGATATAAATTTTTCTCAGAATTTAGAACCATTCGCGGTTGTAATTTATTAGCATTCGGATATCCGGATAGTGCATCCTTTCTAGTCAGTTTAAAGTTTTCTAGCATTCGAAGGCTCAGATGGGCATCATGATTTTTTGACCCCCGACGCAAAAACGACGGGGTGTTATAAGTTTGACGTGTCTGTCTGTCTGTGTGTGTGTGTCTGTCTGTGGCATCGTAGCTCCCAAACGGATGAATGGATTTTGATTAAGTTTTTTTTGTTTGAAAGTAGAGTTAGTCGAGAGTGTTCTTAGTGGATATTTACTCGATGGTTCTTACCCATGTTTGGTGGAAATCGGTCCAAGATGGCCGCCGCTACAAAGTGGCGGATTACTTTTTTCTTCCACGATCCCCTCAATATGGGTATCAAATGAAAGGGCTTGACGAGTAGAATACAGCCCACTATATAAAATTTAAAATTCAAGATGGCCGCCACCACAAAATGGCGAATTACGTATTGCGTTGGGGTTTTTTTAAATTTTTAATTTAATTCACTTGTATCATAATCGGTTGGATTGTTTAAAACTAAAGACTGTCGTATTTTTAGCGAGCAGCTTGCTACAATCGCCAATATTATTTTTATTATACATTTCTCATTTCTAGCGACAAGAGGTGTACGATTCGCGCAGTTCATCATCATGATGATGATGATGAACTGCGCGAGCAGATTGCTGCTAGTGCCCAAACGATGGGGGACGGGAACTCCTGTCTCCCTAAAAAGCCGCCTTGAATTTACTTGTATTACTTTAATTTACTTGTACATTATATATTTTTATATTACCTTGTCAGTGTTTAGTGATCTTAATAAGGCATTGTACCTATTTAAAAAGTGCGCTATACTTTTCTTTCAGCTAGCATTAAGTGGTAAGAGAATTAACATATTCTTCCTTAAAATTGCGCGAGCAGCGTGCTGCGAGTGCCGAAATTTTTTTTATATATTTGACAACGGAACGAGTGCGGTTAACTTTCTTCGAGTGGCAGGAAAATTAAAATATTATTATTTATATATTAATAGACTAGGAGTTAGAATAGCCGAGCGCCGAAGAAAATAAATATTTTGGATTACGAAAAGAGTGCGGGTATCTTTGTCAGAAATTTAAGTATTCTCACTTGTGTGAGCGCGTACGGCTTGCTGCGAGCTTCGAATGTTTTTTGTATATTTCTGACCACGAATGGGAGCTTAGCTCGTTCCGAGCTGCAGAATCTTAAATGTTTTTACTAATAAGAGCGCGAGCAGTTTACTGCGAGCCGAGAACATTTCAAAATCTTGATTATGAAGAGTGTGCGCACGACTTATTTCGAGCCCAAAGAAAATATTTTTTATCTGACCAAGACAGTAACTTCGGTGCCACCGACTCGCCATGCGAGTTCACGTTAATTTTGTTCCTGTGCCGGCGACTCTCCTGGTGAGTTGTTTTCTTTCGGTAATGTAGGTGGCATACGAGAAGACATCATGAAAGTCACAGTGGCAGCGAACGTGTTAAGAGATGTACTATTACTACCAGGCGCGGATCCAGGGGGGGGGGTCAAGGGGGCATGACCCCCCCAAAATCCTAGTCGGAAAAAAAATCCGATCATATCGACTGGTTTTACGCTTCTTTCATAGATTTGTTTTTCGGTCCTCGCCTACGAATGCATTTTTCATAGTTAGGATTATTTGAATTATAATTAACGGCTGCAATCTTTTCGCGTTTCATGTTGTCGTTGCAGCTGAATCTTTGCGCTTGCAGCGAGGTGCTCACGCAGTGGCGGATTTGCCCTAAGGCCCAGTAGGCCCGGGCCTAGGGCGGCCAGATATTAGGGGCGGCCAATCGTGACAAAAAAATCACTGATGACAAGAAATAACTAAAAGTACGTAAATATTTTAAAGGCTTCAAGGGGCCATGGGTTTTTCTCGGCGGCTCTGCTCTATAATAAGAATATTTATTTTCTCACCGCTCAGAACACATCTTTTGTAGCCTGAAATATAAAATTTTCTCGGCACTCGCAGCTAGCTGCTCGCGCAATTTTAAATAGAATATTATGTATTTTGCTCACCACTCAGAACGAGCTCATTGCACACAGTACCGGCGTTAGGGAGGGGCGCGGTTGGGCGACCGCCCAGGGCGCCGGATAAAAGGGGCGCCACAGGCTCTATAATGGGGCGCCCGTGGCGCCCCATTCGTTCTGAAAAATTCAATATTCTCGGTGCTCGTAGCAAGCTGCTCGCGCTTTTATAAGAACATTTAGTTTCTTTGCCACTCGAAGGAAGATAAACGCACATCATTCGTGCTGAAAAATTCAAAATTTTCTCGGCGCTCGCAGCGAGCTGCTTGCGCTTTTATAAATAAGAATACTTATTTAGTTTCTTTGCCGCTCAGAGCAAGCTTAACGCACAACATTCGTGCTGAAAAATTCAAAATTTTCTCGGCGCTCGCAGCGAGCTGCTCGCGCTTTTATAAATGAGAACATTTACTTTCTTTGCCACTCGAAGCAAGCTTAACGCACATCATTCGTGCTGAAAAATTCAAAATTTTCTCGGCGCTCGCGCTTTTATTAATTATAAGGACATTTAGTTTCTTTGTCACTCGAAGCAAGCTAAACGCACATCATTCGTGTTGAACAAATCTAAATTTTCGCGGCGCTCGCAGCGAGCTGCTCGCGCTTTTATAAATAAGAATACTTATTTAGTTGCTTTGCCGCTCGGAGCAAGCTAAAAACACATCATTCGTGCTGAAAAATTCAAAATTTTCTCGGAACTCGCAGCAAGCTGGAAAGGTGGATTTTTTTCTAGATACGCCCATGATTTTGCCCATCGGAATCGGCCCAGAAAAAAATCCTGGAATTTTTTACTTTTTAGTATGGGTTTGAATTGCTTTTTAGAGGGCGCCGTAGAAATCTCGCCCAGGGCGCTGGTAATGTTAAAACCGGCTCTGATTGCACATCTTTTGTAGTCTGAAACGTAAAATTTTCTCGGCGCTCGCAGCAAGCTGCTCGCGCATTACAAGGTTTTTAAAATTTTTATTCTATTTGGAAAGAGTTTAACGCACACGTTCTTGTCAGAGATATAACATTTCCTATTTTAGAGATTCAAATTGTAGGTAAACGTTGAAATGTACAAACCTACCTTGTTCAAACGAAAAAAAATTCTGGATCCGCCACTGTTTAAGGAGTAAGTAGGAGTAGACATGTTATATACGACGTAGGTGCAGGTATTACATGGACTGGGGCCTAGGGCGGCCTAGACTGTAAATCCGCCACTGTGCTCACGCATGTACCTATGTAATTAAAGTCATTTTTTTTTCACTTGGATCAATTAAGTCGCGCACCGTGTATAGTCTGAATTACATACAGGTACAATCTATGAGCGTTCACAAAACTTTAAACCTAGGATCGTAGTCGACAACTAATCAGAGTTATAAAAAAATCTGGTTTTAATTGGTCAAAATATTATATTTTCTTGCCACTTGGAGCAAGCTAAACACACATCATTCGTGCTGAAAATTTCAGCATTTTCTCAAGGCTCGCCGCGAGCTGCTCGCGATTTTATAAATAAAAATATTTAGTTTCCTTGCCACCCGAAGCAAGCTAAACGCACATCATTTGTGCTGAAAACTTCAAAATTTTTTCGCCGCTCGCGCTTTTATAAATAAAAATATTTGGTTTCCTTGCCACTCCGAGCAAGCTAAACGCACATCATTCGTGCTGAAAATTTCAAAATTTTCTCGGCGCTCGCAGCGTGCTGCTCGCGCTTTTATAAATAAAAATATTTAGTTTTCTTGCCACCTAAAGCATGCTAAGCGCACATTTTTCGTACTGAATATTCCAAAATTTTCTCACCGCTCGCAGTGAGCTGTTCGCGCGTTTATAAATAAGAATATTTAGTTTCATTGCCCTCGGAGCAAGCTAAACGCACGTCATTCGTGCTGAAAAATAAAAAAATTCCCGGCGCTCGCAGCCAGCTGCTCGCGCTTTTATATATAAGAATATTTAGTTTCCTTGCCACTCGAAGCAAGCTCAAAGGAAGTACATCATTCGTACTATGAAAAATGTAAGATTTTCTCGGCGCTCGCAGCGAGCAGCTTACAAATATTCACGAATCGTTTAGAGTAAAAAAGGTGTAAGGTATACAAAATTGTAAGACCACGCTTAAATGTTTCCCCAAAAAATAATTCTTACTTTAAAAAAAATTCTAGCCGATGACCCCCTCTAAAATCATGGTCTGGATCCGCGCCTGATTACTACTACTACTAAAGCTACCTACAAACTTGCTGCAGCCTTTACAATATTTACGTATTTTGAGTTATTTATTGTAATCATGAATTTTTTATCACGATTGGCCGCCCCTAATATCTGGCCGCCCTAGGCCCGCCCATAGCCCTATTGGGCCTTAGGGCAAATCCGCCACTGACTTTGGCGCATGTTCCCATTTTTTATTAATCTAAGTATTAAGATTTTAAGGGTCAAATAAAAAAATAAAATTCCAATGTTGTGTGATCTTTATTTAAATATTTTACAGCTGATAATTTAATTATTATTAACATACAAGATAGGATATAAACAGTGGTTCCATTACAAAACATTGCAGGAAATAACTATAAATAAAATACTATATTATTATGACAATATTCTTAGATTTAGTTATGGTGTTATTCTGTTACCAGCTACGCCCAGCGTGTGTTACCTACATGCAGAATTTCAGCTCAAGCGGTCCAGCCGTAATAAACACACAAACTTTCGCTTTTATTACAATATATTAGTATTAGTGTGATTTTACATGTTAATTTTCGTCAAAATTGGTCAAAATACTGATTTTTTTTTGTCTGGAGAGTATTCATTTTCCTATAAACAATTTCTTGACAAATTTCGATTATTTTTGTTATAGTGGTAAATAAATATTCTAACTTAAAATTTAGTAAATTCACTTAATATAATAGGATTTCCATGATAAATAATAAATGAACACAACTTCCTGATGATAACAATCTCAAAATTCCATTAATTATACTTTTTTTTCATTCTTTATAAATCTTCAACGCCATCTCTTGTCCATACGGAGGAACTAAACTTTACAAAACACAATTATTTTTAACGCCTAAATGTCATTAAAAGCCACGCCATCTTTTTTCAGAAAAAGGAACATTAAATTTAGAGAATTTCTTAATAAGAAAACTTCAGAAATTACTTTATTTCTCTGAATTTATCTCAAATGTTGAGCTTTAAAATGGCCTATATTCTAACTTTTTATATACGAAATTAATTTCACTTCTAACAAATAAACAATCATAAACATAACTATTAACATTCTTTTATTATTACTAATCTCTCTGGTACGAGCTATAATAGTCTATATTATAGATTTTAAGTTAAATATATTGTGATTATTAATATTTTATGTATAAAACATACTGAAAATATAATCACGGTAAAGAGATATACAGTAATGTGACTCCCTAGAAGCGGTTGAACTCAAGGTCGCGCGAGTTTGCAACGATTTGGGTAGGGTTCGGCAGGCAGCGAGGATCCGAATAGGCGTTATTTATATTATTGTGAATTACTCAAAATATCAAAAACAAAATACTTTGTGATATTTTTACCAATTCACAACCATTTTTCGGAAGCTTAAAAACGTCTACTCGGCACCTCGTTGCCTACCGAACCCTACCCAAATCACTGCAAATTCGCGCGACCTTGAGTTCAACCGCTTCTAGGAAGTCACATTACTGTATATCTCTTTACCGTGATATTACTAACCAATGTAAGTTAAAGATTTCGAGGATATATTTTAACTGCAAAGCTCTTATGTTAATTCGTTTTTATTTTCGATATTTAATGGGATTTCTAGTATATTATTATTCATATTTTTTATTTCATATCATGGCTGCTGAAATTTGACCTATTTAATAAAAAAAAATCATTTTAAATTTGTGTGCTGTATATAAAAAAGTTCATACTATTGATCACACAAATATTATTTCTTTATCACACAATGCCTATCTAGTGTCATTATATAATGCGTGAAACTAAATATTAATATATAATATTTACAAATTCAAATGCAAAATCAAGATAAGTAATTAAAATTATAAATAAGTGCTGAATTAATATAATACAATTAAATATTTTGTTGATTTAAAATGAAGGACAGGATTTTTACGACAAAATTTCAGTCAAAAATATGGCATAGGAATTTAATAATTTTTTTAAAATTTATAACGTAGTTTATTTTAAAATCCAATTTTATTTTATTTCTGGTGTTACAAAAAAAATTGATTTTTAACAAAATGTTGCCATTTAAATATTTATTATGCTCTATGGTTCTTATTTATGAGTCGAAATGAGTTTTCATGCTTTTTATTATTTGGCGGAAATATCGTGAGTAAGTTTTCTATTAATTTGGCGGAAATATCAATAAAAGTTTTTTCATAATTTTCTTGTCTTTTTAAGATGTTGCAAATTATAAGAAAAAAAGCCAATAAAAAGAGAAAATAAAATGTAAACCATAATTTATTACACAATCAGAGAAAAAAAAAAACAAAATACCAGCTCCATATTACGCGATTCTGAGTATCATAAATTCATTAGTGACAATTTTTACATACAATATTACAAAAAGAAATATCACTGGTCCGACGGAACTTATCCATTTCGATACAATAAAAAAAAACAACAATTTCATTAAAAAAAAACAGTAAATACATCAGTTAAATTGCATCAAGATTTGTATTGGTCAATAAAAAAGACAAAATTTACAACAAAAAACTCGGTAAAATTATTTCGAAAACATTTTTTGCATAAAATATATCAAAATGGATGATCTCACGTCGCTAAATATATTATACACACGTGCGAAATTCAGGCATTTATTTTGTGAATTAAACGGTTATGTTAGTTTTGAAGAACTTTGAATTGGCAAATAAAAGACGAATAAAAAGAAAGGCGGATTCGGATTTTTTTTGGACGGACAAAAAGTGGAAACGCAAAACAACTACATATAATCAATTAAATTGATGTTAAATTTTATTAATCGGGACTTATGGCGTAATTATTTTTATGTTAGTTTTACTTTTACCATAACATTATGAAACCAACCTCGACGTTTCGGTACAGTTACATAAACCGTGGTCACAAGCAGCAGTCATGTTTTTGTAAAGCTAACATAAAAAATAATTACGCGATAAGTGCCGATTAATAAGATTAACATGAGTTGAAATCGCGAAAGTTTAAAGTGTTCAATTCAATTGAATTTTGTAATAGATGAAATTTCAACAAAAAAAAAAAAAAAACGGCAGAACGATGCGAAGTCCTACGACAGAATGTAGCTTATTCATATTTATACGCCAGAATACCAGCGCTGTGTAAACGCAGTACAACGCTGAGGCAGTTCCCATTCCCAGGCTTAATGGATGCTTATGCATTAATATTATTGTGATTGTCTTGTTCTCATATGCTGTTTTCATTAGCCGTCGAATAAATGAATTTTCTTTTTTTTTTTTTCTATTTTAGTGATAATTTCGCACGCGTGTAAGATAAATAAGAGATTATGTAGAATCAGCTCAAATCCAGTGAGTCGTCCGAACGTTGTGCGCTGTTACAGTCGCCGGTCGGCGCCACTTTCGACGGCTTGGCGCTCTTGCCCACGAAGATTTCAACCTCCTGAAAAGAAAAAATAAATAAAGAGCTTATTCCGTGCAACTCTCTCTTGGACGATAAGATTGGAATATAAATTCGTAGATTTAACTTTTTGAAACTTATTCTTGGTACAATTCGAGGCAAACTTCTTGAGCATTAGGTGACGTGGTGGGGGAGAGTTTGGGCATCGTATTTTATCGCTCAAGAAGTTTGCCTCGAGTTAAAGCATTAGATATTATATTATTTATTATTCAAAATCCACTTTATTAACTTAAGATGTTAGAAGGCGGGACGCTCTCTCGCTCGCAATATTTGACATTTTGAAATATAAATTCATAAGGGGCTGCGCAGACGACAGACTATCCATGACGCACTTTTAGTCTGTGAAAATAGAACCTATGCAATTATAATATAATTGCATAGGTTCTATATAATAATAATATTATTATTTGTGCGCCGGACTTTTTGCGCGTCGTGTGCGTTACTGCATATAATTATTATTATTATTATTATAGATTTTTATTTCAGATTCAAGGATCCATATAAAATTGACATTACAATACAATATTAAAATAAAGTAAAATAAAGTCCTACAGGTACAAGTAAAAATAAAAACAATTAGGTGGCAATTTCCACCCATCGTCTGTACGTTATTGTACATCTAAGTCTATCAGCCAGGCTTTTTATTATTGTGTTTTTACACGTATCAACTCTGGACATGAAAGAAGCTATTCGGCGTCGTTGTATGGCATTAAAAGAGTCAATCCGATACTCGGCATACATGCCGGAGGCGCTGCAGTAACGTGTTAAGCCCATTAGGTGCCTAAAGATATTATTGTAGGCGACCCGTATGTTATTATGCAACTTTTTCGTATATGATGTCCAGAGTTGACAAGTGTAAAAAGACTGACAGAAGGCTCGGAACAGTGAGACTTTCACGTCAGGCGCCGCTTTATGGAATTTCCTTGCTATCATGTTGCCCACTACACATAGCGCTCTACGTTGCCTTTCGATGTCAGCGTCGTCTTTTAAGGTGGAAGTGACGACGTGGCCAAGGTATTTGAATTCTTCTACGACTTTGACAGGTTGCCCATTGAGGAAGACATCCGGCACGTTAAGGGGGCCCTTTCCCGACCTGAATATCACCATTTCAGTTTTCTTTACATTATATATGAGGTTATGTTCTATAGCATACCTCTCACATATACCCATTAATCTTCTCAAACCTTTGATCGATGGACTGAGCAGCACCATATCGTCGGCGTAGCTCAAGTTATTGACGTATCTGTCATCTAACCTCAGGCCAACTGGGGTGTTGCTCAGTTCAACGATCAAATCATTTACGTAAGTGTTAAATAGGTCGGGAGAGGTTACCCCCCCCTGCCTCACTCCGCAGGATAGCCTGTAGGTGTCCGACAGTTCCGAGCCCCATCTGACGTTATTGGTCTGATTTCGGTACCAGTACTCAAGCAGACCAACAACTTCAGCTGGCACTCGTGTGGTACGCAGCTTTTTCCACAACAGCTCGTGATCAAGGGTGTCAAATGCACGGCTAAGGTCCAGAAAGCATGCGTACACTGTCGTTTCTCCCTGCTTGTAGTACTGTGTAACCTGCTTTAATGAAAAAATTGCCATATCTGTGGACACATTAGAACGGAACCCAAACTGCCCGTCATCGATCTCTATTTTGGACATGTTTTGATGTATAACTCTTTCTAATACCTTAGCCACAATCGTAGCTAGGGAGATGGGCCTGTAGTTGGCCATACTCGAGATATCTCCCGTCTTATTTTTGATAATTGGCACAACCATTGTTCGAATCAATCTCTCCGGTAAGTAGCAATAACGCGCGCAGAGATTAAAAAACCGCGCCATAGGTTCTATTTGCATAGGTTCTATTTTCACAGACTAAAAAGTGCGTAATGGATAGTCTGTCGTCTGCGCAGCCCCTAATACTAACTTTTTGAAAATTCCTCAAGAAGGTCGCTGCACAATATTACACACATTTTAAGTGTTTTCAGTGTTATATATTGAAAAATGACGTGATAAGCAATTATGGAAAAATATTTTTTACAAAAATCCTCATTTTGCCATATTTTAACTGAAAACACTTTTAAAATGTGTGCAATAATTGTGCAGCAACCCTTTTGAGGAATTTACAAAATGTTAATTCTATGAATTTATATTTCAAAATAAATAAATAAAATAAATAAATATTTCAGTACAATTCACACAGCGCCACCTAACCCCATACTAAGCAACTTAATGCTTGTGTTATGGTGATTAGGATAACGGATATAATACTTATATACTTTTTCTTTTGTAAATACATACTTATTTATAATAGATATTGAAAACCACCCAGACCAGAAACAAATACCTGTGGATCACACAAATATTTGCCTCGTGCGGGAATCGAACCCGCAACCTTCTGCGTTGCAAGCGGGTATTAGCCCACCGCACCACAGAGGTCGTCATCAAAATATGTCAAATAGTGCGAGCGAGGGAGCGTCCCGCGGATTGAGCAGGCTTATGGGTTAATTAATTTATGTATGGCCACTCAACCAAGGGAGAAAGGGGAGAGGTTGTCACAAAATGTTCAAATAACTGTTCAGTGTTACTCTACCGCCTGATCAGTGATGTGCAAACATTACTGTGCTTCGGTAGGAGGGCACTGTAGTTAGTGAAATTATTGGGCTGAAGAGTCTTAACATCTTATGACTCTCAAGTAAGAAGCGTTGGCGCAGTGCGCTGGGTAGCACTGTACTAATTATGGGCGGTGTTATCTCTTACCATCAGGAGATCGTCTTGCTCGTCTTCTTACTTCGTTGTATAAAAAAAATAGTATATATATAGGTTTCCTATCTATCGATGATTACCTGGCTGCCCTCGATGCTCATATCCTGTGGGTCGCGGCTGGGCCCCGCGCCGGCGCGTGCCGCTTGTTGCCGCTCGCGAGCCACGCGTCTGTAACAAACAAATATACATTTAAACAAATAAACATTTCTGGACATTACACACAGAGCCACATAACCCCAAGCTAAGCAACTTAATGCTTGAATTATGGTTGTAAGGCTTTTCTTTTGTACAGTCAACTACAAAGAGATGTATCCATGTTAGTCTTACAAAATGAAGGAACTTTTAGTATGCAAAAATTATTTACCCTTCGTGACATTTTCAGTATCCACCAAATCTTATACTATATTCGATTCATTTTAAATGCTATTATTATGTATCACCTAAGGAAAAGTAGTGGGATACATCATTGTTGCATATTAAACGAGTCGATGATAATATAAAGTTTGATTGCTACTAGAAATGTCACGAACCAAGGGTAGTTCATTGTGGCAAATGAAAATTTACTTCATTTTGTAAGCCTAACATGGATAGGTACATCTCTTTGTAGTTGACTGTACAGACGACCTTATAAAGGTCGCCGGAAGACGCTGGATGCAGATTGCTTCCAACCGGTACATATGGAAGTCCAAAAGGGAGGCCTAGTTCAGCAGTGGACATCCTATGGTTGAGATGATGATGATGCCTCCTATGTTCTCAGACGAGCAACAGTCAGGCAGCCGGTTGGACGTCTACGGTATTTCATTTAGTGGAAAGATGAGGTGGAAAGGGATCTGGAAGCGCTCCAAGTTCAGTCATGGCAGGATGTGGTTCAGAATCGGGAAGAATGGCGTGATCTTGAATCGCAGAAGACTCAGTTTGGGTCGCTGTGCCGTAGTAAGTATACATCCTATGTTCAACCATGGCCTTCCTGTTGCTCTCTTTTCGGCTGCCAATCATGCCTTCTCGTTCTTGACTAACCTAACACCTTTTGCATTCACCACCTTTCGACAAACACCTTTAGTACACATTTAAAACAAACCCACCTCCTATGTTCAAGCATGGCCTTCCTGTCCTGCTCTCTCTTCTCGGCTGCCAATCGTGCCTTCTCGTTCTTGACTAGCGGCGTGCCGCGGCCCCTCACACGTGGCGTCGACGGTGTTGCCGCCGTCGGCTTTGTTGCGACTGGTGTTAACTGGAAATGTAACAGAGTAATTTTAAGTTATAGAGGAACCGATGAAGCAGATATGCTCCCACACGACAAGCCGTTGATTTGCTAATTCTTTAATTGCTCGGTATCCAGAAGTGGACTTTTTTCATATGCCACTTTGAACTTTTGTGAGATACTGTGTCATTTATTTGAGTAATTATTCTGTGTAATAAATATTAAATAAAAGTTATCTAAAATCTAGCTCTTAGTGCGCTTTGGATGAAACTGATAGCACTTTAAGCATTTATATAATATAATAAAATAAATAAATAAATGAAACAATGATTTTTCTCTACTTTTTTCTCTCTTTTTCCTATACTTTCTTGTATTTTTGAGTTCTTCAACCCATATTCCATTCCCAATTACAAGAATTCTAAAACCTCCCATACCCACTTCCTGCCAGTTGTTCTCCTTCAGCAGAGCAATGTTGTTTCAGCAGAGCGTCCACGTTCCTCACTTGCAGGTAGACCATGCAATATAAACCCTTGCAATATGCTCGTTTTGCCTCTCGTTGATATAATATCATAGACTAGGCATCACCAAAACCGGTTCTCAACCAAACTTTGTATCGGCAAAATTTGCCCATCAAAAGTTACAAAGTCTAGGATCACTCCGTAGACGATGAAGCTCTATTATTATAGGATAGTTCTTATGTCGCTTCGACCGTTACTGATCTATACTTGAACTATATTATGATGGTACCCACCTCCTGCCAGTTGTTCTCCTTCAGCTGAGCGATGTGTTCGTACAGAGCGTCCACATTCCTAACTTGCAGGCAGACCATATCCCAGAACCCTTGCAGGTCTGCCACCGTGCACGGGAACGGCTCATCCTGCCTCTCGTTGATGTTGTTATAGCATAGACCTGGAATGTAGAAACAGATTCACTTATATAACTATTTAAAACATCATCTTATCATCTTCCTGTCCTTATCCCACACTAGGTAGGGTTTGTAACACGTTCTTCTGCTCCATTCTACTCTATCATCCGTCATATCTTCATCCACAAGCACGTATATCCTCCAGATAAATCGAACGATAGCTAACTCTTAAAAACATCACCCACACAAGACAATGACTTTAGAATTAACCCTTTTTAAGACAAAGGAAGCTAGATGTGATAGCAAAGTATAAATCTTCAACATACCCTCAAATTGTTGCATTTTCTGTGTGGCCAGCAACCTTGCTTTGCCTGCAGCGGCGCGGAGAAGCCCCAGGACCTCTTCACTCACTTCTTTGTCCTGAAATAATTTAAAGACTAAGTTTAAATTTTTCTTAGATATATCTGGGGGCACGGTAGTGCCCCCGCCAAGTCGAGCAAAAAATCAGGCACGGCCGTACCATCCTTTTCTGGATAATAGTTTCACAAATAATTTCAATTCAATAACTCCACACGTTCTTAAGTAAAATGGTCTTGACATAAATATAGATACTTGATAGATTTTTTAAGTTTATTATTTTTATGTATGTTAGTCTTTAAGGTATTTATTGATATGGGCCTCTGGTACACTGTACTTGTTGTCAGTGTACTAGTGCCTGAAAAAAATGAATTATTATTATTATTATAAAGACGAATGTGCAAGTGTCAAAATCTTATAAGCAGTGGCGGATTTACAGTCTAGGCCGCCCTAGGCCCCAGTCCATGTAACACCTGTACCTACGTCGTATATCACATGTCTAATGTCTACTCCTACTTACTCCTTAAACAGTGGCGGATCCAGAATTTTTTTCTTGGGAACAAGGTAGGTTTGTACTTTTCAACGTTTACCTACAATTTGAATCTTTAAAATAGGAAATGTTATAACTCTGACAAGAACGTGTGCGTTAAACTCGTTCCAAGTAGAATAAAATTTTAAAAACCTTGTAATGCGCGAGCAGCTTGCTGCGAGCGCCGAGAAAATTTTACGTTTCAGACTACAAGAGATGTGCAATGAGCTCGTTTTGAGTAGTGAGCAAAATACATAATATTCTATTTATAATGGCGCGAGCAGCTAGCTGCGATTGCCGAGAAAATTTTATATTTCAGGTTACATAAAATGTGTTCTGAGCGGTGAGAAAATAAATATTCTTAATATAGAGCAGAGCCAGCCCCGGATCTAGGAATTTTTCAAGGCGGGGCAAACCTAAAAATCGCCGCCCCCCTCCTTAGGGTGCTGGCGGGCAAAACCACCAAAGAGGGGGGGGGGGGGGGTCCCGGCGAGCTTGAACTTGCGTGTATAATACGTAAAAAGGCACGCCATACTTTGCTTTCAACTCGCACAGAGCGGCAAAAAAATTAAATTAATTGTCCTTAAAATAACATAATATTATAATGTCCGACAAAATTTTATATTTTTGACAACGAAAAGAGTGCGGTTAACTTGTTTTGAGCGGTAAAAAAAATTAAATATTCCCACTTAAAATAGCGCGAGCAGCTTGCTGCGAGCGGCGATAACATTTCACATATTTGACAACGAAAAGAGTGCGGTTAACTTGCTTCGAGCGCTAGAAATATTAGAATAATCCTCCTTAAAATAGCGCGAGCAGCTTGCTGCGAGCGGCGAGAAAATTTTTATACTTGACAACGAAAAGAGTGCGATTGACTTCCTTCGAGCGCAGCGGTAGGAAAATTAAAATATTTCTCCTTATAATAACGCTAGAAGCTCGCTGCGAGCGCCGATAAAAATAATATTTTTGACAACGAAAAGAGGGCGGCTTCCTTGCTTTGAGCGGTAGAAAAAATATTTTCTTTATAAAATAGCGCGCGCAGCTTGCGGCGAGCGCAGAGAAAATTAATATTTTTGACTTTTTTTGAAAAAAGTGCGGTTGACTTGATTCGAGCGGTAGGAAAATTAAAGCATTACTCCTTAAAATAGCGTGAGCAGCTTGCTGCGAGCGCCGAGGAAATTTTTAAATTTTAATACAACGAAAAGAGTGTGGTTAACTTTCTTGAGCGGTTAGAAATTAAAATATATATTCTCACTTATAAGAGCGCGTGCAGCTTCCTGCGAGCACTGAATATTTTTCCGATTGGGGAGAAATTTAAATAAGCTAATTTTGAGCTCGGAGCGCTATAACTGAAATATTTGTAAAAACACATGCACGAGCAGCAATAAGATTTTTTTTAATTCTTACTTATTTCCACGCGAGCAGCTTGCTGCGAGCGCCGAGAAAGTTTAAGAATTCGGGGTACAAAGAGTGTGCAATCGGCTTTTTCAGAGCGAGCAAGAAAATTTTATTATTCTGATCCCGCAAGTTACAATCAAAGCTCAATTTAAGATCAGAGCGCTACGAAAACTTAGTATACTATTTATTAATGTGTGCACGAACAGATTGCTGTGAGCGCCGAAATATTTTTGAATCCAGAAAATGTGCAGAATGTGCGATAAAAAAAAAAATCAACTATTATGTAGGTATTATTATGAATTAATAATACATAATAATATTGTTTCGCTATTCACAGTATTTGAGCTATGGCTACGCGCCCCGCGAATATTTGACTATTCCGTATAACTATTTGTCATTTGTATTCCAAATTTGAAATTTGCCGCCCTCCTTATTCGATGGTCCCAGATTTGGCGATGGGTCGGTCCTTGATTTTGCCGCCCCCTGATGTTGCCGCCCGGGGCACGGACCCTGAATTGCCCCCCTATAGATCCGGCCCTGAGCAGAGCCGCCGAGAAAAACCCATGGCCCCCTGAAGCCTTTAAAATATTTACGTACTTTTAGTTATTTCTTGTCATCAGTGATTTTTTGTCACGATTGGCCGCCCCTAATATCTGGCCGCCCTAGGCCCGGGCCTACTGGGCCTTAGGGCAAACTCCGCCACTGCTTATAAGAGTAAAATCTTGTAAAAATCCTTAAAATCTCATAATGAGAGTAATAGTCATGCTTTCCTAAGTAAAAGGGTCTTGACCTACAGATAGAAAGACGGACGCGCAAGTGATCTTATAAGGGTTCTTCTTTAGAAGTACGAAACCTTAAAAATTCATTATGACTTTGATGGTTATTATAACTCTTGTTCGGCACGATATTCAGTGAAGTCAGGGAGAAGTTTATCCCGCCTTCTAGGTTTCTTATCTTATATAGGGGACTGACCAAGTCAGCAACATATCGACCCATTGGGATCTATTGTGTTAACATTGCCCACCGTTTCTTACTCTTCGAAGAAGTGGTTAATTAAAGCAGTGATCCCACTAAGAGGAAGAAACCTTCTAGATTTAATCTTCTACCATCTACGACGGCATTATCCCTAAAGATCAGGCGAGATAGTTATCAAAGGCTATCCTATAATGCAAAACTTTCACCTTTATAATATTACTAGGATACACAGTTGAGAAACTTGGTAGTAAAATGAATGTGTCATCACTTAAAAGTTCAAGGCAATAATTATTACTCCTATAGTAATAGGTACTATAGAATATATATTTTCCTTGTGTTGTCATCAAAACAAATATTAATTAGATTTTCAAGGCAATGTAAATATTTTTAAAATCAATATTTTAATACTTATTAGAGAATTTAATGGTCAGAGCGATGACAAGATTAATTAGACTCTATTTGCAAAAACTGGTCAGTAATAGCTTAAACCGTTTTTAACCCCCGACGCAAAAACGACGGGGTGTTATAAGTTTGACGTGTCTGTCTGTCTGTCGGTCTGTCTGTCTGTCTGTCTGTGTGTGTGTGTGTGTCTGTCTGTGGCACCGTAGCTCCCGAACGGATGAACGGATTTTGATTAAGTTTTTTTTGTTTAAAAGTAGAGTTAGTCGAGAGTGTTCTTAGCCATGTTTGATGGAAATCGGTTCAAGATGGCCGCCGCTACAAAATGGTGGATTACTTTTTTCTTCCACGACCCCCTCAATATGGGTATCAAATGAAAGGTCTTACTAGTAAAATACAACCCACTATATAAAATTTAAAAATCAAGATGGCCGCCACCACAAAATGGTGAATTACGTACTGCGTTGGAGGTTTTTTAAATTTTTAATTTAAATCACTTGTTCTTACATGGAGTGTAATACCCTATTGTTGTAGTAAGGTGATCATGATAAAATTAGCATTCCTTAATGATGAATTGAGGACTCTAGAATAAGGACAAGTCTTTGGATCTGGTGATTCGCCAGCTGCAACCACAGCACGAAGAGACTAATAACGATATGTAATCAGGGATGGATTAATCCCACCTAATACGTTTAGTCTGCTACAACATTACGCGAGATCGTGGTCAAAAGCTAACCTATAACAATTTTTTTAAAATCCACATTTGCCATAAATTTTACTTTCAATGCCAAAGGAAATATTCAAATTTTGCTAATATATTCCTAATTAGTCTCACCAATTAAAACAATACTTTAAAAACAATGGTTTGCATGCAACATTTAGTGTTCGAAGGTCATTTTATTCTGGCATTTCAAAGACTGACAAGACCTTGCAATGTTAGCTATTCGTCTAGTTGCCTAAACTGTGTAGGTGCATGTTTACTTTAAAAGTATTGCAGAAATATATGTGTAAGATGATTTATTATCTTTTTAAAGTGATTTAGTTTTTATGGAATAGATCCGAGGATTTTTTGGTGTATTTTTTTATTCTATAGTGAACTAGCTTATGCTCGCGGCTTTGCCCGCATGGCAAAATCCTTTCTTAGCAGAGGTATATGTCACAAAACCTATATATGTTTCAAACTTCAACCCAATCCATCCACCACCCAATGTACAGACATCAGTCAGTCAATCAGTCACTCTTTCCTTTTATATATTAAGATAACTATTAAGTATGTAGGAGGGAACTGGATGAGACTCTCACAAGATCACGGAAGGTGTGGCGTGAGGAGGCCTATATTCTGCATTGGGTGAATATGGGCTGAGTAGATAGGTTAGTCTTTGACAACCTAAATTCCCTGGAAAGTTGAAATGGATAAGACGTATTGACGACCTAAGCTTTTTGACAGCGCAGTGCAGGTTGGATGTCTTTTTCTTGGGTCTGTAGCCAAGAATTAGTCTGGGTCATGAATATCTATTTAGTTTTAACTTAGTTAATGTCTCAAAACTAGTATGAAACTCACCTGTAAACTTTCCAGCTCCTTCTCAGCACTGGCAGAAAGCGCCAACAGTCTTTCCGTCTCTTTCTTCTCTAAATCAAGGAAGTAATGTCCTCCTTTCAAAACTTCGCCATTCTCTGTCCCGTTCACTACACTGGCAGTGTCCTCTAACTTTATCACAGATACACCATTTGTTACCGATTCACACTTGTCTTCAGTCTTTGCTATTGGAATGTCCACCTTCTGCGGAGAAAGTTCAGCCTTCATAGACTTCTTTGGGGATAATATAGGGAGCTGAGCTCGAAACTCTGGCCTCAAATGCCTTAAAACTGGTAGAGACACGTCTGCTTCACCATTTGGACTAGTCGGATACTCCTCTATACTATCATCTGATTTCCTTGGAGACGTAAACCTGTCAGGGCAGTTCAGAGATTTCTCCTGAAGGACTTTAGGGTCTTCATCTTCACTGCCACTCTTCAGCTTATGCCGTTTCTGGTTGAAGAACCCCTGAGCCAAAGCGCCAGGGCCGTACAACCTTTCCACTCGCTGCTGAATAAAGCTTTTCATAGGACTGGTCAATTTCTCCCCATTTTCTTTTGTAATTTCCACCCTTTTCGACATGCCATTCGACGATATGGTATAGGACTCCGCAGTGAACCGAGTTTCCCTAGTCTGACTTCCATTAGTGCTGACAGATTTCCTGAAATTCGTTTCTGAGTAACTGGATTTGAAGGTCATCTCTTTAGCGTTGTCCACCTCATCTTTCTGATGAAGCATGGACGAGGCGAAGTTTTTGCTCTCAGTGGATATGTAGGACCTGGTACTGGTCATGGTTGGGCCGAGGAAGTCGTTCTTCAACTGCTTATTTTCCGCCGCCATGAAAACATGTAAGGGTGACGTCGCCAAATAGGGGTCAGTGTGCGCCTTAGAAGGCGCTTTCGATGTCAAATCAGTTCGAGTATCATGAGGACCGAAGTTCGGGACCAGCAGTTTGTTGGCACTGACCGGAACAGGCACCAGTAACGAGTTATTCTCGCTTTTGTACTGATATGTGTGGGTTATCGGCCTGATGGGTGATGCTTCGCGACTTTTGTTGATATCTTGGCGTAGCTTCGAGTCGTAGGTAGTTAGATTGGTGTAGCCATTCACTGAGCACGCTAAATTAAGATACGAAGGTTTCTTATGAGGGGGATCGTCTCTTTTCTTATGATGCCCACGAGATCTGTGACTTCCGGAGTCTACGTGGATTTTAACAGGTGGTTTTAGGAGATTCTCTGATTTTCTTGGGGTAGGGGTTGCGTCTTCCGGTGTTCTCACTGGTGTGACGATGGGGGTCGGATGATTTAAGTAGTTTGGTTGGAGAGTGGGTCCGGCCCGCTCTTGGATGCGTGATGTGAACTCCCTGATGCGACTACCAGTGGATGATGGGGTGAGGAGATTCAAACTCCCTGATGTGGTATCTGGAATAAACACAAAATAATCATGAATGATTGATAGATAGAATGTTATCTAGGAGTTTTTTTAAGGTACCTAATGTTCAGTGACATGCTTACATTTACTTTTTTTATATTCACAAGTTATCTAGAACTTCACTACTTATTATAATAGACACTTCTAAATCCTATCTACATATTTTCTACACCTAGATTCTAGCGATATATAGTCAATGACCTAACATCCTAAGACGGCAACAGGACGTCTATAAAAATATCTAGATTATGACGTATAACATAAATTCCACATAGCATCATTACCATAGCTTAGCCAAGACCAGTTTCGCATGATTACCATAATGGAATCTTGAATTTTATTAAGTCATAACTATAGAAGTTTTTTTGTATTATTTGATATCAGAATATGTATTTGGATTTAATTGGCCAGCTTTTATATTAATTCCATTAGGTATATGATGTTATAAATATGAAAGTGAGTCTAGAATACTTTCACGCCTTAAGTATTAAAGAAAACATCATTTAATATGGTGTCCATCCAAAAATTTATGATTGAACAATGTGAATTAAATTCACGAAAAGGGGGAATTAAATATCAAAAAAGTAGTGATAAACTACACTTATTTTAGCATGAGCTGTGCCCAGTGGTTTTTAAATAGTACCTGATGAAAGTACGTTACATGTTATTCCAGGGTTTATGCTATGGTAATACACACGAAAATTTAGCTCAATTGGTTTAGCCATTTAGGAGAGAAGAGGTTAAGCCGCGTCTCCAGCTCGTGTTTTGATTCAAAAATTCAACATGAGCATGACAACATCCAAAAAAATTCTCGGCGATTGTGACAATATTTTTTTGCTTTCCATATCCGATGGAAAGCACTTACAAAACAGAACATAATAATATCAATATTCATCAATATTATGTTTTTGTAATTGAAGTTGAATAACAAAACCATACACAAATCCGTATTTTCTAGTTTATAATATACTAGCAACCCACCCTGACTTCTCGTATGTATATACACCACTAAACGTTTTTATTAAATTACTCTCTCTATTATTGAAACTGCATTAGAATTCATTGAGTAGTTTAAAAGATCTAAGCAAACAGACAGCAGAAGCAACTTCATTTTATTCTATGTAAAAAAGTAGGATAAGCAAGCAAATCAACTAAATTTCTAACTGTGATACATACATTTTTGATATTTTATATGATAACATTTTACACGAACTGGGGTTAAGAGTGCACAAATTTCCTCCATTCCTATATAATCCTCTTTATTCTGGTAAGTAAATCACAGAAAAGGATAGAAACTCACAACATCCAAATATTAAGAAATAGTCACACATTTTGTTGCACTATTTTGAAATTATTGACAAACATGATCATGTTGCGGTCACTCATTATGAAATAATTCAGTAGTGGTGTAGTAATGTTGATAATATAGTTGTAGTGATGGGAAATGTCAAGAATTTTTTTAAAAGTCTCTTCAAACTCTATTTCAGATTCAAAGGACTATACTGGCTACTTGGCAGAAATAGTAGACTATCAACTGATAACTTTTTTTTTGGCTACGCTGGAAAAAAAATGTGTTACGCATACCCTCCCATCGGGGGTATGGCAGGGTTATGTGGGACTCCCCGTGCAGAGCGACTGCACGGGTATACCCACTAAAACAACCCGGCGGCAATCCCGCATCGTCTTTGTGACAGGGGACTGGAAATCGGCAGAGCCTTGCATCCAGTACTGATAACAAAACTGCTCATATATAAGAAAGTTCTCAAACCCATATGGACATATGGAGTGCAACTGTACTGTTTCTGGGCTAAAGAGTCTTATCAATTCTTGAGTAAGAAGCGTTGGTGCAGTGTTCCTTGAATTTCACATTGTTGTGAAATCCTATGTAGCACTGTACTGATTATGGGCAGCATTATCTCTTAACATCAGGAGAGTGTCTTGCTCGTCTTCTACTTCATCATCACATAAAACAAAAACTATAGGGATCAGCCTGTGACACAAATATAAAAATTATCCAGAGAGCAGAGGATTATATACTAAAGCAACTAAGCAATGCTCCATGGTTTGTCAGGAACACAGAACTCCACCATTATCTTGCAAATTTTTTTTTCATCGTGACGATCAGTCTTGCGACTATAAGCAGATGTGTTGCAGTCAATTATGGCTTTTTAAGTGCCCCTCCATAGGGACTACTTCAATGTTTCAGCTTCAGCTATCCAGACTAGCTAGTGGCTGTGACTATGTGTTTCCTCTTGGGGCGTTGGGTGTAAGTTATGCTGAGAAAATCACTGACTAATAGGTTAGGATGGTGGCTTAGACGCTCGAAATAGGTTGCTGACATTTCTTGTATTTCTTCCTTTTTTTTTTTTTTTTTTTTTTTTTTTTTTTTTTTTCCTCCTTTGTCTATCCACGATCAGTTTTCCAACTATAAGTGGATTTATTGAGTTAAGTCATGAAGTTTCAGGCTCGGGCTCATTGGCCCGTCTTCCTTCTGGAATCAACTTCTCGAAGACATGTGCTCTCTTCAGTCGTTTTGTTGTTTGCGGGTTCTCTATTAGCGCTCTAGCGAGAGGATTTAGGTGAGACCTGAGGCGATCGCAGTATCGGCCTCCCAAAGTCCTAATTTCTTCGTCTACTGTTGGGACCTCCAGGTATTCGTGGATTTCTTTATTATTGGTGAACCACGATGTATTTGCTATGGCGCGTAAGATCTTATTTTAAATCTTCCTTTATAGTGACAGGACTGAAATGTTTGTGCAGTTCAACATTGGTGATGAAGCATTGTGCTTTGCATCTTGCAATTGGCAGAAATATTCCACATATTATTGGGTTTTATATATTGATGATTTCCCAACACTAAAAATAATATTAATCTATGATATTACTATATCAAAAGAGATAAAATGATTGCATTTACTATCAGAAAGGCCATTGCCAAGTAGGTGATTACAAAATATTGATTACGGCATGTTTTTTTCAGCGGCAAAGGTGAATAGGGGAGGTTATTATATATGAATTTGTTGTTACAAACCTCAGTTAACCCTTTAACCGCCAGACTTAAAATCACTTGTCGTGCCCCTAGCGCCAGGCAAGTTTTTTGAATTATAAATACCTACAATAAAAGTGATGTCTAATATTTATTCTATTTGGGAGAGAAGCATAAAACCAACTGTAAATCATAACTTTATTCACTATTTATCTAATTATGAGTATAGTTTTATAAAATACAGTGTTATGACTTAAAAAATGTAGATTTAAAGTGCAGTCAGAAATATACAACTCGTCGGAAATATACGACTCTGGCGGTTACGTAACAGAACAGGCTTGTCGGATATATCCGACGGTGGCGGTTAGAAAGAAAGAAAGAAAAAACATTTATTGCCAATCATAACATAGACCACAACAGTTTAAGTGTAGTTACAATTTTTTTGAGAAAAAAAAAAAGTAATAATCATAATAAAAAACATAACAATAAAAGGGTTAATGGGAGGTAGTCATTTTGCAGGACTTATTATTACAAAGTCATGTTGCAGGTCATGTTGATCTTAGTGACCATTTTTAGTTATGATTTGACTCTGACAGTGTAGACCAATCTTTTTTTTATACAACAAAGTAAGAAGGTGAGCAAGACACTCTCCTGATGGTAATAGATTATCTATTAGCTGCTCATAATTAGTAAAGTAACCAAAATTTTACATAGGTAAAATTCTGGGTGCACTGCGCCAACGCTTCTTACTAGAGAGTAGAGAGTCATAAGTAATTTTGTAGACAAGCACAGTGCAGTGCAGAATTTTGTATTTCAAGACTGGGTGGCACTGATTTGCTTGTCTTGTCATTTATTATCACAAAAAACCTGTTTCTGCCATAATTATCACACACCTGAAGTTTCAAATATCAGCAACACAATAATTAATTTACATTATAGTGAATAAAGCCATTTGGAATTATTATTATTATTATTGGACACTGAAATTTGATATAAAGTAAGATTTTTGTGTTTCTAAGTTTATGTAACCACATGACTACTAATATCAATCTTTCAGGGTTCACCGGCGACCAGATAAGTAAAAAAACCACACACTCATGCAATAAATATAGATTTTACTGAGAAAATGATTGTGAACTTCTAATATACATATTACTCATCATTTTCTTGGTTTCATTCATGAATTAAGTTTATTTAAAACTAAAAAATTAAATATAAACGATTAATTAGAAGTGCTAACATTTTAAAAGCTATAAAAAGTTGTTAATTAATGTGGAAGGTAGGTGCTCAATGCAGGTAAAAGTTTTGAAGTGAAAAATGCGAGTGAATTTTTCTATTTTAATTACTTACCCGATAAATAATATCACAGAACAAAACTACACAGCGAAAGCACTGAATAAATTGATTTAAATGAATAGATTTTAAACACAGAAATAAATTTTTATTACGAAAAATACTATGACATCACACCACAAAAGAAACGTCAAACTTTTTCTTTTTTTTTTTCAATCAGACGACAAGACGCGATGCGGCCAGTCCGCTACGTTCCGTTTCACGGTCACCGAGTTTTAATAATTGCAAATTAAAACAATGATGTTTACAGGCGCAATTTTAAATTTAAATGTTTTAATATGAGTTTAACATGTTGTCGGTGTGTTTTCTCGAGAGGTTCGACGACAATGACCGTGCTAAGTTGATTCGAGCGTGGCGTGGGTGGAAACGAGGCCGCCACATAGATTATCCATACATGAATGCTTATTTATCATTTTGTTTGTATGGCATGCATTTTGCAACATGCATTGTTTGCAATTTGCTCAACCTAGATTTATGATGTTTAGTTGTAAATTATATTGTCGGTTAATGAATTTAGGGCGCAACCCACTTTGGAAACTTATTTGCATATCTGCTACTTAACATTTATCCAGTTCGAAATACATAATATTATCATGATTAGGGTAACGATAAAAACTTAAATACCTAATGATACTAGCTATAAATACTAATACTACCTATAAAAAGTTCATAATAATAAATTATGTGATGTATTAAACTGGTTTATGTTGGAAAAATAAAGTATTTTCAAATAATTTTTTTTTTTGAGGGTACCGTTCTAAAATAATAACATTCCGTTACACGCATAAATTAGAATTTCAAGGAAAAATATTAAAATCACGAGTTTAAAAACTCAAGCTATGAGCCAAAGAAAAGTTAAAAACTAGCCCATAAAAAAACTCATTATTAAATAGAAAAAGAGATATACGAGTACTAAAAATACTCCAAACAAAACACCCAGCATAGATTTACGAGCGAAAGGCGTGGATATCTCATGATAATATATTTACGGAAGGCGACCATATATCTAACTGGTGTGAGGAACAGGCTTAAAGACATTGTAATACGATATTTATGTCTTTAGAACGATATAATTATTTAGTTTCGTCTTTAAATAAGACATGTGGAATTTAAAATATCTATCTAATTTTGTCTTCCGGTTCCTTATAACCTATTTCGCTTAATTTCGTAACCAGTATGACGCGTCAGACGATATAGATCTCGCGCGAAATGTCATAAGTCATAATGTCTATATCTTAAGTCGGTGTGTTAAAATCAAGTTTTACATGCGAGTAAAATAACTTTGTAAATAAGTAAAAAGTCTTGTCTTGCGAGGCTTTGAAAATCAGCCCTTAGGGCGCCATAAATCTAATAATATAAAACTAGATTGTGACTGTGTGACTGTAGTACTTAATGCAATAAATGAAGCCTAAACGTTCGTTGGTCCCAGGAATATTGATATAAATATGTATTTAAATAATTTACATAATAATAGTACAAAATTAATATTATTTAAAATTATAATGTGATATTAGAATGTATCTAAAAATTGTCCTAAACGAAAAGAATTACAAGATGATATAATAAAAACATACACATATAAGCACTCAAACTACATAAAGGTATTGAAAGAAAACACAGATGATATGAAAATAAAGAAGATATTTTATTTAAATATGAATATATTATGTACTTAAATAAATGATATAATAAAGTTTATAAATTGTGTACAGTATGCGACACGTAAGTTGAAATTTTTTTGAAACTATGACGGAGATGCTCAATGATACAGTAAAAAATAAGGCCTTTTCTGAACTGTCATAACCTTTGACAGTTCATCGCAGATGGTAGCCATATTGGTTCAAGTTACGTGTCGCGTACGTACTTATAATGTGCTATGTGAGAGTTCACTTTAAAATAAGCAAATAATGATGAAATCAAGTCAAAATAATCATAAATTTTAATATTCGCATAGGTGGCAAACAAGCTGACCGTACATCTGAATAAAAGATTACCAGTTACCTACCACCGTTTATGATTAACTGCAATACCAAGGATGTCGCTTGTCAAGTTCAATGAGAAAACTATGGCGGTAACTTCTTCTAAGATAATAATTTAAGCAACATTATGTACACGAGGTGAAACTAAATAATTACTTTTAAAAATAAACCTTTTAACAAATAATACATATTCTAAATTCTAATAAGTACCTGAGACTTTCAACTACATAAATAATGCATGATATTACATGTTCAAAGATATAAAAACAGTTTAGAAAACATTATTCTAATTTCAACGCTATAAATAGTTTTTAAAGTGAACTTATTAAAATGAAACATCTAACAACCACACGACAGAACAAGACATGCCCAAAAACAACTCAAAGTTTACCTGAGAAGTCTGTGCTAGCATCCACGTCTAAAGAACAGCTGCCGATTGAGTCTACTGACTTATCCATCACTTTGACAGTCAATTGTTTCGTAGATTTCAACAAATCTGCTTCCTTAACCTCTATCTCATACGCTCCTATGCTATCCAAGTCAGATTTAGGAGACACTGTGGAACTAGGTAGCTTTATATCAGTCTCTTCCGTGTTAATACTTAGTATGGAATCAGGCTTATTCTTATCAAGTATCAAGGTACTCTGGCTGGTGAAGTTACTCCTTATAGGCTCAATGTATTCTACGTCGTCATCGTCGATGTATATGTGATTGGTATGCCCGCTCGTGCCTTGTACGTTTGTGGCATCTTTAGGGACAGCATCGACTACCTTTCGAGTCTTCGCTATGTTATTGTAATAGTGACTTTCTAGCTTTTCCAATTGTCTCCGAGTGTCGGAATGCTTTTTACGCACGGAATCTATTATAACTGGTAAGTTTAAGAGATCTGGTGTTCTTTCTCTGTGGTTATCCCGTCTGAATAAGGGAGAGTCGTCACTTTCGAGTTCGAACCTTTTGTATTTCGACGAACAGTAGTCGTCGATTGACGATGTATCAGACTTTTTGTCAAAGAACGTGTCTAGAGAGAAGAACGATTTTCGTTTCTTCTTTGGCTGGCTGGCCTTGCTAAAATTTGGCTGCAGGAATGGATCCGTCGGTTTGAGCGTTTGCACGCAAATATTGCTCGTACCAACAAGGGATTTGGGACGTTTTTCCTGTGGCAGGCTTAAAGGAACCCGATTGGTTTCGACCTTCCTGGAATCCAAGCTTAAAGTTTTACGGAATCGTTCATTCAAGTTAGATAGAAGGAAATGTCTTCTTTCAGTGGACTTTGGAGTGACGTTGTAGCTTTGCTTGCTGCTGGAGGGTTGAGATTCTGGAATGTGTTCTGTATACTTGAATTCTATGTCATTTTCTGAGAAGTCTTTTGGCTCTGGTTTGTAGGACTCAGAGTTGAATTGGTCGGGTCTGTGGAAGGAGAAAGACCCTCGGTTGGAGCTTTTCTTTCGATCGCAAATGCAGCTTCCAGCGCAGTTGAGATTGAGACATCTGTCATCTGGTTCTACCGATACCTCATGGTCATTGGAAACGTATCGGTCAGGCTTGCTTTTATGGACTAGGAGGTCTTTTCTAATCTTTTCCAACCTTTCGTCTCCATGGAGACCTCTGGTATACTTGGATTTAGGGGGACGGAAGAATCTTATGGAGCCAGATGTGTGAGGTTCGATGGATCGACGCCTAACGAAAGGAGAGTCAGAGATCTTGTTAACTCCTAGAAGAAGAACCGGTGACTTCTTATCCTCTTCATCTGGGAGATCACTGTAAAGAGAAATAGCACTTATTGTATGTTATTTTAGGGTCTATATTAGTGAAACTAAAAGAAAAAATGCAAATTGAAACTATGTAACAAAATTAAGGGTCTATATTAGAACCTAAAGTGCAAATTATAATTTAAAATGTTTTTTTTTTAAATTAGTAAGAAAACCCAAACAAGCAAAAAACATAGCGTGAACAAATACTCACATAAACACTGCACACACAAAAGTAGATAAACACAAAAGGAAAATTAGTCACAACGATAGATAGAAAAAGAAAAAGTACAAAACTTATTGGAAGGCAAACACAATAAAGATAGTACAAATACCATTGCCCGTATCTTAGTACTAGCTGGCACGCCCTTTCCCTAAACGATTGGCATTCCGCCCTTTACGAAAAACGCACGCGATTTTTACCGCTTTTTCCACGAAAATTGTCGTATTTTTCAATAAAAAGACCAACTTAGTTTTGGCAAATCGCATAACTTGCAAAGTTTTGGCACAAACATAAAACAATGCGCGCGTAGAACGGAACGTAACGGAATGCCTGTGTAGCGAAAAGCTCGTGAATTAGAATTATCGATATTTTGATAAGATAACATTTTATCAATCGAATATTAAAATAGCTTTGAGTCACTACGAGCTTTTACCAATATAATTAATAACGTTGCGTTGTAGTAATATATACTAAATTTAACGTAAAGTTATAGAAGATAATATAAAATCCACATTAAAAAAAAAATTTTAATGACGTTTGATTTTTTCCACCAAATGGGGTCACAACTGCAACACATTCAGCCGCATGTGATAAAATGTAAATTGAGTCCATTAATTCGAGCGATCGACACATTCCGTCAGGCTAATCCATAGTAGCAATAAGGCACGGTCGATGAGTCTGTAGCTTAGAAAATAAAAGCAACGGGAAACGACACCAGGGGCCCTAGACAAGCGCCAATCGTTTGTCGCTATCGATAAAAAAAAAGTACTATGATGACACTCGTTATGGAAAAACAAACGATTAGCGATAACTACAAATGATTGGCGCTTGTCTAGGGCCCCAGAGGCCTACCTATTGGCTCACTGGTGTCTATCGTCCATCTATCACTTACAAAAATAAAATGTTCTCAGAGTTATAGCACGGTAAAGTTCAAAAGATGTTTCATAAATTTGATTTTTTGACTTTAAGCTTACTTTTTCAAAATTAATTATAGGTAAGTCTTCGACAACGATTCAGTGTGATGTTAAGCGGCGATGCGACCGCAGTTGGTAGTAGACTAAACCTAAAAGGCGGGATTAATCCTTCCCTTTCTTAACAAGTACATTCACAATTCACACACAGGGATAATCTCAAACGTGTTTTATGCCCTGTGGCCGTAGCATGACACATGGGATCCCGACGAAAATTCAAGAGTCATGCCATACATTGTACTTTTGTGAATGTATAGGAGACAGTTGACTTGATAGCAAAACAAGTCTACGCAGCGTCTGTATCATCGACAATTCAAACACTCATGTACTTGAGCTCCTACGTCAGCTATATCTTTTTTTGGCAGCAGGGTACGCTTGGCAGTAACGTATCCAGTTGGACTTGAAATAAGGCGGGCTATACGAGCAGTGGCGGATTTGCCCTAAGGCCCAGTAGGCCCAGGCCTAGGGCGGCCAGATATTAGGGGCGGCCAATCGTGACAAAAAAATCACTGATGACAAGAAATAACTAAAAGTACGTAAATATTTTAAAGGCTTCAAGGGGCCATGGGTTTTTCTCGGCGGCTCTGCTCTATAATAAGAATATTTATTTTCTCACCGCTCAGAACACATCTTTTGTAGCCTGAAATATAAAATTTTCTCGGCACTCGCAGCTAGCTGCTCGCGCAATTATAAATAGAATATTATGTATTTTGCTCACCACTCAGAACGAGCTCATTGCAAATTGCACATCTTTTGTAGTCTGAAACGTAAATTTTTCTCGGCGCTCGCAGCAAGCTGCTCGCGCATTACAAGGTTTTTAAAATTTTATTCTATTCGGAACGAGTTTAACGCACGACGCACACGTTCTTGTCAGAGATATAACATTTCCTATTTTAGAGATTCAAATTGTAGGTAAACGTTGAAATGTACAAACCTACCTTGTTCACAAGAAAAAAAATTCTGGATCCGCCACTGTTTAAGGAGTAAGTAGGAGTAGACATGTTATATACGACGTAGGTGCAGGTATTACATGGACTGGGGCCTAGGGCGGCCTAGACTGTAAATCCGCCACTGTATACGAGTAAGTTAACATACTCGCGTAACAGTAAAGTCAAAAGTCGATCGAGCGTGGCGTACGTTCGTTGACAGCCGGTAGAGATGAGTTATAACAAAAAAATATCGATGTTTTTTCATTGAATATTAACATTGAAACAGATGTAGCGAAAAAAAACTTGTAGATGTGTGCTAACAGATGTGTAACGAGTGACGAATTAAAAATCTTTTTAGGGATTTAGGGCCTTAGTTACAGATTGTCCAGGGTCGTGTCTTGTTGTCAAGTTCAAAAATAATATACGATGAACTAGCTGCGCCCAGCGGTTTTACCCGCTGTACTGTAGCCTATGTGTTATTCCAGAGTCTTAGCTATCTCCCTACCAAATTTCAGCTCAATCGGTCGACCCGTTTAGGCGTAAAGAAGTAACACATGACGTAAGCGACGATGCGGCCGTAGATGGTCCCTAAACCTATATAAATAAATATTTCACGACATTTCACACAGCGCCACCTAACCCCAAGCTAAGCAACTTAATGCGTGTGTTATGGTGGTGGACCTAAAAGGCGGGATAAATCCCTGGTAGTAATAAATAGTATTACAGTGGTATATTACAGACCGTTACAATAAATCCCATCACTACTCGTCCCGTTGGACACCGGCTAGCGGCTAGACGAACCGCAAATTGCTCTACCGCACGCAAACCGAATTAGACGGACAAACGGACCGGCTGATTGTTATACAATGATATTAATAGTATGACTTTATTGCACATCAAGGACCAGATGATTTTTAGACGACCGTGATAATAATAATAGTTGGGTAGGGTTTATACTCCAACAGAACAGGTTACTACCGTAATCACACAGAGTCAAATCACAATTTTCAATTTACATGTCGTGTGGCCAACCTATCTGTTGCAGTTTCAGGTCGCCGAGATTACTACAAAGCTTGCAACATGGCCTGACGACTGTCTCCTACATAATATCTTTTAAGCTATTGCATAGCTTCTATCGCGGGCCTTGAGCGTGGGGACCGAATCCAGAAATTCCGTAACGAAAAAAACCTAACACCCCCCACTCCGACCGGCACAGCGGTGATACTTTTTAGTTTTTCCATCTATAGATAAAAATGCTATGCAATAGCTTTACCGCGGCAGTCTCCGAGTGCCACACGTCTTTTTATTATAGCAGACTAAACAAGCGTTTGACCGCAATCTCACCTGTTGGTAAGTGACGATGCAGTCGAAGTTGTGGCACGCATGTTCAGTAAGAACCTATTCACTCTTGATTTGAACAAACCCACGTTAAAGTATTCAGGAAACACTGAGAGTGGTAGCGAGTTCCATAACCATAGCTTCGTCGTTCTCATGATTAAAGACGAACCAAATCGCTTCGTCCGAGTTGTAGGTATATTCACCAGATATTGGTGGCACAATGCCGTTTGCTTAGACGTTCGGAAGTAAAAGGGTGATGGTGGAACTAACCCGTAGAGTTCTGAGGAGCACTCTACATGATGGAGCTTGTAAAATACGCACAGGCTGGCAACTGAGCGTCGATGTGCGAGATCTTGTATTTTGGTCTCAGTTAGCCTCTCATCACAAATTATATCTTATAGGAAAAACAACTTTCCGAAACGACACGAAGTAGTAATCACGGGTGGATCGATTGCGCTGAAATTTGGTATAGAGATAGCTTAGAGCCGCGGGACTCTGCATGAAAAGCAATCTACGATTTCCCAATACTTAGAAGTTTTACAAATATACTTTATGCCATATTCTGTGGTACGAAAATTACGTTCCATTCCACGCATAAAATATAAATAAAATTTATTTAAAATCGGTATTGCATGTAAAATAATTCACTGAACGAATAGAAAGCAACAATTTAACGGTCAGTTAAAGCACAATCGGTATAATCGAATGAGGAATCGATTTTTATCGATTGCGCAAATCTCAACACTTCCGATTGCGCAAGGCATGTCGTGATGTTAATGTTTTAATTTTGATGCAGACGGGATGTCGCGCTATTAATGTATTTGCCAGAATAAAAATGTAATTATTTAAAATCGTCTAAACTACTTATAAATATATTTTTTTTCGTTATTTAATATATTTTATCCCGTCTACTAGGTTTAAGCAGACTTTACACAGACGTGGGAAGGCGCAAAAAATCGACCGCTATCTTTGCTTTGTTCCTTACAACCAGTGAACTGCTTACAACGCCTCCTTACGTATCGTTAGAGTTCGTACGAATTCGAACAAGTGAAATTTTAAAAAATCTTTTTAAAAACAAGCTTTTATCATCTAGCACCAAAGTACTCGTCAAGACGAATAAAATGAGCCCTAACTCAATGGGGTTGCGTCGCTTAATTACGGAGTTCCTATGGCCACCTTCCAGCTCCATCATCAGATCAGCTCGATGTCAAAATAATATTGCATTGTCATCCGATTTATACACGCATGTATAATTTCAGCACAATTGGCAAACGGGAAGTGGGTCAAATTAAACTCGCAAAATTTGATTACAGACACAGACAGACAGACCGCCAGACAACGGACAGGTGAAAGTAAATAAAAGCTTATAAAAAAACCCCGTCCCCCATTGCGAATCGCGACCACTCTAACCGCGTCAGTGTACCATGGCTTTAGTGTTCTACGAACTGCACCATCGCTTAAAATCGACGAGTTTATGGTCAAAAGTTAACTTAAAGTTTCTGTGATAGACAACCAGTTTTTTTGTCGATCGGTCAAAGAACCGCGCAATAACCATTAGCCATTAAAAAGGAGGTTAATGCACGACATGGGAAAACTCTTTTGTCTCCAAGAGTTGTTTTTTATACGGTATTTTTTACTGACACCAAAGTTTTAGGAGTGGTTTTACGGTGAACCGTGATTGGATGATAAGTGTTAAATGATACTACTGTCTTATAAGAGAATTAACAATAAACATTAAATTACAAAGGGGTTTGAAGTTTTTTGTATAGAGCTTGGCATAGCTGATGAAAAATCTTTAATGTAAGAATTTTTCATTCTATTAGTTTTTGATAAACATGACTTCGTTTCCTGATGTTAAGTTCAAATGACGATAGCTATAATATATTACCAAATGTACTATCATAAAGATTATTTTTGAATTGCCATTATGTCATTAGGTGAATGATATTATAGACAAGATTATGATTAACTAGCTGCGGCCCGCTGTACTGTAGCCTATGTGTTATTCCACGGTCTAAGCTATCTCTATACCAAATTTCAGCTCAATCGGTCCACCCGTTTAGGCGTGAAAGAGTAACACACATTCATCGACATCCATTCTTACAAACTTTCACGTTTATAATATTAGTTAGATTACCTTAATCTTTGCTAAACCTAGGCCTGCTGACTCGGCAAGTATAGGTAGCCGCGCCGACTCGCACTGAAGTAAAATTGTGTGCACGAACCCAATTGGAGCGGTCCATTTGCGAGACGCTTGTACCGCATCTTCCTTTTTTTGTCTAAGTTAAATCCAACTTAAAAGAATAATCCCCGTACTTAATAGAATAATACCTCCTCATTCCCAAAATGGCTTCTTATCTTCATTTCGTTTATTCAATTGTGCGTCCAACTAATTCAATTACAATCAATGAAGGTTGAGAATTAACATCGAATTTGGTTCGGGCATTATGTTGTTTATGCTGACAATGGAAAGAATTATAGAGATTAGTCTGATAATATATTTTGTAGCGATAGGCTTCAATTGAAAAAGTCGGGAAAGTAGCACAACTACAACTCTTTGCCAGTTATTCATCCGATTTTTAAAACTATCGCGAGTGTTCTCCATAACTAAAAAAATAAAAACGGCACAACTCACGTCTAATATTGTCGAGAATATCTGGACCTTTTTTTTTTTTTTCTTTGCAGGCGTGAACTCCTGATGAAGGACATCGTAATTGTCCGAAACCGTGGTCGAGATATTCTCGACAATATTAGACATGAGTTGTGCCGTTTTTGTTTGTAGTTATTCATCCGCCAAGAAATGTGCAGGCACTAGGTACTGTATTCCGGACTGAAGGGTGAACCGTTACCAGTGAAATTACGTCCAATTCAATAAAGAGTTAGTATACTCGTAATCTGTTCTATTCCAACCTTAGATTAAAAGAAAATGGAAAGATGCGGAATAGCGCTATCGTTGCTATGCCAAACTTGGGCCTGTTGAATCGGAAAATGTTGGTACTTCGAAGATGCCCGGGATCTTCGAAGTAAAATTGTGCCCTGGGCGTAATTGAAGCGGACCATGTCAGAAATCTCAGCAACGCATCTTCCTATTTTTTAAATCTATGACTCCAACTTAGATTTTTGGAACGAAGTTCCTTATTATATTATGTTTTAACTGCTAGACGATCAAGAAAACGTAAAGCGCCTAAAGAGGTGGCATATAGTGACTAAAGAAAGTAGCACAACAGAACAGCATTATTGACGCTATTACTAAAATAGCGTCAACCTTCTCCACTATCTCCCGAGAACGCATCTGATAAAGGCTACAGAGCACATTGCAGATGCATAAAACCGCCTGTTGTTCTAGAGTGGAAACCACGTCTCAGCAAACGTAGTGTAGGGCGTCCTTGGGCAAGATGGGGGTGACGATATCCGAAAGGTCGCGGGGAGCGGGTGGAAGAGGAAGATAGAGGACCAAGTGAGTGGCGTGCCATGGGAAACCTATGTCCAGCAGTGGACGAACGTGGGCTGATGATGATGATGAAAAAAGATAGGTAGGTAGGATAGGTTCTGGATGCCAAGGCTCTGCCGATTCCCAGTCCTCCGTCACTAAGACGATGCGGGAGTGCCGCCGGGTCGTTTTAGTGGGTAAACCGTGCAGCTGTCCTGCACGGGAGTCCCACATAACCCTCCCGTTCCCTCGATGGGAGGGTATGCGTAATGCATTTTTTCCCGGCGAAAACAAAAAAAAAGGTAGGATAGGTTTTGTTTTTTTGTACATTTTTTGTGTTTCAATAAAGTGTTATCTATCTACGTTCTCGGAATCTGGAATGCCCACTACTACCGTTAAGACAGATAATAAAATACTTCACAGTTTTTGTCTGCCGCTAACGGCGTGGTATTTGAAGAATTCAGAATAATGTTACTTGTTCCGCAGTGGACATTCTTTGGTTCTTTGTGGAACGACAGGTGAGTCTGATGCAATTTTTACTTCTCATCTTACTAATATTATAAACGTGAAAGTTTGTAAGAATGTATGGATGTCTGGATGTATGTTTGTTACTCTTTCACGCGGGTGGACCGATTGCGCTGAAATTTGGTATAAAGATAGCTTAGATTCTATAATAACATATGTAGGCTAGTGTTGAAACACTACAAACAGAAACAGACTTTAAGTAAGAAAGACAAAAAATAAATTTATTGCCAAATTTTACAAATAAATTTACTAAATAAATGAAATTAAAATAAAAAAAAACATTTGGCAATAGGGATAGCCTCAACGTGTAACTACGTCAACCCAGAGTTAGCGTAGTTGCTGGTTACTTTAAAAACGAGGATTACAATTTTATTTGTAAGACGGAAACTTTTTTTTTAATCACCAAGTCCCACATAAAGATTTTAGCTCAGGGTCTCCCTCCAGATTTTAAGCCGGAAGTACGGCAATGGCATTATATAGATAGGTTCTATAGACGATTGTACCTAGGTCCCTATGCCAGACAAAAAGTCAAAACCTACATTTCAATGGGCCTAAAAAGAACTTCAGCTAGCCTCAAATCGATCTTATTATTATACACAATAGTTCCTAATGGTTAATATCCAATCTTGGTCTTTAAATTTCGTCAGAAGTATTTGATTAAAAATATATCTAAGGACGTTGAGTATGACTAATTTGTAGTTTGTATTTTATTAATCTAACCTTAATTTTATCTAGGTTAAGGTTTAAGTCTATTCATTAAACGATTATTGTTATTAACATTTAAATTAGGTTGTATCGAACATCTCATATTTCTTAATCTTAAAAGGCAATTGAAAAACCGGTACCGGACCGATTTCGGAGAGAAATAAAGTCATTTAGAGCTGCAAAAAATGTAGATCTTGAAGTCGTTTTGCCATATAAGAAACAAACCCATCGGATGTTGTCGAGGAAAAGAAATTTCACTTATGCAGATACATCAATGGGCTAGCCAATGATTCATCACAAGAAACACAAAAGAAATACTACTCTATTGTCAGTAAATAAAGATCATTTTGCTTCACAACATTCACAAGGCCTTAAACTATAAACAAAAAAAGTTTACACATCGTTCAAACAAAAAAGAATACTCACACATCTCAGCTTCTATATTGATCATTGATTCATTATATCTCGAGAATTCTCATCGATACAGTCACTTATTGTAACCAAACTCATGAGAACTTCTTGATTTCACTAGAGAAAGTACCAGTTTTCATTTTTGTAATGGATCTCAGACTTCAGACACGTAATACTAGCACGGGTTGTTGTAAAACAGGAGAAGTGTGGGTCCGAAAAGGTCGCCTTGGGTTACACCCGAATAATTTATTTTAAGTTTCAACTCGAGCGCACGTCCACCTTTTCGTGGGCGGTCCGACCATATGACGTGGACTCGATTTCGAGTAACAGTACACATTCAGGCGCAATGCTTAGTTTGCTGTACTGTTTTTTACTGTCATCACTGAATCCAACGCTTGTTCGATGTCTGAGTGTAATTTCCTTACTGGTAGCAGACATGCAATGGATGTTGTACATTGGGAAGCGGCCGTCGTTTCGTTAATGGGATTTTTATTGGTGCGGTGTTCAAAGAGGGGATTAGATGGCAGACAGTGACGGCAACCGGTACTTTTGTTTATAAACCATGGACAGCACGTGCCATAGGGATGTATGTGTTGATTACACCTTAACAGATGCTACGTTTTTACTCAACTTTTTATAGAGTTAATTATCTTTGAGTTAAAGTCAAAGACCTTTTATAATCAGCCTGTCTGTAGATTGAGGTAAATGATTGCGGTGCAAATTAAATCTTCGAAAGATGTAATGATGTAATTTCGTTCCCACGATACGATCTTTTGTTATGAAAACATTTTTTGTGCGACTGCATTATTTGAGATTTTTATTACAACAAAAACTATACCTAGTGGGATTGTATTTGTTGTAATAATTAAAATTTCGAAAGTTTTAGATTATTAGAATCGAGGCTTTTTGCCTGTACAGTGTACAGGATAAAGATTTAGTAGTTACTAGCTGACCCGCGCGCACTTCGTAGCGCGTGACAGTAAATTTTTCATATATTAATGAATTTGATACAGACCATTTAATTCGATTTCCAATTCCACGGAAAAGAGGGATTCAATTCACGGGTTTTCTGCGACTTAATGGGCGTAGAATTAGTAAAGGCTGGCAAACCTTGCCAATATGTAACTACGATCGAATCACCTACTATTGTACACCTACAAAATGTCTATTGGACGTTTCGCCTACGTTCATAATAACTATTGGTTGAAATCAATATTGGACGATTCGCCTACGGTTAACTCAGCTACGGTCGATTGAGCTATGGTTGATTAAACTATTGGACGATTTGCCTATTTTTGACCGAACTAACGGACCGTTCACGTATTTTTAGACCACGTTTCCGGCTGCTAGTCAGGTATGACAGCTAAAAAATACTTGTTTATAGTACAGAATTCAGAAACGTGTTGTTTTTATTATGCCACTTTGCCATGATGAGGTAGATGAAAGAAGATGCCAAAATGCCTGAAGATGCCATGACACAGGATAAATAATTCAGTAATAAGAAAAATATCTGGCGCTTCGCCGGCCGCTGCCGCGGCACGCTCGCTTCGCTCGCTCGGCTCGCGCATTGTGGTCACTGTTCAAACCTAACCTAACCAACAGATTTCGGTTTGCCCTGAATACTGTACTAAAAACACGCGTAGCAAAGAATTTATAAACCGTAGGTGAGTCGTCCATAGTTGAATTAACCAATATATCAAATGAACATTGGCCGAATCGCCCATTAGTTCACATGCCCATAGTTTAATCAACCGCAGGCGAGTTGCACTGTAAGCGAGTCGTCCAATATGTGAAATGAACTTATGCGAATCGACCGTAGTTATATCGACCGTAGTTGAAACGACCGTAGGTATTATGAAACGTAACCCGTCCATGCGGGCAAAGCCATGAGAATAAGCTAGTGACTGATGTATCTGTATAACGTACAGCCTCAACCGCTAGATGGATTGGGTTGAAATTTGGAACATAAAAAGGTTTCATGACGTAGACCACTGCTAAGAAAGGATTTTGCCGAGCGGGCAAAGCCGCGAGCATAAGCTAGTAAATAATATTATGAAACATTTTTTGTGAATAATACTTAGATTTCAGAGACGTCCTGGGATAAGTCCCAGAACTATCGTTATACCTATACCACAGTACAAATTAGAACGGCAATAAATTACCACTTACACATATAGTACATCAAGATTAAATACAGTAAACAAAAATATATCAAATTATCATTTAAATCAGAAAAACTAATAAAAATACGGAATAATAACAGCTTGATTCCGTACAGTTACTCTTGACTTTTTTCCGCGTCATTTAATGGTGATCTCTTTACCGTGGGTAGACTTCCTCTGCAGGAGATCGGCTAGTACCCCAACAGTGTCAGTTATTCTGCCGCCTGAACAGTGATGTGCAGACATTACTGTGCTTCGGTAGGAGGGCACTGTGGCTAGTGAAATTACTGGGCTGAAGAATCTTAACATTTTATGACTCAGCAGTGCACCCAGAATTTAACCTTCGTTAAATCCCAGCGTTATCTCTTACCATCAGGAGAGCATCTTGCTCATCTTCTTACATCGTTGTATAAAAAAAACTAAAATGAAATTTTCTGAAATGAAACTATCATATACCTACGTACTCAAACTATTTATTATAATATATCTATCAAATTTCACCTTTCAGCTCCATCATCAGACTTCAGATCACTTCCATGTCATAAAATTATTGCATTGTCATCCGATTCCCGGTATGCAAAATTTCTGCTCAATCGAGAACTGTGACTGATAGGTAGAGTGCTTTTCACAAAAGGAGTTCTTTTTGCGGGGCGCCACTATCGCAAATTTTAAAAGTTAGCATATTAAATAACTTTAGAATCTTCGATGGATCCTTCTGCAATCTTGTTACACTTCTAGCCACCATGGCGTTTAAGAACTGTAATATCAGCGCCTGAGTCAGCTAAGAGTGTTGCTGACGTCCGCCTCAGGCAATGCCCAGTGTAAAGATGGGAGTCCGGAAGCTGAAGAAATTTAACAATCGTTTTTGGCATATCACCGATTTTATTGATGTTCTGTTTTTTACTTTTTCCATTATCATAATGTAAGAAAAATCTTGAAGTTTTTGTATTAGCGGGTCGTAATGCCATATACTTGTCCACCACATTCACATATTCTTCACTAATGACGAATGATCTGTCGATTTTAGTCTTTGTATTCAATAATTTTACTAATATTAATTTGTCCGAATGCTTTTCAACGTCGTTTACCTTAAGATTCAACAATTCATTTGAGCGGCACGCACCATTTATGCCAATAATTAATACAACCTGTAAAAAATAACAATAATTTAGTTTACTTATTTTTAGATAGGTACAGTTAGATAGGTTTTCTTTGAAATAAATTAGCTTTTGTATCAATTTACTTACTTTTAAAGCGAGGTATTTACTGTCTGGTGCTTCATTCAGAAATTTTTCTATTTCAAGGTCACGTTTCGTTTTCAAGACAGCTTTTATCATAGAAAAAATGCTCCATAATGTACTGGATTTTCTTGTTTTAGATAGTTCCATGAAATATGATAGTATCACGGTCTCGGAATATGTTTTTGCATTTTTTGAGAGGCGCCAATTATTGAAGGATTCGTACGCCTTTACATATTTCACTTTAGATTTTTCAGGCAAATAGCTGAACTCGGCATTCGAAACTTGTTCTTTCAACTTTTTTGGCGTAAGACAACTACCTTCATCACTGAGGTCACTCATTTCTTTGTAATTAAACAGACTATTAGATCACAAATAGAAATTTGCAAAAGTTTACAACTTAAGTTGAAAATATTTAGTTGAATCTTTACCAAGAGGTTTAGAACCAAATGGAAAATGTGTTGTGAATACCACTGTCGCAAGAAAAATGACAACTATAAGTGCCATCTCACTTACCTCATACAAAAGAGAGAGACAAAGATGGCATTTATCGATGACGTCAAAACGCATTCTCCATTTGACTGTAAACTCTAAACTTCTACATCCCGCCATTTTGTATTTTTTTATTTTTATTAAAAGAGTTGCGTTCGAAATTTGTGTGTGTGACATATTTATGAAAAACAAATTGTAATAATATTAAAAAAAAAAAACTCACTTACGACTTATTATTCTATAATAGTATTTTATTTAAAATATTATTGAAAAAATACAATTTATAAAGTTAAAATTCAATAAATAACATTAAAAATTATGTGCATCTCAGTTAAATAAAAATTGTACACAAATAAGTTTCAGAACACACCAACTTCTTCATAGCCAATAAAATTGTGTTCGAAATTCAAATCACTTTGCCTCTCTACTCTCTAGAGAGCAAAAACGGCTTTTGCTCACTGAAATCGATGACCAAAGACACTATTTTCGTGCGAGAGTGGTGAAAAATTATTTATGGCATGAAGTCCAGAATTTATCGAAAAAATGTAATTTAGTTCCGCAAAATTCCGCGGGACCTCATTCGTGAGAAGGACTCTACCACTGAGGTGTATACCTAAAATCATAGGCGGATCCAGGATTTGGTTTGGGGGGGGGGGGGGGCAAGGTGCAGACGGGCAAAAATATTATAATTTTTATTACGAAAAGTGTATGTTTAGCTCGCTCTGAGCGGTTAGGAAGTTTAAACATCCATTACAATAAGTGCGCGAGCAGCTAGCTGCGAGCGCCGAAAAAAAAATTTTATTTCAGAAATATGTGCGAAATTCGTAACTCTACAATGCTTCTGGGGGTACCTTGGCCCCCTGCCCCCCCCCCCCTAAAGCTTAAACATCCTTTATAATATGTGCGCGAGCAGCTTGCTTAATGACTCGGGGGGGGGGGGCGGCTTGGCCCCTTGCCCCCCCTCCCTAAATCCGCCTATGATTATCTATAACACAGATAAAAGGTTCTATAATAATCATTGCAAAATTTTACTAACATTATAAACGTGACAGTTTGTGTCTGGATGTATGCCTAAATGCAGGTGGTTCACCACTGCGTGCCCGCCTATGCGACAGCAATAGTTTCTCCTAATGTTGTTCACTACGGCTTTTACAGCCCAAAACTGCACATCCTACCATTTCACTACCACTATGAGTACACATAAACCATTAATTATTCCCTGAAAGCACTTAAAATCTTAAAAAATAAAAGATAATGATGGTATATTTGTCACAAAGAAATCATTTGAACCATAGTTTGAACTTGTGACAAACAAATAAACCAGCCACGCTGAAAGGGACGGAAGAAAAATAGGTTCTCCTTTTTCTTCACATAGAATTTTCCCTATTGCCGTCACGCTCACACATAATATGGGTACTTCTAGTTGTATTAGTTCTTAGCCTAAATGGGTGTGAACAGATTTTATGTCTGTGTGTCTCCGGATAACCAGTGATTTTTACAAAAGATCCCCCTAGATGGAGCGCCACAATCGCGTGATTTTAAGTTAAAATATCTACAGATTTTTAACAATTCATAATTTCTCATATTTAATTTCTCAATTAAATAGGTACATAATATTTAATTAATCTAACAAATAAAAAATATATAATAAATGAAGTATTCACAGTAATTATAAATCTATTATTTAGTTCCGCTAGGTTACGCGGGACTTCTTTTCTAAAACTGTTTGCAGAATAAACGATATTTCTTTTTCTTAGGACATTAGTTCCATTATTTTCCGTGGCGCTAGCTTGTATGAAAAATAATTTACTTTTACAATGAACTGTAAATGAATTTTTCTATTTATCTTCAGATGATTTTACATGTTTTAGAAATTAAAAATAAGCAGCAAAAAGATATTTATTACTGATATTTACACGCATCATGCGCACATTAGATTATTTTCCGCTGGCGCTGATTCATTTGAGAAATAAGTTACATTTACTAATTTAAATGAATTCTAATTTGTTTGGCTACTATATAGCATCAAAGTACTCGTCAAGACGAATCAAATGAGCCCAAATTCGATGGGGTTTTTTCTTTTAATCACGGAGTTCCTATGGCCACCTTCCAGCTCCGTTTCGGACCCTGGTTACTATATAGTATCAATGTACTCGTCAAGACGAATCAAATGAGCCCAAACTCGATGAGGTTTTGTCTTTTGATTACGCGGTTCCTATGACTACCTTTCTTGTTTATTAGCATTTTATATGCGAATCTTTAGATTGATATAACTCTTTTATTTATGAACCGATTTGACTAAAACCAAGACTAAGGTTCAAGTAGAGAAAACTGCAACGTATTAGTGAAAATTTTATTCAAATCGGTGGTGTTGTTTAACCACACCAGTGACACAAACTATTTACAAATTTAGCCCAAATTAAACTAAAGGTCAACCACAAGTTTACAGCCATACCGATAGATGGCGTCTGTAGCGTTTTTGGCACTATTATTTTTTGAATTGAATTTACTTTATATTCTATTACTTTTATTTCGAATTTTTGATGTAAATTAGGGGCGATGTGTCTGATATAAATGATTATTATTTATTTTATTATTTTATTTTACGTTTCCCTAGGAAAAATTGACAAAATGTTTTACGAATTAGATCGCGCAAGCGACTTTTTCGCGTCGTTTTGTTCATATGCGTATTTTCACAGTTCACCTTAGTAAAGGATCACAATGAATGGGGAGAAATTTCCATTCTTATTATATGTATGGATTTTCAATATTTTTCATATTAAGAAGTGGGAGACATTATAATAGTAACGTAGAACTTCGATGATATTTAATTGCCTAGGTACTATGCAACAGTTCTACTTACTTAAGACAAGTCAAAAAGACTTGTGCGACGTTTTTGGATATTGCCGCAAATTGCACATTCACCGTATTTCCTGAACGATAGACCTTAGGAATCTTTAAGAATTGACAGGTAGTTCACTCAGTTTCTAACTTCCGTGATTATAAGTGAAATAGTCAATCGCATCTATACTTTTCTTATGGTGGGATATGGTCTAACATAGGCCTATTTAGTATTAAAAATTGCATGATGATAAGAGTATTTTGACCTAGCTTCTGTTACGTTTGGAAACATTATATGGGCGTAACTCTTTCCTATTAAATGCATAGTCCACGGTCGTACCTAAGACAGGTTTCTCGCATTGAGAAACACTCCACAAAACCTGCCTACATCTACCATTCAAAATACACAAACTTTTTCGCCATATTTCTATACATGGCCTGGCCATTGACCATGGCAATGGACCTTCCAAATTAATTAATTGCCGTCAATTCTTAGAATTTAGAAACTATTAACCGTAAACGGATGAACTGAAGTGTTTATAGAGTTTATCTATTTTAACTTGGGGAGAGAATTGAGGGGCCAGTTTTGGTTATTTGGAGAAACATCGCTTTCTCTCTAATAGTGAAATTTAATCTAAGAAATATGTGCAGTCTTAAAAAGAAGATTTTTGTTTAGTCTGTAAGGAAATGCCTAGTACGATAAGATCGCTTTTAGCGATAAGACCGCCAATTGTTACACTTATGTCGTGATTTTGTGTTATAGTTTTAAGTTTCCTATATTATTTGTAGTGTTTCAATAATGAGTATTCTATTCTATTGTTGACCGTTTGTCATAAGGTCAAGTTTTTTTAATCATTATAGGTTAGCCTTTGACCACGATCTCGCGTGATGTTAAGCGGCGATGCGGCCGTGGATGGTAGGAGACTAAACCTAGAAGGCGGGATAAATCCCTACCTGTGACTGTGACTAAGTTTGTAAATCAGAATTCCGACTATGGTAAATATGACATTTGTAACGTCTGTGGTCCAGTGGTCGTAGATCCGGCTTGTAAGCCAGAGGGTCTGAGTTCAAATCACAGTGTGGCAAAAAATTTCACCTGGACGCTACCGTGTTTCGGCGCGGCACGTAAAACTGTGTGTCCCGGCTGTGTCCTATAAGATATGTAGGAGGTAGCCGTCAGGTCATGTTGCATGACTTGGAGTCTGGAGTACCTAATCTCGGCGACATGAATCTGCAACATATAGGTTGGCCACACAACCTATAAATTGTGATTTGACTCTGACAGTGTAAGTAGGCTTAATCCAGTTCTGTTGGAGTATAAACCCTAATTATTATTATTTATTATAACAATACTAAATCGCTGGGGGAGGGTGGAGAAGAAAGACGGAGGACCGAGTTGAGTGGCGTGCCATAGTGAGGCCTATGTCCAGCAGTGGACGAACATAGACTGATGATGATGATGACAATCATAGAATATTTAGAGTAGATAGTCATCGTGTCGTCATCTCATTATGATGCCGAGCCCTTTTGCGCAGTACTCGGTAATTAATCGACGTCCTCCGGAAACAATAGCCAATTGTATCATGTTTTACATATGTATGTATATGTCGTAGTAGTCATGTATTTACATCAATATGTTACTTATGTATATAGGCCCAGAAATATTTATATGAAGATTTGACTTGTGAATCTTCTAATTTTTAACGCGAAAGTTTGTAAGAATGTATGGATGTTTGTTACTCTTTCACGCCTAAACTTCTGGACCGATTGAGCTGAAATTTGGTACAGAGATAGCTTAAACCCTGCAATAAGACATAGGCTATTGTAAAACCACTGGGCGCAGTTAGTAATTAATGAAATAGTTAATTTTAAGGTTATTATCGAACCTTAGCTGTGCCTAGCGGTTTTACCCGCTGGACTGTATGTAGCCTATGTGTTATTCCAGGGCCTAAGCTAGCTCTATACCAAATTTCAGCTCAATCGGTCCACCCGCTTAGGCGTGAAGAAGTAAGAAACAGACACGCTCACTCACAAACTTTCGCATTCATAATATTAGTGTCATGTAAGGGCCATACTTACCTCAACTGGACGCCATGGCGACGTGGCCAGCGACGTCGGCAACTAGTTCTTATTGAGATGTATCACGGCTAACTCACTTGGCGACTGACTGGCGACAAAGAACGCCATACATATCCATGGCGACGTCGCTGGCCACGTCGCCATGGCGTCTCGGTGAGGTATGGGCCTTATGGTCGTTTTCGACCTTTTTGAGCATAAATGGGAAAAGATAAACAAAATGAAGAAATGGAATGAAGAATGGAATGGGGTAAGATAGACTGTGTATAAAACTCAAAAGTAAAATACCTATCCAAAGATTCTAGAGCTTCGTTATACGTTCCGTTACACGCAGTCAAGAGTTATCACGTGGCGCATACGCATGAATTCCATAATCGGAGTGCAAGGAATGCATGACGAATGATAGATGATGGTAGATATGCGCTCTATGTTGCATTTATCGTCATTTTCTATAGATTCACTCTTTATTGCATACTATAGTCGGGCCGGCCTAAAAGGCCACATTTGACAGATGTCAGTCATAGCAAACAAGTGTTGGGACATTGTTTGTTTATTTCGATTACAGGATATGAATCGATACGATCTTCAAACACGTTGGAATCGAATACAGTTTTATGAAAACATTCATAAAGTCTAATTAATTTTAATTCTAATAGGTTTTTTTTGTAAACATGTAATGGCGTCATGGGCTAGTTTTGCCAGAAACATCTCACGAGTTATAAAAAAAACCTGTAATAAAAAAATATGTTTATTCTCTATACATTACACAATTTTATTTTAATTACATTATATTTTACTATAATATAATCACAATATTAACAACATATTTTATTTTAATCGCAATATAGTTATTTATTTATGATCAAATATTCAATCCAAGTTATAATTGCATTCGATTCTACATTTCAAATTTCGATTTCGCGATTGTATTGGGTAGCATCCTTATTGTTTTAAAAACAAAAACTGATTGACGTGACCTTGTATAGGGTGTCCTATTTATTCATCTAATGTTTTTAACCCCCAACGCAAGAAAGGTGGGGTGTTATAAGTTTGACGTGTTTGTTTGTCTGTCTGTTTGTGTATCTGTCTGTGCCATCGTAGCCGAACGGATTAATGAAGTTTGTTTATTTTTTCGTTTATAAGATTAATAATATTACTCGGCAATGTTCTTAGCTATGTGTATAACATATTCTTTATAGTTTAAAAATAAACACAACAATGACTTGAAACAAAAATTGAGTATTTTTTATTTTTAGTTTTTTTGGTTAAACATAATGCCACAAAAACCGTTGTTTTATATTAGAAATAAAATCTATACCATCGGCTTATCCGAAATTGTCACCGACATTTTCCTCGTGGCTCTACATGGTCTCCCAGAGTTGATTAAGTGAAGCAAGGTGGAGCGGCCCCTTTTACCCCCCCTTCCTTACTGCCAGAAGGGGTACAAGGGGGGTTTTCCGATCTTAATCAGCTTATTTTGAGCAAATACACATTTAGTGGAAATCCGTCCAAGACGGCTACGGCCGCTACAAAATGGCCGATTACTTTTTTAATTACCTACACATTTTGACACCGTTGAGGACTTTAATTTTTTTAAATAATGTGTGTGTGTGTGTGTGTGTGTGTGTGTGTGTGTGTGTGTGCGTGCGTGCGTGCGTGCGTGCGTGCGTGCGTGCGTGCGTGCGTGCGTGCGTGCGTGCGTGCGTGCGTGCGTGCGTGCGTGCGTGCGTGTGTGTGTGTGTGTGTGTGTGTGTGTGTGTGTGTGAGTATGTTTGTTCCTTCTTTACGTTTCTTCTGGTAGAAATTTCAATTGTAGTTTTTGGTAGACTTTTTTATGGTAGAAAAATGCGTGAGTTCCTGATGAAGGACATCGTAATTGTCCGAAACTCAGGATCGAGCCTAGCTCCGACCATTATTTCCGTGAGTTTTTAGTCGTTTTGTTTACATAGTAATATGGATAACTCTCACGTTAGTTTTCAAAAATGCACAGTAGAAAAATCTACTTAGTAGTTTTTGGTAGAATTTTTAATGATAGAAAAATCTACCAAATGGTAGAAAATTAATAGTAGTTTTTGATAGATTTTTTTGTGGTAAAAAAAATCAACTAAATGATAAAAAAAGAATGGTTGATTTTGCTAGAAATTTCAATGGTAGTTTTTGGTAGAAAAATTTAATGGTAGTTTTGGCAGAAATTATGATATAAGAATTTGGTAATAAGTTAAATGGTAGGCAAAAAATCTACCAAATGGTAGAAATTGTAATGGTAAAGCGTAAATTGTTAATTGTAAATTCGAGTATAGTGTTCAGTGTTCAGCTAAGTGTTGTCATATTATTTATGGTTCAGCTAAGTGTTGACATATATATTTTACAGAAAAAATAAGTAAAATTTTTAGATCAGCCTGTAAGGGAATTTTGATGATGTGTCAAATGTGGCCTTTTAGGCCGGCCCGACTATAAGTAACAAGAAATAGCAACTACAATATAAAGTTTATATAATAAACTTAAAACTAAAAGTATTAATTTCTGCAGGGCTACCCACATGTAAAACACTAGAATCCATAGACACAATTGCGTACATTACTTGCTTAAACCTCCTCATTAATATGAGTAAAGTAACAAAATCAAGTACATTGAAGAGGACATCAATCTTAGTGGGTGTGAATTAGCCATCAGCCCTAGTCTATACTCGGATTGAACAAGGAGAATCCTTTTTGTAAACAAATGAGTTCCCACACCAAAAAAAGATTAAGTAATGGAAGATCTGTCAAAAGAAAAAGATTTTAATAAATAAAATAGCTTAAGTTTATATTTTTCTCAAAATTCAAAGAATTAATATTATAAATGATATTTTTGTATTTTTTTGCGCACAAATATTATTATTTATTAAATTAATAAAATGTAAAAGATTTTGTAGAAGAAAAAAAATTGTGGGAATGGTATCATCGGTGATTATGACAGTTGTTCAAAACATTTTGTGCTCGGGGTGAATTTTTGTTATTGAAAAAGTTGTTTTCGTTTGGTAAAAGGTTCTGTTAAGTTATTGTTGTGCTGTTATTTGTTACTTTTATGTTTTAATCATTAAATGTAAATAAATATTTAAAAATAACGTTTTGAGAAATTAAATTGTTATGAAAATACAATCTAAAGTTTTGCTAGATGTTATTTTACGTAACCTTTGTCATGCTGTCTATACATCTATTTTCATGCTTAGCTTATATATTATTATAGATTTTTTATATAATAATAATAGTTAGTGGTTCAGCAGTTTTATTCGCTTAACAAATAGTAGCCTAGTTATGTGTTATTCCAGGTCCTGAGGTACATAGGTACCACATTTCATTTTGGCGTCAAGTGTCACCCGTAAACGATAAATATACCATTTATAAGGTCATTGTACGAAGAAGACATAATTATAATCCACCGCTGATTATATCCACATCATGTCTTATTAAAAAGTTATTAAATTATTACTATAAAAAAAATAGACAACGATTTAATTTAAACAAAATTTTTAATTTCTGCCCTTTTGTTCTTATTTAGCTTAGGTATAAGTTTGGTCAATATCTATTATGATAATTATAAATACGGCACAAGCGAAACCGTGCGCTGTTATTATATATAACGATTCTTGCTTCAAAAAATGTTTATTAGCTCTGCCTCTCACTTTTGACACTGACATATAGTGACATTAAGGTGCTTACTAAAAAGATCTAGGATTATGAAATTGAGTATAGAGCCTAGTTTGACTTCGATTTAGACATCTCTTAAACGATGATGCAGCTGAAGATGTTAGCAGACTAAACCTAGAAAACAAATCCCCCCCTGGCTTCACTGAACATCATGCCGGAACACGGTCATGACCGTTTGGCGACACGGTTTTGTCCAGGTAACTAACCATGCAACAATAAATTGTGTAACCAAGATAAACATTGTAAACACATTTAAACAAGTGAAATTTTAAAAATACTTTTTAAAAACAAGCTTTAATTATTATTATCGTCTTGTATCATAAAGTACTCGTCAAGACGAATCAAATGAGCCCAAACTCGATGGGGTTGCGTTGTTTTATGACGGAGTTCCTATGGCCACCTTCCAGCTCCATCATCAGATCAGCTTGATGTCATAAAAATATTGCATTGTCATCCGATTTACACACGCATGCAAATTTTTAGCTCAATTGGAAACCGGGAAGTGGGTCAAATTAAACTTGCAAGATTTGATTACAGACAGACAGACAGACAGACAGACAGACAGACAACAGACAGGTGAAAGTAATATAAAGCTTGTAAAAACGCAATCCCCGTGAGTTTCTTGCTCGTTCTTCTCATAGAGGTGCCTTGCGAACGAGCGGTAGAGTGTTAAAATGTAAAATTGACTTGCAAAAGTGCTCCAATGTAGCCTATTTGAATATATGAATTTTGAGTTTGAAACCTCTATTAAAACACATCCAAGCTATGTGTAATTTGGCGTGTATGTAGGTGATAGGTAATGTGGAGCACTTTCTGATCGGAAAAGCGTGTTAGATTAACGCTTCAATTACTGTACAAATCGCTTGTTAAATTAACGTGAGGCACGACACTTATTGCTTTGGAAACCTTTGAACACAATAGATGTCCTAAAAACGTAAGTTTGTCCATTATGAAAATTATCTTATTAATATTATAAACGTGAAAGATTGTAAGAATGTTTGGATGTCTGGATTCTGGATGTATGTTCGTTACTCTTTCACGCCTAAACGGGAGGACCGATTGATCTGAAATTTGGTATAGATATAGCTTAGACTCTAGAATAACACTAACCGTCTCTAACTAATAACGTAACATCTAAGCACACGTGAAGACGTGAAAGAGTAACAAACATACATTCAGACAATCCATACATCCATACTCCATACATTCTTACAAACGTTCTCGTTTATAATATTAAGTAGGTAGGATTTGTGGTGTTTCATCAAATTTGCATCTACTAAATTAGCAAACTAGGCAAGCCAAGGTGTATCTGGTAGTGTACCTTGCAACTGCAATACATGTGGGTAGTTCAAAAATATCAGTTTAGCAACATGACCCACTATTGTCGCCTACGTACCTCTGTTTTGGTATGGACCAGTTATTTCATACACTTTACGAGCAACCTGCGATTTTGCTCAATGTGTTATAATATGGAGTAAGTTTTACTTTATACAAAGAAGGAAGAAGACGAGCAAGACAGTAAGAGATACAGTACAGTACCCAGGGTTTCACAATGATGTAAAATTCTGAGAGCACAGCACGAACGCTCCTTACTCAAGAGTACTCTGTAATTTCACAAGCTGTTGTGCCCTCCTACCGAAGCACCCATAATTTTGAATACTTAAAAGAAAGTCTAATTGAACATACTTTAAAGGTGGCATTTTTGTTTGTTATAGAAAGAAGTAAGAAAACAAGTAAGTACACAGTGCCACTCAGGATTTCACAATGATGTAAAATTCTAGGAGAACCAACGTTTCTTACTCATGAGTCATAAGATGTTAAGACTCTACAGCCCAGTAATTTCACTTGCTACAGCGCCTTTCTGCCGAAGTAATGTTTGCACATCACTCCTTAGTTGGTAGAATAACTAGCACTGTTGGGATACCCATCAAGTCGATCTCCTGCAAAGGAAGTCAACCCCCCGTATTGGCGGCAAGTCACACAGAGAAGTTGTCATTCTACAATTCGGCTTACGTAACACCAGCAATTCAGCCAAAACGTTGAAACACAAACCCAGTTTCATAAATTAAATATTACAGCCCATCCATTCACCTCAAAGCTTCATAATAACAGTATTGTTTAGTTTTATAACGTTTTTATGGTTCAACGTGGCAGACATCCAACGAAGTTGTGGAGTGCATTTGGCATGATCTCTGATGTAACGTCTTTCTTAAACTTAAAAATGTCGTTTGAAATAGCCCCATTTTTTTACTTAACACATAGCCAAACACTAATAGATAACATTCGTAGACAAACACCGAAAATTATAATCTGTATCATAAATTTTTAGTTCTTTTCACGAAAGAGGTCCCGCGGAATTTAGCGCAACTAAATTTATTTATTGATTATATTACTGGAATTATATCCTAAATTTTTTTTATTTGGTAGATAAAATAAATACCTATTTAATTAAGTAATTCCTTTCCCTGCTTGGTTGTCTGGAAGAGATCGCTATTAGCGATAAGACCGCCAATTGTAACACTTCTTTCTTTGTAATCTTAGTTCTAAGTTTATATTGTTGTATTTGTGTGAACAATAAAGAGTTTTCTATTCTATTCTATTCTATTAATTATGAGTAATTATGATGAATAAAATGTGATAGATATTTTAACTTTTAAAATGTGCGATAGTGGCGCCCCGCAAAAAGGACTCCTTGTAACAGTGGCGCCAACTGGCGGATTAATTTTTTGTGAAAACCCTCATTTGGTAGTGTAAGTAGTAAGTAGTGTAACAAGTTCTGTTGGAGTATTATTATTATTTTAGAACTAACTAGTTCATACCAGTGGCGCCCACTTTTATTCGTCATCGAATTGCATACGCACCGACACAATACATTACTATAATATTATATTACATACCTAATATACCTACCTATTTATCCTGCTATGAAAATTAATAACAAACCTATCTAAATGCAATCGTATGAGATCATACTGTTAGAAATTGTGATACATAACGATTTAAATGCTTAATAAACGATGCGAAAAAGCAAATCAACCAAATTAAAAAATAAACAATATAAGAAATGACATAGTCTATGGCACTATGGTCTGACATAAGTCATGATGACAAGGCGGCTAGATAAAATGTATGTGATAAAATAGCAGAAAAATAGTAAACTATGTAATTGCCGAAAATATAATACAGTTCAACAAGTAAATATGTACTTTTATTCAGGATCCTGTTGGTATGTATGTTTGATACTATTAGTTCAGAAGCGGGATGAACCTGACGAACGCTAACATGTCCAAATGCTGTTAGTGGGAGCTGTTCGTGACGGAATGGATATTGAAAGAGATTGGGTATGTTTTTCATTAATAATAGTTCTAGTGAGTTACTAGGTAATTGTAGATCGATCTGGAAATTTGGCTGAGCGGTGAAATGCGCGTCAGCGATGTGCACTGCTTTGTGTTTACGACGCAACGCTATGGTGAGTTGGCAGCAACTGGTTGTGCCCAGGTATTTATTTTGCTCACTTATTATTGTGTTTAATATTTTGTATCAAACGATAGCTTTGCTGGTCTGTGTAGTTCAGAGTTCGGAAGTCTAACAAATTTTATTGGTTTAATTTTTTGTAGTGTAATAATAATTACACACACACATTACAGTATACTTAATAATAATTAATTATTAAAATAAATAAAACGGACAGTTCTACCTCTATATTATGGTGGGTTCGTGTACAATGTCCTACACACATATTTTGGTACCTACATTTTCTGTGAGGTACTTGATTAGACAAGTTGTTTTGTGTTGCTGATATTTTATGTGATATTGCTCTTCGGAGCAATGACCTTTATGTTAAATTAAACTAAATTTTAACAAACCTTTACTGTAATCAATGGTAAATAATAGTTATTTTGCTATAGCGAAGTTGCTAGAATAAGCAAATTTTGCATAACCTTATTTGATTTGGTGAGAAGATAAAGGAATAAATAAAATGAATTACTGTTCATGTTAAGGCGTTTCTTGTCATGCTTGAGGAGGTCAGTTTTGAAGATAGGGCACTGGCCGCACTGATCTGTCAAGTTTTGCTTCTTTGTCAAGAATAGCTGATAGTATAATATATTTTGAATTTTGCTAAATTGTACAATATGTTTTCCAATGGAAGTAAGAGAATCTTACTCTAGCATTTATGATGAAATTATTACTGACCATATCCTTATCGCAGACTTTCCTAGCACAGTGTTTATGATACCTTGAGAAGGTGGACATTAGCAGAGCTGCGGCACCCAGCCACACGTTGGAGCTACAAGCAGAAAAGAGGAATGTTCAACGTGTGGGTTTTGAGTACCTTCTTCTTGGTCGTAGCCTCATGATTGAGGGACGTGATCATGGTGCCTCATCAGCTTTGACACCACTTCCTTCCATCGATGCCGGTCCTGCGCCATTTGGATTGACGCTTGTAGGGTGGCTCCCGTAGCATCCTGGGTCACATGCGTCCATCGCGTGGGTGAGCGCCCTCTACCTCTCTTCCCTTCTACACTGCCAGTAAGGATAAGTCTCTCCAGACTGTCTGGGTCGCGCCTGACGGTGTGTCCGAAGAATTTGAGGACTCTCTGCATGCAGATTGTTGTTCGAGTACTTAAGGTATTATGAAACTGTTTGTCAATGTTACCTACAAAATATGGCATCGGTTCACATTAAGTTCATTTTAGACTTTGTAACAATTCGGTTCGTAAAGATTATTTTATTAACCTTCTATGCTTAATACTGAGACGGAATGTATAGTGTACCGTAAAGTCTATTACTATAGTTATTAATCAGTCATATTCCCATTGGCAATTAATAATAAATCTTGAAGCTTAGCCCCTGAAGCAAGGAAATATGATATTAGAGAACCATTTTTAAAACTAAAACATTGAATGTGTTTTAAGTAAATTATATCTGCATTAATTATATATATCTGTATACATGTAGAGATGATGTACCTATACCCAGTAGGTATTGACACAAAGTATTTTTACATTTGAATTACTATAGCTATAATATTGGATACAGAGTTTTCTAGAATCAAATTGAATTTTAATATCAGTGAACCAGAACAATATTTTGGTTCAGAAAGTAAAAGAAAAAAAAAAGTGTTTAGTGAAATAAAATGACAGTAAAAGCACGGCTTATACTAAATGTTCCCAATGAGGTCAAAGTGACTGTGATATTATAATATTGTTCTGTCAGTCTTAGGTCCGTCTAAACATAACATTGTACCTTGAAATGTGTCTTTTATTATTATTACAATTTGCATGCTGAAAAGCGGACTGTAGCAGACTATTATATTATAGAATAGAAAACTCCTTATTGTTCACACAAATACAGCAATATAAACTTGGAACTAAGGTTGCACAGAAGGAAGTGTTACGATTGGCAGTCTTATCACTGATGGCGATCTCTTCCAGACAACCATATTATAATAACTTGTTATCTTTTGTATACATACTCTCGCAATGAATAACTTTGAAATTTGAACTTTGAGTATATAATGTAGACTTATTAATAAATGTAGTGTATTCCACAATGAATGATGTTGACTCATCAAATTGATATTTTATGGATATATATTCTCACATATTATTTGGGAGGCCTACAGCTATGGTGCATAAATAAAGTAGTGAAGAGCCAATAAATAGCTTCCACATATAAAGTGATAACACCATTATATGCAAAAGGAATAAGGATACAATATTATAACAGATGACATATTATCTTTTTGGAAGGGTTTACATAATTCTTATCATAGACTTGAGTAAATGAAATGTATGTGTACAATCATTTGAATGCTCTTAGGGCAGGTTGTCTATTACAGAATGATTTACGGGTTGCCACCAAACTACTAATGGGGGGATTTATACTGCTCACTACATAGCTCAGATTTCATATTATTGAATGGTACAGAAGAACAAATAATAAAATAATTTTGTGATAATTTGTATTCATAGTTGGAATTCTGGATTTGCCCCAGATGTCATAAAGTAGAATTATTGTTATGACACTACATGATTTATAAACGTGAGCATGTAACCTTTTGTAAAGAAGACATTTTTTTAATTATTGCAATTGTTACTACCTACTTTCTATGTAAGGCAGATTTGAAATTTAATTAGGTAAATTATTTAGATATGATTACATTTAAAAGTAACGGTATGCAATGGTTACCTGTCGTTTGAACTATCTAGTACCATCTTTATAGGATAGTAGTATCCAGTCATTAAGTTAAGATTACTAGTAGTACTAGTTTAAAAGTATGTTCAGGCTACCATATTTACACATTGTTTGTTGATAGAAACACTTCAAAAGTAAGTGTGAAATTACATGATCAGTAAATATCAATGGTCCATCTATGAATGTAGTGATCAATGAATATCAATGGTCCATCTATGGATTTAGTGATCAATGAATATCAATGGTCCATCTATGGTGTGTATATCTAGGATGTGTATATGAAGTCACTTAAATTATATAACATTAAAGCATGAAGAGTTTTGTGGGAAGTATTATATAAATGAGAATTTACTTAATATTTATTCATAGGTGAATAAGAATTGTTTTAGATAAAGATATAATTAGTCTTCCACACTGTTAATAATATTATTTTGAATGAATGGTAAGAGACCAACAAACAAATGATGAACTGAAACTGTCTTTTACTATATATGTAAATATAGGTTACATATATACACATTGGTATACATGCACAGAATGTTCTCGTTTAGATCCATTTGATAACTAGGTGATATAGTAGAAGGCATATCAAATATAAAGACTAACTGACAGTTTATATTTGGAGGACCATAATTAAATATTGATGATATTGCATTTTATAATATAATATGGTATTAAGTTTCATTTCACAAACTTAAAAGTTAACTAATAATTGTATGAGCTTGGATGAAGAAATTCCCACAGATTCGAGGTCCTTTGGCCGCGACAGACATAACCAATGTAAACACCACAATGCATGACAAGTGATGGCAAATTTTGGTATTGTCATTTAGAATAGAATGTTGTTTTTAAGATTTGATGAATTGGGTATGTTGATATTGTTCAGACCTAAATGATGGTACATTTCTTCATGCTAATAAGATGGTGCTCTCAAAGGGAGTCATTGTTCACAAATTGTCACTATCATATATCAGTAACTTTCTGAAGGGACTTACTTTATGTTTTGGACATCGTCAAGATAGAAAATACTGTTGTAACCGGTATGGAAACTCAATTTATGTGGAATTACTATGAAGCATTTGTGTGACTGTACAATTGTACAATGTCTATATTATTAGCAAGTGTTAGTAAAGAGTTTGAGTTGTTATAATAATTAACAGTTATTGACATATATATTGAAAAAATGGCGACTTGTGTATTATGTATGGGTTATGGGAGTCCGTTGTGTTCTTATGTGAATTACATTAAGACTTGGTGACTGTTACGAGTTAGAACTCATACCTACAATAAAATATATATGTGACCCTGGTGAGGGAGTAATATGTTGAACTTATACCTACTATAAAGTATATATGTGACCCTGGTGAGGGAGTAATATGTTCTAAGTTGGCCAGATTTTATCTGGCAAAGTTATGTAAATGTGACCCTGGTGAGGGAAATATCTGTTGTAAATTGGCCAGAGCTGGCAATGTTTTGTAAATGAGACCCTGGTGAGGGAAATATCTGTTGTAAATTGGCCAGAGCTGGCAATGTTTTCAGTTTAAAGACATTTATTCCTCATTAAGACATACATTGGTAGTCACTTACATGAGAAACATTTAAAGTAAAAGTATATGAAATAACATTATTGATTCGTCGTTCTTAGTCTTAAGTTAATTTTAACAATGAATAGAAAAAACACAAATGCTAAAATAAGTTAACAAAATATGAGGGTAGGTAAAAAACAATTTTGAATAATTAAAATATTAAGAATTCATTTTGAATACATGTTCCGCTAATTTTGATTTGAAAATTTGCAGTGAGTTAGAGTTTCTAATTACAGATGGTAACTTGTTGTAAAGCTGTGCACCTTCGTAGGTGATCATTTTTTGTCCATAATTAGTGCGCGTCTTTGGAAGTACCAACAGACTCGCGCGACGGCTGCTTCGCTTGGTAACTTGGCGCACGAATTTGAATGTCAAACTAGTATGGAGAGAGCTTTTTAATAGTTTATAAATTAATATGCAAGTGTGATATGTGTGTAATTGTTTTATGTTCATTATTTTAGTGTCGCTATAGATTTTGTTAGTAGGAGTTAAAAATGGATATCGAAAAAGTATTTTGATTTCTTTTTCATATTGACAATATCTGTAAACGACTGCATCAATTTTCTTATGCGCTGTACAAACTACGGCAAATATCTAATCTGACAACGCTATTAGCGGCATATCATGGACACGTTGCTTCAGTCCTGAGGTACGGCGTTATGTTCTGGGGTAATTCCACTGACAAACTTAGGGTTTTCCGAGCACAAAAACGATGCGTCAGAGCGATATTTGGACTTCAGCAAACAGACTCATGCAGAGAGTTCTTTAAAAAACATGATATCTTAACGCTTCCATGCTTGTACATCAGCGAAGTGTCTGTGTTTGTTAAGAGTAACCCGAATTTATTTGAACCTTGGCCAAATGAAAGTCGTAGGGTAGGTACGTTAAAACATGTGGGAGCGAAAACTCAAACGCTACGATCAAGTGTGTTCTGTATGGCACCAAAAATTTACAATAAAATACCAAAAGAAATACGTAAGATCAGAAACGTTAATATATTCAGGAATGCCCTTAATAAGCTACTGCTTCAAAAAGTGTATTATACGGTTCAAGAATTTTTGAATGACAAATTGTTAAACTAAAACGTGTTTTATATTTTCGACATTATTATTATCATTATAATGACATTTTATTATATCATTTTAATGACATTTTATTATATTATCATTTTAATGACATTTCAATTAATTTAACTTTTCTTTGACATTTCTTTTTTATTTTCAACATGACATTATTATTGTATATGGTTTCGTAATTGTATATGTTAATTAATAATTTTTTAATAAATTGTCTGTGACCTTACAATAAATATTGCACGTCTTAAAGACAGAATATAGCTGCTCTATGTATAAGTAACTTACCATGTATTCTTTACCTATATTCGCAATAAAGAATTTTGAATTGAATTTGAATTTTGAATTGAATTGATTATTTTATTTTGTAAGACTTGTAAATCCGTTAAGTTAGTTTTAGCGGCACTACCCCAGATTTCTATTAAGTATAAAAGATGTGGTTTAATTAGGGAATTGTAAACTTTGTAGCGTACCTGCCGCGGAATACACTGAACTGTGTTGCGAATTGGCCCAATACATGACGACAGTTTAGATTTGACAAGTTCTATGTGAGGTTTCCACGTCAGGTTGGTATCCATTATGAGCCCCAGATATTTTTCGTTCTTTTTTTCAAGAAGAGGTACCCCATTTACGGTAAGTGGCATGTGTGGTGGGACTGGTTTGTTTTTGGCTTTAAAAATGACGTAGCAGGTTTTTGCAGCATTAATGGTCAAGAGATTGTATTGAAACCAATTAGAGAGTGAATCTAAATCGGATTGAGCTAGTGTTAAAATTTCTTGTAAAGTGTTTCCAAAATAAAATAAACATGTATCGTCTGCGTATAAGGTTACGTCTCCGTGTAGTCCAATGTCATTGATGTTGTTAATGTATATGAGAAAGAGCAATGGGCCTAAAATAGATCCCTGGGGGACGCCACAGGTTATCGGCATTTCGTAACTTTGAATATTGTTAATTTTTACTACCTGTGTTCTATTCGTGAGGTATGAAGTCAGCATCTTTAGAACAGTGTCCTTAATTAAATTTTGTAAATGAGACCCTGGTGAGGGAAATATCTGTTGTAAATTGGCCAGAGCTGGCAATGTTTTGTAAATGAGGCCCTGGTGAGAGAAATATCTGTTTTAAATTGGCCAGAGCTGGCAATGTTTTGTAAATGAGACCCTGGTGAGGGAAATATATGTTTTTGGCCAGAGTTGGCGAAGATTGATGGCTAGAGCTGCCAAAGTCCCGGTTGGCCAGAGTTGGCGAAGATTGATGCTAGAGATGCCAAAGTCCCGGTTGGCCAAAGTTGGCGAAGATTGTTGGATAGAGCTAGCAAAGTAATCAGTGGCCAGAGCTGGTAATATGCGATGATGATATCATATGGTTCAGATCAATATGAAGATTTTGTTGATGAGACACCGACACACCGTAACAGACATTTGACTTCACTAATCGTACTATGATATCAAGAATGCAACAGCAAAGCATGAGAATCGTTATTTAAGAGAGACAAATCTTAGTGCTAAGCAATGACCTATCGAGTTTTCCGGAAAATGATTCAGTCTTCAAGAAGTTCTAAATACTGGAAACGCAGATGAATGAGGTATTGTTAGCTTAATTTATATGGTCATATAATATCTACTTGAATGTAATAGAATATCTATGGCCTTTATGAAGAATAATGGTTGCCAAGGATACTGTTGCTCATAATGTCATCTATGTTTTAATTATTGAAATATTATGTAAATGCAAGGAAATGTATAAAATGAAGATATACAAACAATTCTGAAGATATCAAACAAGCTTTCAGATGTAATATACTAGGAATAAAGAATATCCTTTATAGATCAAAAACGTTGACCAGAAGGAAAATCTGCTATACCTAGCAAATAGATCAATAAAACCAAGATGAATGCCAATGGGTATTGTACACATTATATCATAGACCGATGATAAAGGATATTTATAAACAAGACAAGGACATTGATTACATTGAGGTCTATGCTCCAGTGGTCTACCACTCGCCTATAAGATACCTGATCGGATGCCAAGAAGGAACTAGAAACAGATACACCAAATGGATGGAGTCACAGCATTCTTACTCAGCAAAGTTACTGAAGAAACTTACATTTAAAACCTGGTTATGAGGATGAACATTATGATTGTAAACTAAATATGTCAATGTATAATAGACACGAGCCAGCGAACAAACTATTGGCACAGACAATTAAATATTGCTTTAGAATTTGGGATGCCTTGCTCAAGAATAAATCCATATGTTTATATTGTAAATGGAAAAGATGTGATTGTTATAGCAGTATAATATATCGATGATATAGAATAGATCTTTATAACATTGAGGAAATGTCATAAATTATAAAAAGAGATACAAAAATAAAAAAGGAAAGGTACCTGAAGGATTTAGGAACAACCAAACATTACATTGGTTCCAGAATATCACAAGAATACAAAATTTAATTTCAATTGAATAAGCAATATATACAAAGATATTACAACAGTCAGCCCACTAATGAATATTGGGCGGCATGAGGTATCAGAAGGCAACAATGCTTATGAAACTCGTCTATAATGTACCTAATTATAATGGAAATGTTACCAGTTGTTGTGATGCAGACTAAGCAAATGATACTGAAGATAGAAGATACATATTTTCACTCCCATTATGCCATAAGCTAGAATTATGGAAAACAAAACATAGCCTTATCTAAAGTGAAGCATATTATGGAAAAAGTTATGCCATTTGATAAGTCAATGTGATAATATAGATGGAGATGACTGGAAGCTCCTTCGTCGGCATATTAGCAGATGACTGTCTTTAAATAAATAGTCATGATAAAAGTAATCAAAATTATAATATCTCTTTAATAAAATGCCAATTTCACTAAGAAAGTAACTTCGCATGATAAAAGACGTAGTGCCATTCAAACGAAAAATTAATTATGACAATAAGATGTAAACATTTTAAACTTAATAAAACAAACAGCAATATCCATGAGTTTCTTGCTCGTTCTTCTCATGGAGGTGCTTTGCGAACGAGCGGTAGTCATTTACTAACATAATTCTCAAAAAAAAAAAACGTGTTAAATTTAAAATTAATTAACTTGAGTTTTTCTTTTATTAAAATGATTTACAACAACACAACGCGAATATGAAGCTTAACTAAAAAGTTTTTATTTAATCTAAATCAAATTATTGCTCTGTACCATTAGTTGTCGATATTTTAAAAAAAAAAATGTACTTGCTCAAATGTATTTACTATCCCGAATACGATGTACTGTCGGTAGTATGGGGACATACACCAACAAAGAATGGCCGAGATGTGTTTGGGGATAGGGACATCCCCATGGCAGAACGGCCGATTGTTAGAAATTGTGATACATAACGATTTAAATGCTTAATAAACGATGCGAAAAAGCAAATCAACCAAATTAAAAAATAAACAATATAAGAAATGACATAGTCTATGGCACTATGGTCTGACATAAGTCATGATGACAAGGCGGCTAGATAAAATGTATGTGATAAAATAGCAGAAAAATAGTAAACTATGTAATTGCCGAAAATATAATACAGTTCAACAAGTAAATATGTACTTTTATTCAGGATCCTGTTGGTATGTATGTTTGATACTATTAATACTAACTATTGTATTTAGCTGGTAGACCGAAACTGCCAAGGCCTTTTGTTAAATGACTAAAACTTAGTAGGCATATTACCACATAATAGGAACAAGTATTTTTTCTATGGACGAAACTAGCAACCCAATTTTTATCCCCCGACGCAAAAACGACGGGGTGCTATAAGTTTGACGTGTCTGTCTCTGTGTGTGTGTGTCTGTCTGTGGCATCGTAGCTCCCGAACGGATGAACGGATTTTGATTTGGTTTTTTTAAAGTAGAATTAGTCGAGAGTGTTCTTAGTCATGTTTGGTGGAAATTGGTCTAACATGGCCGCCGCTACAAAATGGCGGATTACTTTTTTCTTCCACGACCCCCTCAATATGGGTATCAAATGAAAGGGCTTAACTAGTAGAATATCATCATCATCACAAAATGGTGAATTACGTATTGCGTTTTTTTTTATTTTAAATTTAATTCACTTGTTATGGGTTAGCCTTTGACCACGATCTCGCATGATGTTAAGCGACAATGCGGCCGTAGATGGTGTATACTAAACCTAGAAGGTGGGATAATTCTTCCCTGGACCTTTTTCGACAAGAAATGTCTTCTTATAATACATGATAGATAATCCTTTATTGAAACACAAAAACAACTTAAAACTATAATATAAAACTAAGACTATGTACTTCAAATAATAGTTTATGTTCCTATTATAATAATTTAGATCTATTTTATCAGTTGTTTTTTATTCGGTATAGGTAAGCCTTTGTCCACGATCTCACGTGATGTTAAACGACGATGCGGCCGTAGATGGGAGCAGACTAAACCTAGAAGGCGGGATAAATCTCTCCCTGGCTTCACTGAACATCATGCCGGAACACGGTCACAATGACCGCTTGGCGACACGGTTTTGTCCAGTGGGTGGTAACTAGCCACGGCCCACGGCCGAAGCCTACTACTCTACCACCAGTGAAAATCTAGAATAGTGCCTGTACTAATGGATTACATTGATTATAACGAGCAAAACTGTGGTAAAATGCAGAGTAACAATAAACAAAGATGGCGCCATATTATCTTTTATTATTAAAAAAACATGCAAAACACAGTTAGTCAAATAAATAATTTTTGTTAATTTAATTCACACTTTTTTTACCTTCTTATCCACCGGAAGAATCTGTTCCCTCCTTTCTTGCCGTTATTTTTCTTTTTCTTCCCCATTCTCTTCCAATTTTACGACTGGCATGAAACACTTGGTCTTAAAAAACACTATCACTTGTCTATGGTCACAATAAAACTTTTAAATATAGAACGCAGCGTTCGATGGCACACTCACTGGTTGGTATTTTGGATGGATTCTTTATTTAAACGTATTTGGACTGTTTCTGACCGATACAGGACTCAAAATGGGCTCTAAAATACAAATTAGATTAAAGATTAGTGTACATTTGAAAAATTTGGACAATCTTTTGGTTTAATAAAGATCGTAGTGTTAACCACAAAAAGCAAAAGAGGAAATGTACAAAGAGGTCACACGAAAGTCCCAATATTTACCAATGAAACGACGAATAAAACCAAAATCAAATGTTTGAAATTCGAATTCGAATGAGGTGCACGATGGGGTGCGCGCGCGCCGAGACTGGCGCGTGGCCACGTTCAAATTTAGAACACAAAAAAAGAAAACACTGGCTGGATGCACATTGCAAGAAATGCATGTCTCCATTTATTTTCGACTAAGAGACGCCATGATAGAAATGGGAAGATAAAATATGTAATGATACATTTTCAATGGTGGACACAAAATATTTATTAACTGATCAAAGAGGCACAAGCATGGCAACGGACTCTATGTTTTAACAAAACTCAGACTTAATTAAGATTGTACCAGGGTAAATTCATGATAATTGTTCGCTTAGAACATCGTTTAGTCCTGGTTAAATCGTAAGTCCGCGTTTTATCAAACTCAAAATTCATTTATTCAAATAGGCTACAACGGAGCACTTTTGAAAGTGAATTTTAGACTCTACTGCTCATTCGATTGGGACCTCGAGAAGAACGAGCAAGAAATTCATTTATTGTAATAACACGATGTGATGTATGAGTGATGAGTGCGAAACAAATGTCATGTTAAAAAAATCCCAACTTTTAAAACAAATCAGCATTTTGACGAGAACTATTTAAGTATAATTTTCCTTTAAATAAAGGTAAGATCCGCATGGCAAAATTGATATTTGGTTGTGGTACACAACACTCGAGTTGGATATACAAGGGGTGCTTCATTCCATTTTTCAGGAGGTTCCGTTCAGTAGTTATTTAGGTCCATTGGTGGATAATAATCAAGCGACAGACATTTTGCAGTCAACGGAGGATAAAATAACGTATTTAGTTGAAAACGTGTAATTTCTGGTAATCATTGATCTAAAAATATCATACATTTGACATAAGCCTTTTTACCAGGGGTACTTCCTTTGCAGGAGGTCGACTAGATGGATACCCCAACAGTGCTAGTTATTCTACCGCTTGAGCAAGTGATGTGCAAACATTACTGTGCTTCGATAGGAAGGCACTGTAGCTAGTGAAATTATTGGGCTGAAGAGTCTTAACATCTTCATGAGATATCATCATTGTGAGATCTTGGGCTTGGGTAGGACCTGAGCCTGAGCAGTGATGTGGTTATTTGCCCATAATAATACTGAGCTGAAGAATCCTAACATCTTATAACTCTTGAGTAAGAGGCGTGCAGTGCACCTAGAATTTTAGATCATTGTGAAATCCTAGTTCTGTCCTTCCACGGTACTGATGGTTGTACTGATTATGGCGCTCGTCTTCTTACTTAAAAAAAAACTAAACAAGTTCTAAGAATGAAAATGCATCAACGAAGCGCAGACAGAGTAAATCAACCGACTACTTCGGCTCTTAGTCACTAATTTAAATTTGGAATGGCTGGAGTGAGATAGAACGACGCTAAAAGTATTGCAAATATTGCCATAAACAAAAACTTATTAAAATTACCCATTACTTATTTTCTTGGAGCCTATTCAGGAAGATTATTTATTACGAATTCACTTAACGCCTTGTGATCACTTTCTGACATCTTTCGAGTTAACAAAATGTTAAAACATGATTGACTGATCTGTAGACAATGCTCAGCTCAAGCTGCTATACCGATAGGGTTGAAAATTTGCAAATAGATAGATATTGTGACGAAGACAACAAGAAAATGGACTTTTATGACTAAATGGAAGCGAAGTCGTGAACGTAAGCTGGAACAAAATATGCAACTTCAATTTTCCGACAGGTATTCCGCGTGTTTGATAACCTAAAAATTGCTATCGCAACGCTTCATCACCGCACGACTCGCGTTACAAGAGAGAATCGGTATGTAAATTTAAATTTGGAACGCTCGATGACAGTTCTCATAAAAAAGTTTTATTAATCTTAATGTTATCATAAAGAAAAATTAAATTTTCAAAATTGCATACAAAAACAAAATTAAATTGCATCACCGCTTCCCTGTCACGTAATAAATTCTGTTGGCTGATGTCCAAATTACCTGCTCGGTGTTGCCAAACAAATATTACCTCAAAACTGGTGTAAAATTTTAATGTTCGACCCGAATTACTTCATTTTAGACATCGAATCGGTCCAAAATTAAAATCTTTCTTAAGTAGGTATATCGGTATTCAACGACAAACAGCGCACTTTAGATCTTCCTTACTGCATTTGTAAAACAAAAATCAATGTATTCTACAAAATACTAGCAAATGTAAAGAATAAGTACGTATATTAATTTATTAATGTTTTGCATTTTTTGCAAAGCAGTTACAAACCCAGCGGCCAGCACTATTTTTCCCTATGATTTGTGTTTCGTTTAGTAGTTTCAAGTGTTTACATTTGCCAAAGTATGTCGTTGTAGCCTATAGGAATAAATGCACCTTTATAATAATAACACTGGTCAACAAGGATTATGCCACACGAACTCTGATAGGTGATCGTGTTTTGACTACTTATCTATATTATGAAAATTAGTGTCCGACCGAAATTTCGGTTTCGGTTTCGGCCGAGTTTCGGCCAAAAATCGAGTTTCGGCGAAAGTTTCGGTTTCGGCCAAAATTGGCCGAAACTTTTGCCGAAACCGAAACTCCTTTCGGAAGTTGTCGTGCACGCTCGGCTAGCTTCGTTTCTCGCGACAACGTTTTGGCGGACGACTAATAATTGTAATATAGGTTTGTTAATTTTAAATGTGTGATTTGATATTATCTTTGTTGAGACTGGAACTAAGCGTGTAATAGCAATTTTAGTAATTATTATTTTTATATAGAGGTACCTAAAAGAGATTGATGATCATTGTAAGTACAAATAAGTACAAACCAAAGTATTAATTAGTAAGATTTTAAAATAATAATACTTAGTATTTTACCCGTATGTCCCCGAGCGGCTCAGTCGAGCCGCACCTGCGCATGCGTATTTGAACCTTATTTTAAAGAATCTAGAAATATTAGATGTCAATTTTGATTTGAACTGGAAGTTTTTCCTGGATCAAGGGGTTATTTTGGATACTGTTTGTTTATTTTATACTTCACCACCTACCAGTTTCTGCCATATTATGTTACTCCCTTCCTGCACGGTTGTCTGGAAGAGATCGCTTTTAGCGATAAGACCGCCGGTTGCAACATCTTTGTTTTGTTTGTTAACTACTATTGTAAATTGTTAATTTTCATGTGGTGTTACAATAAAGTATTAATAAATAAATAATGAAACAGTAACAATTAGTGATTTGATTATAATTGCTAACTGATAAACATTTTGCTATAAGAACTTAATTTAAATAAATAGGCCAAGCGCTATTCAGACTAGGCGCAATGTAGACTTCCGTAGAACTGGCAAATTGTATATCTACTGCCTTAATTTTCATCAACAATATCTTTAAAACTTATAAAACTATCTTAACCGTCTTATTCATGATTTTAACAGTGGTTAAAAGCCAGTAGTTTAGATTTTAGATGGCGGGGACCGCCCAAAAAAAAATTAAACTTGATTCTTTCAAATGGATCATTAAATCGAAAAGTGTCCTAGAAATATGTCTTTCATCAAAATACCTATACAACAATACCCCAAATTATGGGATCAGCCAGAAAATATATCATCCCCATTTTACAAGTTTGGGAGGTACCCTAAATTAATTGATTAATTATTTTTTAACGGGGTCTTACCCTAATCATTGCCTTCCTCTGTGCAAAATTACAGTTTTCTAGGACTTATAGTTTCTCCGTAAAGCTGCGGACAGACGAACGGACAGACTAAGTGAAACTATACGAGTAAGGCTTCCTTGTTGACCACGGAAGCCTAAAAATAATAAAAATATTATTGATATATTTTTTGTATTACAATTGATACAACAAACTTAATATTATGCTGTGCTTCCATTTCATGTTTCAATTAATGCAGAATAATGGGTAAAATGCACCAAATTTTAGTATTTTAAAGATTTTTTTTATTTGACCACGTGAGTTTCGGTTTCGGTTTCGGCCGAAACCAAAGCCTCGGCCGAACATTCGGTTTCGGTTTCGGCCGTAAAACCAGTTTCGGTCGGACTCTAATGAAAATGTATTTGTTTGGTTTCAATCACCCTCAGTTTTCTGGTGACAAGGTCAAGTTCAGTTTTGGAAATACAGCGGGAAATTCATTTGAACGGCCATAAAAACTACTTATTAAATTAATTTTTTCAGATATAATTTTAAGTTTTGTTGATTTTAGTTAACTTTCGTGATAGTGCGAACATGATTGGATACTTTTTTTTACGATTCTAACTCTTTTATTATATTTGTAGAGAGTTAACTTACAAAATACAAAAGCGAAAATTTTCCGATCATATCTTAAGGAAATACTGCAAGTATTTTATTTTTTCAGTGGCTAATCAAGACATAACCTGGACCCCATGTATATGTGTTGCATAAAATTTGCAAAAAAAAAGCAATTGGAGTGTAGGATCATGTCACATCATGCCGTTTACATTCCTTGTAATATTGGCTGCGCCTAGAGTTCGTGTTATAGACTGCTATTTTTTCTTACTCCAATAAAAAGCATAAATGTAGTGATGCTAAAATCAAACAGGGTGTTTTTGTTGGACCTCAAATCAGGGAGTCAATAAAATATACAATATTCGCAGAAAAATTGGATGTTTTAAATAAATCAAGCATGGCTAAAGCTTCAAGAATGTGGTTGCAAATTTTCTTGAAAACCTTAAAAGTTACAACTATAAGAAGTTCATTGATGAGCTTCTATTGACATATTCTAACAACCTGAAGTTTTGGATTGCAATATGTTGCTTAAATTTTATTTTCCTGGCTGACACATATTTCTTTCCTGAAAAATTGGGGCTGTTACCTATAAGCATGGCGAATAGTTCCGTCAGCACATTTTTAAGATGAAAGAAAATCATCAGGGTTGGTCTCTACCAAGAATGTTGATTGATTACTGCTGGAATATTAAAAGAGACTAACCAGAAGCCAAATATTTCAGAAAACCATCGATAAAAGTATTGTAATACACATATTCTGGAAACATTGGTGCAATTATTCTTCACAATACATATTCCTTAGCCAAAAAAAATCCAGACGTGTTAGAAAAAAATAACTGCTCATTTTTTATTCACAATTCTAAAACATAAACAAAAATATAAAAAAAGTTCATGTGGCACAAAAATTTTTTTTTTTGTAGACCAGTGTAATCTTTGGAATAATTTACATCAAGTGAGGCTAATTCTTTTATTTGAGCTGTAGCCTATTTATTGAACTACTTTTTGCATCTAAGATAATTCAAACATACCTACCAACTAACTAGCATACTAACCGACTATTGCCTACAAAACCTAAACCTTAAATATTATTATATAAATTATAATCATACAAAAATTTCACACAAAACTCGATGAGGTAAATTTAATAAATAAGTATACCTACCTACCTATATTTTTTTGTAATATTAATTCTTCTAATTTTAAATAATCTAGACACGCGGCAGCGAGTCAAGCCAAGTTCAAGCAAAGGAACTGGCGACCGCGCCGTGTGTTATATTACACGAACCGTCTAAAGCGCGTTTTGACGACTTTTTACACCCTCGTTACACAAAAACTATTACACATAGACAAGTCAAATTTGGCACATATACTCTTATGTACGAAATACATTTGTGTTCCAAATTTCATAAACACAGCTCAAACGGTTATTTAGATATAAACATCCGGTATCCAAGAAATTTAAGGGTGATAAAGGTGATAGATCAAAATTATATCCCACTTCCAGATGACCTAGAAAGTTCAAATTTGGCACCCAGATAGGTAATGCTCTAGTAACAATGAGAAAAATCAGAAACTAGTATTTTTTTTATCATTTTATAATATTTTTATTATTTTATAATTTATGATTACAAAGTATGGGGGACGCCTAACCTACTTATACCGCAATATGTGTCGCATGTTTGCTATACTTTTTAATTTAGGCGTCTAATCTTTTAACTAGAATGAATATCCTTAAACTATCGAGATACCAACGCGATAGCGTACAAGTAAAAGAACTAGCGAGCAGCACCGTGTGTTATAAACCTACATGCATAATATAGGTAGATACTGGAGAAACACTGACACTTAATAATTTATTTCTGTTAGGCACTACGAATTGCGCGCGGGTCCACTAGTCCTACCAATATTATAAATGTGAAAGTTTGTATGCAGCAAGCTGCATCTAATAATATTAAGTATAATGTGTAAGGGGAGAAGAAGAGCGGTGCTGGTCAATAGGGGGTCGTTGCTTGCCAGGAAGCACGTCCCACAAATCCTGTAATGCCACTGCGCACGCCCAGTAGTGCGGAGTTGGGCTATCGGCGCACACCGTTAAGCTGTCCACAACACGTCCGCGTCATCAATGATGAACTCGCACAAATATCCGTGCGAGTCGTTCTCCCTGGGCAATGCTACGATCAACGAGGCTCCGCACACTTACCATCTTACCTCGGACCGTAGTAGCAAAGTTTGTGGACTGCGAACGCGAACAATCGGCGCGTTAACCGACTATCCTGGACCGTATTTATATATGTATGAGTTTATTATATAGTATATATTTATTATATTATACAAGCCAATCCTGTATGTCATCCGAACCGAGTACATGGATGCGTGGCTGAGGGCGAGCTCAGTCGCAATCGGTGGGCCTCGAATTGGTCGACCTCGAGGTTAAATCTAGACTTACCCCGGTAAGCAGCGCACTGCCGGGGCGGACCTTTATTTCGTCTGCTACTCGTGGGAACAAAATGAATACCGATGAAAATTCAAAAAGTTCAGGCACCCTGGAATGCCTAATCCAGGAACTACTGCCACTGACAATGGAAACGGACAATCCGAACTCCAACGCAGGGCAACCAATGGAAGTGACGGAGGTCTCAACGGCAAACGGTAACGCTAGCAATAGCGCCACCGAGCAGCCGACCGAAACATCCGACGCCTCACAAACGCGCACAGAGCATATGCCTCTGAATAAGGCGCGAAAAGTCCGATACCGAGCTCTAATTGCATCGGGCGTAGAACCTTCCGAGGCGATACGCTTGAGCAAAAAGACCTTCGCGGACCTCAAAAAGTTGGGCTACAAATTTTCTAGCACATCATCCCATGCTCCACCAAAAGGGCCGGTAAAACGGCACCGCTCGGAGGAAGCATCACCGCCTGGGCACATCGCCAAAGCGGCAAAGATGAGTGCAAGAGAAAGGGTAGACCAACACCAACCGTCCGGCAGTGGATTGCAAAGGGCCCCTGTGCTCCCGCAACCAATAAGCCAGACAACTGCTCCTTTGGCATACAGCCAGGTCGCAGCCTCTACCCGAGTTGGCATAACTCACGATCCGCCTATGACGGATGTGCAAATGGCGCTTCTGCGCAACTGCATACTGCACAAAATTGCCAGCTTGGGCAAAGGCAAAGGCCCAGTATTCCAGGGCTTTTCCTTCAAGCCAGGATGGGCTCTCATTACTTGTGAGAACCACCGTGCCAAAACCTGGCTGGAGGAAAATATACCGACGCTTAAGCCTTGGCCGGAGGCTAAACTTGCCGTTGTGGGCGAGAACGATCTCCCCCGGAGACTCGTTGCGTCGGTATATGTTCCAGAGACTGACACGGACGGTGTCCAGGTCACTCTCAACCTCCTCGGTGCGCAGAATGAGGGACTGAACACCGAACTCTGGAAGGTCCTCAACAGCAAGGTCGAAAATGGAGGGGTTAGTTTAATCCTGTCCATAGACGATGGATCTGTTGAGGTCCTCAAAAAACTGGACCGAAAAGCCAACATCGGCTTCAGAAAGGTCCAGTTCCAGCTACGGGACAAATTGGCCACTACCGTACAAGCTGGACCTCTACCACCACCACCGCAGCCGTCCACTTCCTCGAGTCAAGTGCCTCCAGTCCAGCCGGGAGCCACCAGTGCCGACTTCACAAGTCCATCTCCGAGGGCGACAACAAGACCGCCGCGGTTTCCCACTGGCAGGGGAACCAATAGGGGTGCTAACCGCCCCAGGGGTAGAGGAAAATCGAGGGGACGGGGTCGAGGCAAACCTCAGGGTCGGGGCTCTAGCTCCACAACCCAACCCCGTCAACCCTAAACAAAAGTCGCAAACGCGACGCCCCGGAGTGTCGATATTACAGGCTAACCTACACCACGCTATAGCGGCCACAGCGGTCGTAGAAAAACTATTCAGCGAAAATAGCCTGGATATCGCACTCATCCAAGAACCATGGGTTAACTCCCAATCCATGGTATCCGGACTAAGCAATGCAGGTAAAGTACTCGTAAATGAAAAAGGCTCAAAACCAAGAGCCTGTATTGTATTTAGCAAAAGAGTTAAATTTTTATCTGTTCCAGAACTTTGCAACGACGACACAGTAACCGCGTTTTTGGAACTGAAACGTAGCACGTCCAAAGTTCTCATCTGTTCCGCGTATCTGCCCGGCGACGCGACGGATCCCACAACGGAGCTTGCGAAGGTCGTGGCGTATGCACAACACCATCGTGCAAAACTGATCGTGGGGTGCGACGCGAACGCACACCACACCGCTTGGTGCAGTACCGGAATTAACCGAAGAGGTAATATTCTTTCAGAATTTCTTCTAACAAACGGTTTGCATCTTCTTAATAGAGGCTGTACACCGACATTTGTAACTAGGTCTAGACAAGAAGTACTAGACATAACATTCGCTACCGACATAGCGGCCAGACTAATTTCCAACTGGCACGTAAGTAGCGAAAACTCAATGTCAGACCATAGACACATTAGATTTGATATTGAAGGACAAGGTACGAAGGAATCCATAACAACCAGGAATCCAAAGGAAACCGATTGGGAAAACTATCGGAAATACCTAAGCGAGTACCTAAAAAACATACCTAAAATAATCAAATCCACAGGTTCACTTCATGAAGCAACTAGACTGCTGACAGAGGCCATAAACGCCGCATACGAGCAGAGTTGCCCATTAAGAGAATATAAAACGAGCAATCCTATCACGTGGTGGAACAAAAAGTTAGAAAAACTTAGAGTTTCTACACGGCGCACATTCAATCAATGTTCCACATCGGAGAACTGGGAGCACTACGGGAAGACTTTGACTGAATATAATAAAGAGATAAGGAAAGCTCGAAGGAGGTCTTGGCGTAAATTCTGTGAAGAAATAGCACAAACATACAAAGGTGCAAGACTTCACAAAGTTCTAGCTAAGACACCAAATAATTATCTCGGTCTTCTTAAAAGATCAGATAATACCTATACGACCAATGAAGCTGAAACACTGGAATTATTGAGAATAACTCACTTTCCAGGGTCGTACCAAATTGATTCAAATAGCCTTGCGCAGTCAAGAGTCACACACAGAGCGCAAAACATTGACTGGAATAGAGCCAACAGTATCTTTAGGCCAAACCAGGTTAAATGGGCTTTGGAAAAATTCAAACCATTTAAATCAGCGGGAGAAGACGGCATATTCCCGGCTTTATTACAGCAAGGAATAGATCTTCTCCTCCCGCATCTGGTTAAGATTTTCCGAGCAAGCTTCGCTTGGTCAACCTTACCAGAAACATGGACTCGGGTCAAGGTACGCTTCATACCAAAAACAGGGAAAAAGGATTATTCTCAACCTAAATCCTTCCGACCCATCAGTCTAACATCCTTTCTGCTTAAAACCATGGAAAGGATTTTAGACCAGCACATTAGAGCAAAAAACTTGGTGGAAATGCCACTAAGTCCAAACCAGCATGCCTATCAGAAAGGTAAATCTACTGAAACAGCTCTATTAGAGTTGGTAGACAAAGTGGAAAAATCTATAAACGATAGGCAAACAGCTCTTTGTGCATTCCTAGATGTCGAGGGTGCCTTTGACAACACACCCACACAGACTATTCTCAAAGGTCTGGCCTTAAAAGGGGTGGATACCTCGACAATCAGATGGATACATAGCATGTTATCCAACCGAATCGCATCAGTAGAACTGAATGCAACAAAACACAGCTTCCATACCACAAGAGGTTGCCCGCAGGGAGGCGTACTGTCACCACTCCTGTGGACACTTGCAGTGGACCAGCTGCTTGCTAGATTGGCAGACAAAGACTACGATGCACAAGGTTATGCAGATGATCTTGTGGTAATTGTCAGAGGTCCATGCCTTCATACCATCTCTAATCTATTGCAAGGAGCTCTCAACACCATTAATAGATGGTGTAGGGAAAATGAACTATCAATAAACGCAGATAAAACCGTGATAGTACCATTCACAAGGAAGAGAAAACTGGAAAAGCTTATTAATCCTAAGCTTAACGGTAAAACGCTAGATTTCTCAACGGAAACCAAGTATCTGGGTGTCACATTGGACCGAAGACTTACTTGGAATCCGCACCTTGAAAACATAATCCAAAAATCCAAAATAGCTCTATGGACAAGTTGTCGAATGGCAGGGGACAGATGGGGTCTCAAACCCAATATCGCACTGTGGCTATATACAGCGGTGGTGCGACCCATCATCACGTACGCCTCTGCAGTATGGTGCGATAAAACTAACCAAAAGACAACACAGCTAAAACTAGATAGTCTACAGCGAATGGCATGTATCACGGCCACAGGCGCACTATCATCCACATCTGGAGCTAGCCTAAATGCGTTGCTAAACCTAACACCGCTTCATATTCATATTCAAAAAGAGGCGAAACAATGCATCTACAGGCTCAGCATCCAATCTAACATCAGATGGAGTTCCCGAACGCTAAAAGACCTTAAGGACTCAGTGTTCAAGGAAAACTTACCAGCTATGCCATCTGATGAATTAACTACAGAACTTACGTTTACAAAACTATTTTCTGTAAATATTCCCAAAAGAGACTCGTGGTTATCAGGTCATGTTAACTTTCCAAATGGAAGTCATGTCTGGTACACAGACGGCTCAAAAAAAGGGAACGATGTAGGCTGCGGCATTTACGGAGAAAGGCCAAAATATAAATCCAGTGTGAACCTGGGTTCCATGGCCACCATCTTTCAAGCGGAGGTCTTCGCCATTAATAAATGTGTGGAGATCAACCTAGAGAGAAAGCTCCGAAATCAACGGATCTACATCAACTCTGATAGCCAAGCGGCACTCATGGCACTAGAATCTTTTGAGTGTAACTCAAAACTAGTACAACAATGTCAAACCAATCTCAATGCTCTAGGCGCAAAAAATAAAGTAACCCTGCAATGGGTTCCTGGCCACAGCAACATAGATGGGAATGAATTAGCAGATGAACTTGCAAGAAAGGGTGCCGATAACCCTCAGATCGGACCCGAACCGTTTTGTGGAACCACAAAGCTACAAGTTTACAACCAGCTAAACCAAAAGAGTAACCTCGAGGCAAAAGATCTGTGGAAGTCCTTACCGGGACATACACAATCTAAAGCCCTCATAAAAGGCTACAACCCCAAATTATCAAATGAACTCCTGCAGCTCAAAAGATATAAAACATGTGCAGTAACTAGAATACTCACTGGACACTGCAAACTAAACAAACATTTAACGAAGATGGGTTTGGGCCAAGACATGGTTTGTAGGTTCTGCCACGAATCAGACGAAACAGCTTTGCACATACTATGCAACTGTGGCCCACTCATGTTCAACAGGAGTATCCACCTGGGGCGACACATTATGCTCCCAGAAGAGATACAACAAGTCACTCCCCGAAACATCTGGAACTTCCTAGAGGCCACGGGATTAAGCAGTGAATTATAACTTAACTGGACTGCCACAAAAGATCAGAAATGGTCGAAGCGGCTTAAGGTCCTTTTGAGGTAACCAATAATAATAATAATAATCTATGTTATACGAACAATTCGTACGATTTAAATTTGAACCTACTATGTGTCGCCTTAGCCGCTAGTTACTGTTGGTGTCAACATTTTAGGTAATGTAAACAAAGAACATTTTAGGTAGGTACTGTAAACAAAGAGCTTAGTTATATAAACTCATTGACTATAAACTGTAATGTAAATAGAGATTGAATACGAGTACGTGACGGTATCGTTAGGGCTTGTTCACATTGAACGCGCGGGCGCGGGTGCGGTCACGAAATATCAAACATACGACGTGCTATGAAAGTGTTCACGTACAAACGCACCTGCGGTGTAAGCAACGTCTGCCGCGCCCGCAGTGCGGCCGCACCTGCGCCCGCGCGTTCATCGTGAACAAGCACTTACCGGATACTGAATGGGCAATTCGCTCGAATATTTCAAATGTACAAGAAAATAATATAGAAAATAAAACAGAAAACATAATTATACCCCGTAAACGGAGGAAAAAACATTAGCTTGGCAATAAAAATTTGGTAGGTACCTATTCATTTTATTATGCTGTGAGTGTCTTGTACATGTCACCTACCAATTATAATTAGAGTTGCCGCGAATACTCGCTATTATTCGGTATTCGGCATTACTCGTCATTTTTTTGATATTCGTCGAATACCGAATAATAGCTAGTATTATTCGGCATTCGGCGAATAGTCGTCGAAAATAAACTTTTAACGAACAAAAGAACTAATGAGTTAAAAACAATCATTTTTTTAATTATTTTCCTTAACAATATCAATTATTATCTGTAATATGTGCCTGTGCCTATCATATTCATGAAATTAAATTAGTAAGGTTTTTTTAATTAATATTTAAAATCCAACAGAGGCAGATTGTGGTGCAAAAAAACAATTTTTTCTGCACGTTCTGGAGCAAGTCGGTTTCGTTTTTCCTCGTAAATTAAACTTGCCTCGGAAAATAGTCTTTCTGAATAAACAGAGCTTGCTGGTGTGATTAAGTATCGTTTAGCAAGCTTACTGTAAATTTAAAATAGGAAATCTATTCTTATTGGTACTCAAAGCCCACCATTCATATTTTTCTGTCAGCCTTTGCTAATGCGATGTAGTTGGCGATTTCTTCAGCAGTGGCATTCTTGGGTTGCTCTTCAGTAGGTTGCTCTATAGATGATTCTTCAAAACATGCCCAAAATAGTTTATGAGTTTCCGAATCATGCTCACTTTCATTGTCTAAACGAGACCTTTTGGATGCCGTTTCTGGATCCGAATCATCATTTTCGTCATCTAAAGAAAGCCTAAGACCTTCTCTGAGCGCAGCTCTACGGATCCGTTCAACTTGGGTAGCGTCAAAGAAAAGTTCTTGTAGCGGGGGTCTAAAAATGTCGACAAGTAATATGTCTTCGTAAAGCATAGATCATCCAAGTTAAAACGGGCTTCCATATTTTCTATCAACGCCTTTCTAAAACCATCAACGTGTGCAGTTTGATGAATCAGCGCATCTTTCATTAGGTTTCTGATTAATGAAACAGTGCTAGGTATCACATCTGATATAGGAGCATATGTGGAACTCGTGATTTTTGTTATCTCTTCAAAAGGTTTTAAGAGCTTTAACAGATGTTCTATAACCTCCCACTGATAACTGGTCAAATTTTCAAAATTCACACTCCTTGATTCTGAAATATACACCGAAATTGCTCTTTTTTGTTCAGATAGACGCTCCAGTAAGTAATATATTGAGTTCCAGCGAGTTTGAATATCTCAGTTTGTGGTTAGGAAGTCCGAGAAATATTTTTAATGTGTTTAATGTTTTTTTTATGTCGAATAGTAATGTCGAGTTATTCGACTATTCGCTAAAGTGAATGGCGATTAATCGGTATTCGACTATTCGCTATAAACACTATTCGCGGCAACTCTAATTATAATTATTTCTCTACAAAAAGCAATGATATCCCATCAAAAACATATATGTAAAAGAGAGCCAAGTTCAATATTACGATGTACTTGTTACCTATGATTTGGTAGTTGACTTCAACGACAAAAGAAGTGAGATCTAAATGGGTGCCAAGTTCAATGATCAGTCCTGAAAAATATTTACAACAACATAAAATATTTTATTACAACTTAAAACATTATTTCTTCTTATAACTTAGAATAAATATTATTTTGAAGCCTAAAGTTTGACTTGGCTAGTTCTCATGGTACCTACAACGAAACGAACGGCAAGATAAGACAATACTTTATTGTACACCACATAATGTTACATAGGTACATAATAAAAATTACAATGTACAAGCGGCGGTCTTATCGTTAAAGAGCGATTTCTTCCAAACAACCAATGGATGGAGAGGACTAATTTACACAATAAAAGACGGTGGCGCACTAATTAGCATTAAGTGCGTTTAATAGTGATCAAGCTAAAGTTAAGAGAGTACTTATCTATATTATGAGAACTGGCCAAGTCAGACTTTAGGCTTCAAAATAATATTTATTCTAAGTTATAAGAAGAAATAATGTTTTAAGTTGTAATAAAATATATTATGTTGTTTAAGTTGTAATAAAATATTTTATGTTGTACCAAATCATAGGTAACAAGTACATCGTAATATTGAACTTGGCTCTCTTTTACATATATGTTTTTGATGGGATATTTATCTCTCAATCTGGCAACACCGAAACGTCACAAAAAGAACGAGGAAATGGTCGCTAGAATATACATTCGCGATGAAATCTTTTGATTCAATTCAAAGGGAGTGTTTCCAAACACATTTTAATTTAGCATTAAAATTAGTTACTACTAGCTGCGCTCAGCGATTTTACCCGCTGTGTGGCCTATATGTTATTCCAGGGTCTAAGCTATCTTTCATGCCAAATTTAAGCTCAATGGGTCCAACAGTTTAGGCGTGAAAGAGTAACAAACATACATCCAGAATCCAGACATCTATACGTTCTTACAAACTTTCACGTTTGGCGTAAATAGCATAATGACAGTAAGTCGGACTTTTGTCAAAAATGAATTACTTAGTTAATTTAAGGTATCAATCACCATGATCTGGGAAAATTAAGGAAGATTTTTTGCACCAAAAATTTAATCAAATTTTTTCTCGAAACCATCTATAGGTAATCGCATCTACGTACGAGTAAATGTACAGTAAGTACGCTATAATATGTAAAGTGTACTAAGTGTAATAGTTATGCTATTGACGGCAGAGTAGTGGTGGAGGAATCCCACTAATATGGTGAACACGAAAGTTTGTAAGTATATAGGTATGTATGTTTGTTACTCTTTCACGTCTAAACGGGTGGACTGATTGAGCTGCTGCGTCGAGGATTCAAATTATCATGATGATCGCCAACCTTCGGTAGCAGATGGCACTCAAAGAAGAAGAAATATTCATCTTAGTTCTACCTAATATTATAAACGTGAAAGTTTGTAAGAATGGATGTCTGGATGTCGGGATGTTTGTTATTCTTTCACACCTAAACGGGTGGACCGATTGAGCTGCAATTTTGTATAGATATACATAGCTTAGACCCTGGAATATCACATAGGCTACATAAGTACTAAGGGTAAAACCGCTGGGCGCAGCTAGTTCGTCCATATAATTCATTGCGTTAATAAGGATTTACTAATCCTTCGGAACATTATGTACAAAACTAAAATCAGCTCAATCCACTAAAGATGAAAATGAATTTGTTCCCAACGTCTCAACAAGGAATATCACGGCCAAATTAAACATGCCTAAGCCAAAAGGAATGCACACGTTCAGTTGAATGATAACTCTTCATAAATGACTCTATCAGTGTCAAAGTTATGAAAATTTATACATTTCCGTCTTAACAAAATCTTTATCCCTGCAAACTAAATCCTCAAAAACAAAACCAGAGACAAGTAAACATCGTTTCTAAATTAGTAGCGGTTAACTCTATGGAATGCAACATCTTTCGTCAAAGGGCTGAACATAATCCACCAGTATAAGTAGACCTCCCGTTCTTATTCATAATTATAGGTAAGCCTATGACCACGTTCTCACGTGATGACAACTCACGACGATGCGGTCGTAGGTAACAGACTAAATCTAGGCGGGATAAATCCCTTTGCCGCGGATGAGTGCTTCGGCCCCGGCATTATGGCGTCCCTCAGGAATACCCCCAGGTTTTTAGTGAGTATCCCCGCTGCGCCCATCTTCGCCGGGGCAGTCCCACATACCGCCCCGCCCCCCCGGCGTGGGGTGACGATGCGTGACGCATTTTTCCTGGGTCAAAAAAAGGCGGGATAAATCCCTCCCTGGCTTCACTTAACATCATGCGCACACGTTCATAATGACCGCTTGGCGACACATTTGTCCAGTTGAAAAACACAGAAATATCACACATCAAACACTCCCGCGCAGATCATCACAAACTGGTCGACACATTCGCGGGAAAGCGAAATGACGCGCGCTCTATTTGGAATTGGAACTTCCGTTTTCGAAATTTTGAACAGCTGTCACTTTTGACAAACGTGTTATTCTTTTTGTTTTTTTTTATTCACCGTGGCGTTGACGAGCGCTTGTTAGCGAGTCCTGTAACGTCAGACAGTGGCAAGTATAACGCGGCGACTGGCCAAAAATATGTATTCACGAAAATACGAGCGTTTCGGGAAGTCACACTGTTTAATTATAGATAGAAGTGGTATAGTACACGTTGGAAACACAGATGCAACTGTCGCGCGACAGAAATAGATAGACTAATGATTTCACAGGTTGGACTTAATGATGGTTACTGTCTGTCTAGAACAGCTTAATGTAGGCACATAATGCAACATAGTACCTACCTTTATTGCAGTAAATCACAAAACATCATGAAAAGTGGAGAAAAATGTGACGTTGGCCTAAAAAGTAAAAGTTGTAGTAACTCATTTATTGACATAATTTGATATTATTAAAAAAATTGTACATAATTCCGCACTACGGATTGTCTTGACATTGTAAAGATACTAGTAAATTTGTCATCGTCATCATAATAAATATGAATATAGGTACTTACACCTACTTCTAGATAGTATATTGTATTATTTTGTGTCATATATCAGAAGTTATTGGCATCGCCTGTTAGTATGTCACATCAGAAATCTGTCCCTCTGGCATGGACAATGCGTAGACTTGTCTTGCTGTCAAGTCTAACTGTCATCCTATACATTCACAAAAGTACAATGTAACAGTTTGACTTAACAGCAAGACAAGTCTACGCAACGCCTGTGCTTGGCCCACAGACTGCTGATCTTTTAAACTTTAAACTATTCAACTGATTTTAACACACTTTTCAAAATAGATGATTCAAGAGGAAGGCTCGGCGGTAGTCCCGATTCTGTGGTTAACAAGTATCTTATAATTAGCTTGTTCTTCCAGGATTTCAGATCTATAACATTGAGTTGGATCATCATTGGTTCACCAGTTATTGCGTGTTTTGCCTACTTTCTAGATTACGCTGGCTAAGTGTTTTATTCTTCCCTATCTAAAGCTCAAAAAGTTTGCTATTATTTAACTTTTTTGTATTAAAATGTAGGGTAGACAATATTCATTGGTTCAACTTTAAACTAACAATGAGAAAACTTTCGGTTTTATAATATTAATAGAAAGTAGGATATAAGGAAGTAGTATGCGAACCTAAGACTTGTTAATAAATTACTAATTACAATATGGAGAACTTAACAAAAAGCACTTGAACTATATATTTCAGAAAAGGTCGTACAATTTGTTTTAATGGTTCCGCATTCTCTTCTAATCCGAATTAAAACCCACGCTTGTATTTTATAGTTTTTAAAAATGTCGCTATGACCAGTGTAGAGGGCATAACTCTTATTTTAAATATGGCCGACGTTAAAATGGCGGAAAACTCGCAATTTAACTTTCTCATAAAAAGGTAGATGACAATTGGGGCTCACATCAGGTATGGTTTTTTAAACGTGGGGTATTTAACGCTAGGTAGGATGAGACATAGTGACGCAGAAAAGGGATAAGTAAAAGATTTTGAGGGGGTCTTTGTCCAGCCCAGTCCTTTGGATAGAGAAGACTAGAAAAAAAAATTAACTGAAATTTGGTACGTAGGAAGCTTACGACCGCTTTTGGTCTTAGGAAAAATGCGTTACGCATCGCCAGCTTACACTGGGACGCACGGAAGTATGCGAGACTCCTCTGATAAAGAGGCGGGGATACCCACTAAAACCCTAGGGGTGTTCCTGAGGGACGCCATAGTGCCGAAGCTGCGGGTAGGGTGAAGAACTCATCCGTAAAGGTAGCTTTATAGACTTGGGTACTTACTATTGGGTCTATAAAGCTCCCCCTCGTGTTTGGTCCCCCTTGGGTCTTGGAGTTAAACTTGGGTATAACTGAGTATAATATAATATGCCTGTGAGCCACAACTACTCTTCAACTAGTAAAACCGCTGGTCGCAGCTGGTTATTTATAAAGATTTCTTACTGACCTGCCGGCATAACTCTTATTTAAATATGGCGGCCGTTAAAACATGGCGGATGACTCCAACTTGACTGCATATAAATAACGGCCAGTGATACTCCTCGTGCGGTTTGTTTAATGTCTAATGGCTATTTCTGATGCAGGTGTTGGCAACAGTTTTGTTCTGGTTACACTTAAGCCGCCTGTTTTGGTTCAAACATTAAACATGAGCATGACAACATTCAAAAGAAATCTCGGCGATTTTAATGAATATTGATATAATGTTTTGTTGTTTTTGTTTGTGCTTTCCATTGGATATGGAAAGCAAAAAATATTGTTGGAGCAAACAAGGCTTTAGCGCCGTAGAGTGATAACTTATAATTACTGAATTAATTTATTTGGATATTTTTTCACCTCCTGCACAATTCCGAGTTTTTGGTTTTAACCAGCGTCGTTTGGTAATGTCCAGTAGTGGCTTGTGATCCAGAGGTGCTGGGTTCAAATCCAGACGCTTGTGTTTTAGAAAGAAGTACAACTGGGTACCGACCCTATATACCTTATACCCTATAAGATATAAAGGAAGTCGTTAGGTCATGGTAATTAATTATGCATATCAACATTTCGTGCAAAACAGTATTGTAGTCAGCGAGTGTTGCGGCAACTGTGTCGCAGTGTCAAATTCTCATCAAAATGTCAAAAGCACTTTTTGACTGCATGCATTTTTACACTGCAACATTTGCACGATGTGGAACGCGCCAACAATGTTGACCAACCCTGACATTTCAAACCAAATCCATTTCAAATTATAGCAATAATATATTGTCATAACGTTCACATATTATTTATGTGTAACTTTGGCTCTCGGATTAGGTGTTAGGCCGATAGATATTTTAATGGAGGAAATATACTTAATTGGAACTAATGGCGGTTATTACGCCATAAGAATGTCATGTGAAATGACATAATTAAAGATTAGATATCCAGCGGTTTCGTCAGCTGAAAAGAGTTAAAACAACAAAAACGGCACAACTCACGTCTAATATTGTCGAGAATATCTCGACCACGGTTTCCGAAACGGTGTTTTTGTTGTTTTAGATATGGAGATATTATGTAGGTAGATAGTATTCGTCAACTTTTTATGGCCGTTTAATCTTTTATTAATGCCCAAACCAAAACAAAAAAAAACATGTTTTAAAGGGTATGCTTTCCAAGTCGTGTCCCGTGGATTTTTTTCAAAATCAGAAGACCAGTTTTCAAGTTATATATTAGAACGTGCGCATCATTTGCTCATTGAGCTAGCACTAATGAAGTCATAATAATATTATTAAACATAATATTACATTATTTAAAATAACTCTTCTACAGCGCTCCTTCACATCGTAAACTGTACGTATAAATTGTAAAAATAAACCCGCTCGCTCATAGAAATCCTGTTAATAACCGCGAAGAGAAAAAGAAAAAAAACTATAGTCTATGCCTATGCGTTTCGCGACTGCATCCTGGCCATTTGCCAAACGCCTGCGGGAGCGTCGACCTGTGTACCCATTTCTTTATTTTTTATCGTCTGTGTTCTGTGATCTTACTAGAGTGCTTATCACGAAAGGAGTCCTTTTTGCGGGGCGCCACTATCGCACATTTTAAAAGTTAAAATATCTAAATAACATTTTAGCTCCTCATAATTTCTCTTATTTAAATTCTTAATTAAATAGATATTAATTTTATCTAACAAATAAAAATTATTTAGGATATGAAGTCCAGTAATAATCGATAAAATTAAATTTAGCGGGACCTCTTTCGTGAAAAGGACTCCACTTCACTTCAGCTAGCTATGGGTTAGTCTCAGTTCTCAATAATTGGGTATGTCCAAAATATCTCGACCTCCTTTTTTATTTTAAATTACGAAAATATAGAGCATTTTAAGAAACTAATTTGATTTATTTTGTTATTTTCGTCATTATTATTTTTTAAAACATTTTTAAAGTTTTTAAGAATAATTCGCGATGATGACGTCATCATCGGGTTTATAGATTGAGATGAGACTGTTGCCTCGAATAAAAAAAAACACATCTGTCAATGTTATTTTATGAGTGATAGGGATGATAGATTTATTAATTAAAAATAAACAATTAGTAAGTTCTTATTATGATCAACACAAATCAAAGTTTTAGAACAATCAAATTATAAAAGATTCAAATTAAAAAGCTTTTCACATAAATAAACAAAATTAATTTATGTACATAACTTTATTATATAAAACTTTTAAAAAAGCCGTTTAATAGTGAAACCTACCTATAGTTTCAACTTCGAAATCATGGTGTTGCGTCGTAAGTTGAGCCAAAATCAGTATAATAATTGATTCAATGATGATAAAAAAAAACGATTATTCTTAAAAATAAAATCACGTATTAAAATCGATTATTTCCAAAATCGATTATTTTTTGATCACAACCTACCTAATCTGACATTTAATCTTCATTGACATTTGACATCTTTTTTTTTTCTGTTTTTGATGGTTCGCATACTTTTTCCATTTCCACAACTGTGACGTCATCAGAGGTCAAATGAAGGTTATTCAATAAAAGCCTAAAATAATAGTAATCCGTGATTATTTTCGGTTTCTAAGTAATGGGTAGTGATCAGTAACCTTATTCCTCGAAATGGTTTTGAAATTACTAAAAACAAAAATAAATGAACATACCCAATTGTCTATAACAGTTTATACATAAGAATGTGTGTCTTCATGTGAATCTTTTGTATACTACAAACTCACCACCTACCCATGTAAATACATATAATTATTTCTCTCCCTGCAAGGTTGTCTGGAAGAGATCGCTTTTAGCGATAAGACCGCCAATTGTTACACTTATGTCGTGATTTTGTGTTATAGTTTTAAGTTTACTGTATGTTTGTAGTGTTTCAATAAAGAGTTTTCTATTCTACTCTATCTGTCTGTCAATTTAAGTCAGTTACGTTTTCAGGGCTGAATCAATTTAAATGAATTTGGTAAAGATAGCCCAGGCAAGACTCAAGTCTCGGGAATGGACAAAGGGCAGTTTCATCCCATCAGATAAAACTTGATTTGGGGCGTTACAAGCAAAATTGTTTAAATATATAGAAATAGTGATCTGTCAAACCCACATCGCAAACGGCTTTATAGATTGGGTTGATTTTTGAATGGATATGCTGTCCTAGTTCGCCATTTGGTTTTTTTTTTCGAAATCGTACCTCTATAGGTACCAATAATAAATACTCTGACATCTGACACCCACCTCGTAGTGTCAGGTTTGACTCTTAATACCCCATTATGAGTCAAAGAATCACATGACTTCTATTTTTTAGAGCGTTACATATTATGGGGGTTGAAGATCATTACTTTGAAGGAAGAAAACTGCTGCAAGCCCTCGGCTCAGCTTTTGTTTGTCTATTTTAAGGACATGAGATAGCTTCAATTTAAAGCAAGATTATAATATTTTACTACCCATTTTATATTATGGGATTTATACGTTTATTTATAGGATAAATTTAGATACTAGATTTACGATTACAACAAATTTATGGTTAGGTTTTATAAGACATTAAATTTTTAATGTGATCTTATTACTTAAGTGCTAGCTTATGCTCGCGCTATAACGCACTGATTATTTTCTCTATTTAACTACTACTATTGGAGGAACTTATCCCGCATTCCAGGTTTAGTTTACTGTCTGCTACTATCTACGGCCGTGGTCAAACGCTAACCTAAATTGAATAAAAAAAATACCTAACAATAATACGAATTTTGTAGAAATAGAAATATAGTGGTAAAGTTAAAAAGGCATTTATCTAATTTGTCGTGTAATGGACAAGCAGGTCACACATAGGCGTACCCAGGGGGGGGGGCAGGGGGGGGGCAGCTGCCCCCCCCTGCCCATGCCCATGCCAATGGAAATCGATTGTCTTGAATAAAAAATAAAATATTCTGAAGAATAAAAATAAAATTTTCTAGGCGCTCGCAATAAGTCGACCACTCACGTTTCATTTCCATAGTCAGGATTATATTTTTCAGCTTTTAAGTAAGAATATGTCTTTTTTTTTTTCTCTCGAAATAAGCCGTTCGTACACTCTTCATAATCAAGATTTTGAAATTTTCTTGGCTCGCAGTAAACTGCTCGCGCTCTTATTAGTAAGAACATTCTCTCAAGTTTCTTGCAGCTCGGAACGAGCTAAGCTCACCATTCGTAGTCAGAAATGTAAAAAATACTCGGCGCTCGCAGCACTTTGTACCCGCTCTTATAAAGGAGAATATTTACATATCTAACCGCTCAGAGAAAGATTCGTAGTTCAAAATATATAATTTTCACGGCACTCGCGCTATTTTTAATAATAATATTTTAATTTTCCTACCGCTTGGAGAAAATTAACCGCACTTTTTTCATTGTCAATAATATAAAATATTCTCGACGCTCGCAGCGAGCTGCTCGCGCTATTTTAAGGACGAATATTATAATTTACCTACCGCTCGAAGCAAGCTAACCGCACTCTTTTCGTTGTCAAAAATATAAAATTTTCTCGGCGCTCGCAGCAAGCTGTTCGCGCTATTTTAAGGAAGTATAGTTTAATTTTCCTACCGCTCGAAACAAACTAACCGAGTGCGGTTAGTTTGTTTCGAGTTGTGTTTGTGTGGTTTGTTTGTTTAGTTTGTTGTATTTTTGACAACGAAAAGAGTGCTTTTCGTTGTCAAAAATATAAAATTTTCTCGGCGCTCGCAGGAAGCTGCTCGCGCTATTTTAAATAAGAATATTTTAATTTTCCTACGGCTCAGAGCGAGATAACCGCACTCTTTTCGTTCTCAAAAATATAAAATTTTCTCGTCGCTCTAAGGAAGTTTATTTTAATTTTCCTACCGCTTGAAACAAACTAACCGCACTCTTTTCGTTGTCAAAAATATAAAATTTTCTCGGCGTTCGCAGTAAGCTGCTCGTGCTATTTTAAGGAAGTATATTTTAATTTTCCTACCGCTCGAAACAAACTAACCGCACTCTTTTCGTTGTCAAAATATAACATCTTCTCGGCGCTCGTAGCCAGCTGCTCGCGCTTTATTAAGTAAGAATAAGAATATTTTAATTTTCTTACCGCTCTGTGCGAGCTGAAAGAAAGCATAGCGCACCTTTTAAATATGGCAACGCTCACGTTAAAAATACAGGCATAAAGTTCAAACTTAGTCAAACATATCTGAATCCGCCCTTGCTTGCCCCCCCCTAGGCCAGAAGCTGGGTACGCCTATGCAGGTCACACGAAAAAAAAATCTAAATTGAGCGTTTTATGACATATTGACTCTAAGAACATTTTATTTTGGTTACCAGATAGCCAATAGGCCATTTAATTGAGCATGAATAAATCAGTATAATCACGATTTTTATAGTGTAGACTTGTTTACCATAATACATAAAAAGTACAATTTTGTCACTTAGTGCATTTGTGAACTTTGCAATCGTTCAAAGTGTTGCAAGTGCATAAAATTGTTATTACATGCATAATGCATATGGCAACACAACCGCAGGAAATATTAGATCCAATCGAAACCGCGCGACCGCATCGTTATGATTAAAAAACATAACAAAATGTTACATCTGATCACTGACACAATATTATTATGGGAGAGAATACATGAGCTAAAAATGGCGTAACCGTAGCAATGTCATATTGATTTGCATGTTATTTGTTCGCTTATTAAATAAAATGTGAACATTTCTGACTGTGATCAGTAGTTATGTAAGTGATGCGTCGTTTTTAATACAAAAAAATTGTGCCAATGCCAATTTGTAGCCAATTGTAGACCAAAATTTATCATAGCACTAGTTATTAGTAATTAAGTTTAATGTATTTTTTCTATTGGTCTCAATACAGTGTATCTAAACATATAAAAGGTAAGACTGACTGACTGATCTATCAACGCACAGCCCAAACCGCTGAACGGATTGGGTTGAAATTTGGAACACAGATAGGTTTTATGACGTAGACCTCCGCTAATAAAGGATTTTGCCACGCGGGCAAAGCTGCGAGCGTAAGCTAGTTCTGTTCTATGAATAAATAAATGTTATATTAAACTATTTTACGTAGGTACGCATATTCGTTCCCATGAAGAAATCCTTATTTAGCAGACATCTAAGTCACAATATCTATCTTTGTGCTAAATTTCAATCAGACTGGTCCAGTGTTTTAACGACATTACTCGTCATCCTAAGCCATAAATTAGGACTTGTACCTATATCCCAGTAATGTTACCAACACTCCACATCTCCAAACAGGCTTAAATCACAGAATAACCTAAATGCAGCGGGACTGGCACCGGAACGAAATTGGCACCTTAGACATGCAGATCTTAACTTTAAGAAACCTCATTGTTCGTCGGAAATGTTTACTCCGTCATAATTATATCAGATCTGTGTATCCGACATAACATCCCGTCACTGGCCAGAAACAATCCAAATTAAAAACAATACACTGCACTAAAAAAAAACAATTGACTTTTCAAAATACGAACACAATTCGCGCCATCGCGTCACCCACTGAGTCAAACTACGCGAAACTATGGCGATCAAAATATAAAAGGAAACTTTAAAACGAGCCTAGATAACTACTGGATGGACGCTATAGAAAAAAGGATTGATGCACCCCCAGTACGCCCAACTCACGAGTATGTTCACGCTCGCACTCTATAGTACGCCCAATTTATCAATATCAACTCTCATTATGGTAAAGTTAAAGTCGTATTAAAACTGCTGGATAAAAAATGCCCGTATTTAATCCAGATTGGTGGAAGAGATGCGAAATAAGTGTAATATTGATTATTAAAATAGTAAAACCTAATAGAAAGCCACGGATTTGTCGAAAAGACAGGAACATTTTACGCAGACACACATTGCGTTCGCCATGGTTGTGCTTCTTTGGTTTAATAATGACAGTCCCCCATAAAGGTAAGCTAATAAATATAGAAACATAAATTAAGATTCATAACATGCCTACTTGCTCCCAAATATAGGGTGGAGCAATTTTAACTAGTTGCCGCAGCAGTTTAAAATACAGTTTAAATCTATACCCGAATGTGATGTATCGCGGCGCCACCATCAACGAAAGAAAAACTTTTAGGGATCCGTACTTCTAAAGGAAAAAACGGAACCCTTATAGGTTCACTTTGTGGTCCGTCCATCCGACTATCTGTCTGTCAAGACCCTTTTTCTCAGGAAGAGGTGCCTATCAAGCTGAAATTTATAAAGGAAATAGGTCTACTGCCTCTTGGAGCTGTGAAAAAATCAAACTTCTAGGCCAACGCAATCAAAAGAAATAGTCGAATGTGCCGCAAATTTCAACTAATTTCCGACATTCCCATCCCAGGAATCAAAACCTACAGGGCACTTCCCGTGAACTCAGACTCTTGAAATTTGGTACAAAGCAACGTCTTAGAGCACAGATAAAGGAAAAATTGTGCCCAGCGGTTTTACCTCCTGTACTGTAGCCATGTGTTAATCCAGGGTCTAAGCTATCTGCATCACCTATCCGGGCGACGATGGACGGACGCTGCGGAGAGAGATGTCGTGCGGTGTTCCACAGGGCTCGGTCTTAGGACCGCTCCTGTGGAACATCGGATACGACTGGGTGCTGCGCGGGGATCTTCCCCCGGGGGCCAGCGTGACGTGTTACGCGGACGACACGCTCGTCATGGCCCCGGGGGGGACATTCCAGGAGGCTGCCCGCCTTGCCACTGTGGCGATGGGGGAGGTGGTGGCACGGATAGGGAGATTGGGACTCCGGGTGGCCCTCAACAAAACCGAGGCCCTGTGTTTTCACGGGCCTCGGAGGGCCCCGAGTAGGGGTTCCACTATCCCTATTGGGGAGGTCTGCATCGGGGTCGAGCCCTCGATGAAATATCTTGGACTCGTCCTCGACGGGCGGTGGAACTTCCGGGAACACTTTGCCCGGTTGGCTCCCCGCCTGATGGGTGCGGCGGCCGCTCTCAAGCGGCTGCTGCCGAACCTAGGCGGACCTCGGACCAGCTGCCGTCGCCTGTATGCGGGAGTCGTGCGGTCCATGGCTCTGTATGGAGCCCCCGTATGGGTGGATGCCCTGACGGAGCAAACCATCGCCCATCTGAGACGTCCTCAGAGGGTGATGGCCGTCGGGGTAATACGGGGTTACCGCACGGTCTCCTACGAGGCGGCGTGCCTCTTGGCAGGATCTCCCCCCTGGGACCTGGAGGCGGAGCTGTATGCGGCGCGCTACGAGTGGCGCGCCGCGCTCCGCCTCCGCGGGCTCACCGCGTCTCCCAGGGAGGTAGAGAGGTGGAAGGAGGAAGCCAAGGAGGCACTGCTCGAGAGGTGGAGTACGCGTCTGGCCCACCCTCGAGCAGGCAGCTGGACAGTGGTGGCAGTCCGTCCACTACTCCAGCAGTGGACGGACAGAGAGCACGGGTCCTTGACCTTCCGGCTCGTACAGGTGCTTTCCGGGCACGGATGCTTCGGAAAGTACTTGCACCACGTAGCCGGCAGGGAACCGACCCCTGCTTGCCACCACTGTGATAGCGACGTGGATACGGCGCAGCACACACTGGAGGAGTGCCCAGCATGGGTCAGTGAGCGTCGTACCCTCGTCGCTGTTATGGGGGGCGAACTCTCGCTGGCAACCATGGTAAGAGCCATGGTTGCGAGCGAGGAGTCGTGGCAGGCCGCGGTTTCGTTCTGCGAGAGTGTCATCTCGCAGAAGGAGATCGCGGAACGCGAACGGGAGGTCACCACCGACCTCCCGATGCGTGCCCGGAGAAGGGGGCGTCGGAGGCGTATCTTCCACGCCCTTCTCTAGCCCCCATAACCTGGGTCTGGGCGACGAGTACGGGGGTATTCGTCGCCGCAAGAACAGACCCACGAGGTGGCGCGCGCGGTGTTTCCGCGCGCCCCTTGAGAGGGTGGGGTGAAACTCCTCTTCACCCCACCGCGGAGGGGTCCTCCTGTCAGTGAGGACCAAACGCCGTCGGGGCCGCGGATGAATGCTTCGGCGTACCCGTTGCCCCGGCATTATGGCGTCCCGCAGGAACACCCCCAGGTTTTTTAGTGGGTATCCCCGCCGCTACCATCTTTGGCGGGGGAGTCCCACATACCGCCCCGCGCCCCCCGGCGTGGGGTGATGATGCGTAACGCATTTTTCCTGGGTAAAAAAAAAAAAAAAAAAAAAAAAAGGGTCTAAGCTATCTCTATACCAAATTTCAGTTCAATCGGTCCACCCGTTTAGGCGTGAAAGATACAACCAGACATCCATACATACCTACATTCTTACAAACTTTCACGTTTACAATATTAGTAAGATTATGTAGTATTAAGGAAAATTAGTTCCATTTTCTGCCGCTTTCACCAAGATCGTGGTTAGACTGCAATAAAATATGATTGGAACTTGACCTCAAAGAATGAAGGATTGCTCGACCTCGCAATTAGTATTTGTAGGGGGAATGACACGTGAAGACCTTAGTTATTAGGAATGTACTTTAAGCGCCAATTAGACAATGCAATGTGTATCTTCTTTTTCCTGCCCTTATCCCACACTAGGTATGGTCGGCACAACACGTTTTTCTCCTCCATTCTGCTCTATCATCCGTCATATTTACCAGGGGTAGACTTCCTTTGCAGGAGGTCGTCTAGGTGGGTACCCCAACAGTGCCAGTTATTCTACCGCCTGAGCAGTGATGTGCAAACATTACTGTGCTCCGGTAGAAGGGCACTGTAGCTAGCGTAATTACTGGGCTAAAGAGTCTTAACATCTTATGACTCTTGAGTAAGAAGCGTTGGTGCAGTGCTCCTAGAATTACACATAATTGTGAAATCCTAGGTAACACTGTACTGGTTATGGGCAGCGTTATCTCTTAACATCAGGAGAGCGTCTTGCTCGTCTTCTACTTCATCACATAAAAAAAAAAAAAAAAAAAAAAAAATCTGCATCCACTCCCCTAGCACGCATATCGTCTTTCACACAGTTCATCCAAACCTTTTTCGGGAGCCCCCTTTCCGGATGCAATGTCTATATCTAATACATTTTTTTCTTTAATCAATGAAATAAGAAGATGAGCAAGATGCTCTCCTGATGTTAAGAGATAACGCCGCCCATAAAAGAACAGTGCCACTTAGGATTTTGAAATGATGCAAAATTCTAGGCGCACTGCACAACGCTTCTTACTCAAGAGTCATTCATTTGCAAGAGGTCGACTATGTGGGTATCCCAACAGTGCTAGTTGGAACGAAGTTCCTTATCGCGCGTTGTGAATTGTGAAAGGGGACTAGACGGAAAAAATTCGTACCAAAAGTTGTCAACACTTTTTGCTAGCCACTCAAACGTCTCGACCGCTATAGCGGCCCGAAAAAGAGTTAAACGTTACAGCCGCTAGAGCGGTCTTAGAGACTTTTTGACGTGTCTGTCTGTCTGTGTGTGTGAAGGGGGGAAGGGGGAGGGGGAGGGGAGGGGAAGGGGGAGGGGAAGGGGGAGGGGAAGGGATGAGGGGGATGTGAGGGGGAGGGGAATGAGGGATGGGGGAGGGGGATGGGGGATGGGGGGGGCTTAACTAGTAGAATACAACGCACTATGATAAATTTAAAATTCAAGATGGCCGCCACCAAAAAACCGCTAATTACATATTTTGAAAGCGCTGCGTTGGGGTTTTTTTTTTTTTTTTTTTTAATTTAATTCACTTGTTGCTATAGTAAGCTAGCTGTGCGGCGTGCGCATGTTTCTCTGTCTGTCTCTCTCTCTGTTATAGAAAGCAAGCCAGATTTTTTCATTTCTATTTCGCATTGAACAGTGTGGTGTCGCGACGATATTATTTTTGTTGAGTGTATACAGGTTTTTTGTAAATAATAAATCGTGTAAATCGTGGCAACTTCGTTCCATCCGGGTATCCCTTGACACCTCTCAAGTTTTTTTTCTACCGGCTGAGCAGTGATGTGCAAACATTACTGTGCTTCAGTAGGAAGGCACTATAGCTTTTTTTTTGTTTTCGCCGGGAAAAAAATGCATTACACATACCCTCCCATCGAGGGAATGGGAGGGTTATGTGGGACTCCCGTGCAGGACAGCTGCACGGTTTACCCACTAAAACGACCCGAGTGAAATTACTGGGCAGAAGAGTCTTAACATCTTATGACTCTCGAGTGAGAAGCGTTGGTGTAGTGCACTTATAACTGTGAAATCTTTGTTCAGCACTAGTCCTCCCCTGGTACATATTATAATGGCATGGGCGTACCCACGGTGGGGCACTTGCCCCACCCTGGCTCTGACCTAAAAGGTACCTACTTCCAATTTTCTTGGCGCTTGAAATAAGCCGATTGCACACAGATACTTACTTCATAGTCAAGAAATAATTTTCTCGGCGCTCACAACAAGCTTTTCGTGTTTTATAAGAATTTTAATTTTTTAGTACGCTATTAATTTTATATTTTTTATTATATTAATTTTAATTTAAACTTCTGCCCCACTCTGAGTCCATGGCTGGCTACGTTGATGTATAATGGGCGATCTCTTACATTAGGAGACATCTTGCTCGTCTTAATGCTGCATTTTCTTTCTTTCTTCTTTGCTTTAGAAACTCAAGTCCTTAAAATGCTCATATAATGGTAAATGGTCCATAATATGGCCTAAGAGGACAGGATTCAGGAACCAATGCATTAAGCGGCAGATGCTAATAAACCAATCAGCCGTGCCTTGGCCGTTAATGTGGCTAGACTGACCATGATTTACTGGATGTAGTGGATATTGAAAGAATTTTTCAAACATTATCAAGCCTTCAATCGATTTTTTTGTAAAGAAAAAAAGAAACACATTTATTCGACATCTAAAGCATAAAAAACAAGACAATTACAATAATAATGAATCTCGAACGGTCTCGCGTGATGTTAAGCGACGATGCGGCCGTATTTGGTAGCAGACTAAACCTATAAGGCGGGATAAATCCCTTCCTGGTTCGCGAAACGCTGAAAATTGAAAATCATGCCGTTTCGGCCGTCATAATGACCGCTTGGCGACACGGTTTTGTCTCAGTATGTAACAAGCCACGGCCGTAGCCTACAGCCTACAAGTATAGCGAGTGGAAAATACCGCACATAACTAATTATAATATCATTGGTGCTGGGGATTCAAACTCGGTGATCTAGAATTACATCTGGACCACATAACCCTTTTGTGTTGCTGGTTTATTTGCCATTCCACGTTAAAGAACTCCTTGCACACCGCCGCTTATTTTCCCTGTACTGGCAATGGAAATGGTATCGATACTGCAAGCCCTAGTGGTGACCTATCGCTCGCGTTCCGCAATCTCGGCTCGAGACCACGACCTACAACTACTCCTCTTACCATGGTCGCTAACGAGAGTTCGCCCCCATTACTGCGACGAGGGTACGGCGCCATATACAAGAGAGATATATACCGCGCTTAGGTCATTTTTTGTATGAAAACAAAGTCACCAAAACATGGTGGGGTGCGGGGGATGGGTGGCTAGATTTGATTGGCTCGTTCAAGGTGACGTCACAGTTACGCCACAGATTAGGTAATAGTTAGAGGCATAACATGACTTTCTAGTGATGTGGTAAAGTCGCTATATCGTATCGATAAGAAAATATAAGTTACTGTTATTCTTAAGTTTAATGAGAAAGTTCGTTGTATTGTATACGAGAGATATTTTAATATAACTTCAATTATTGTTTTATTATAGCTTAAATGTTTTCTCATCTCTATTACCTCCCAAAGTACCCGAATAAACATTTTATATGGTTTCACTAAAATATAAATAGGTCCATCGCTCGCATAAAATTTTTAGTCCTAATTTTAAAAAAATATGCGTGAGAATACGCACCCTATAAGAATAAACAATAAATGTTAGATAGCGAATTATTTGTTTTTAAATTAGTGACAAATTTAACATTATGTATTTTAAAAGCTTCGTTACACTTCTCTTATTATATATATATAAGCTTCATAATAACCATTCATGAATTAAATACCAGTAACCCTGTATAATATTAAACCCCGATAATTTTGGTACCTAATACCACGGTAAAGAGATATACAGTAGTTTGACTCCATAGAAACGGCCGGAATTTGGGAGTGAGTAGATGTGGGCAGATGTGGGTAGAAGTGGGTATATAATCCAGAAGCGGGTGCCACGCAGCGACGGGCGGACGTCGCGATAGTTTTTTGCAAGTATTTAGTGTAATTTACGTTATTTACTTTGGACGTATGTATACATAATATAATAAATTATATAAAATGGCAAAAAATAGCATTCGATATTATGCTGTTTTTGAGGTAAGTTAGTATGAAGTTATGATAATATTTATTTTTTAATTTTTAAAAGTATTCTGCTGAAGTAAGAGTGCGAGTAAGAGACCGAGTAAGAGTGCGAGTAAGAGTCCGATAAGAGTGCAAGTAAGAAACTGAGTAAGGATGCGTGTAAGTGTCCGAGTAAGAGTGCGAGTAATAGTCCGAGTAAGAGTGCGATTAAGATTCCGAGTAAGAGACCGAGTAAGAGTGCGAATAAGAGTAAGATTTTGAGTAAGAGTTCGAGTAAGAGTTTGAGTAAGAGTCCGAGTAAGAGTCCGAGTAAGAGTTCGAGTAAGAGTGCGAGTAAGAGTTCGAGTAAGAGTTTGAGTAAGAGTGCGAGTAAGAGTCCAAGTCTTGTCTCTTGTCTTGTCTTGTCTCTTGTCTTGTCTTGTCTTGTCTTGTCTCTTGTCTTGTCTCTTGTCTTGTCTCTTGTCTTGTCTCTTGTCTTGTCTCTTGTCTTGTCTTGTCTTGTCTCTTGTCTTGTCTTGTCTCTTGTCTTGTCTCTTGTCTTGTCTCTTGTCTTGTCTCTTGTCTTGTCTCTTGTCTTGTCTCTTGTCTTGTCTCTTGTCTTGTCTCTTGTCTTGTCTCTTGTCTTGTCTCTTGTCTTGTCTCTTGTCTTGTCTCTTGTCTTGTCTCTTGTCTTGTCTCTTGTCTTGTCTTGTCTCTTGTCTTGTCTCTTGTCTTGTCTCTTGTCTTGTCTCTTGTCTTGTCTCTTGTCTTGTCTCTTGTCTTGTCTCTTGTCTTGTCTCTTGTCTTGTCTCTTGTCTTGTCTCTTGTCTTGTCTCTTGTCTTGTCTCTTGTCTTGTCTCTTGTCTTGTCTCTTGTCTTGTCTCTTGTCTTGTCTCTTGTCTTGTCTCTTGTCTTGTCTCTTGTCTTGTCTCTTGTCTTGTCTTGTCTCTTGTCTTGTCTCTTGTCTTGTCTATTGTCTTGTCTCTTGTCTTGTCTCTTGTCTCTTGTCTTGTCTCTTGTCTTGTCTCTTGTCTTGTCTCTTGTCTTGTCTCTTGTCTTGTCTCTTGTCTTGTCTCTTGTCTTGTCTCTTGTCTTGTCTCTTGTCTTGTCTCTTGTCTTGTCTCTTGTCTTGTCTCTTGTATTGTCTCTTGGCTTGTCTCTTGTCTTGTCTCTTGTCTTGTCTCTTGTCTTGTCTTGTCTCTTGTCTTGTCTTGTCTCTTGTCTTGTCTCTTGTCTTGTCTCTTGTCTTGTCTCTTGTCTTGTCTCTTGTCTTGTCTTGTCTCTTGTCTTGTCTTGTCTCTTGTCTTGTCTCTTGTCTTGTCTTGTCTCTTGTCTTGTCTCTTGTCTTGTCTCTTGTCTTGTCTTGTCTTGTCTCTTGTCTTGTCTTGTCTCTTGTCTTGTCTCTTGTCTTGTCTCTTGTCTTGTCTCTTGTCTTGTCTAGATAGTAGCTTAAGTAAGTAGATGATATTTATGAAATAGGTAGGTACCTACTGTATGCGGGCAGCGGCTGCCCGGCAGCCCTATGACTTGCGCATGTACCGCGAGACTGTAGGTATTTATGTTCAAAAATCACGCTCAGTCAAACTACTGTATATCTCTTTACCGTGCTAATACCTACCTACTTCAAAAATTTCAATAACATTTTTGACGATAAAATTTGTTGTGTAAATTTAAATTTGTGTCTTATCACTAGTTTATCCGGGCGTAAGAGAGAACGAGATAATTTTATACAAATTTACCAAGAAAGAATGAGACGAAAAGAAACTTGGCCATTTTTATATTGCATTTTATGTTAAACATTTTTCAATGATTATTATCGGAATAATAACTTGCCCGTGCAATAAGATTTCGTCTTTTGTGTAACTGGATGTAGCGCTAGTCTTTCCGCGCCATTTTATTGAACAATACGGCATTTTTAATAATTATTTTTCATTAAGTATGTGAATGTCACGCTGTCAATGTCGGCCGTGGAATGAACACGAAAAAGAGGCGGAGCTACGAGCTTATGTTGATTCAGGCATATGACTTGGCGACTGTTACCTCATTTTAGCTTCCATCTCTAGCTTTATGATCTGTGTACGGCGCTCACTGACCTATGCTGGGCACTCCACCAGTGTATGCTGTACACGTCAACTGCCGCCCAACTATCTCAGAAGCTAAGTAATGTGTGTTCACCCTACAAAAATTGAAAGACAGGATGCAAGGCATAAAGAATCAGTGGTATCGCAGTTTGGCTAATGAGTCCCTTGACGCAGTTGTTTTTTATTACTCCTTTAAGGACAAAGGGCTTACCATTTTACCACTTAAGCAGGCCTGTAATTTTAAGGGTTTCGTACCTTTAAAGGAAAAACGAAAAAGATATTTGTCCGTCTGTAAAGGCCCTTTTACTCGGGATTAGTAAGTTAACGTAGAATGAAGATGCAGCCAAAAAACTAGTCACAGCGCCTTCCTACCGAAACACAGTAATGTTAGCACATGACTGCTCAGGCGTTAGAATAATTGGCGCTGTTGGGGTACCCTAGACGACCTCCCGCAAAGGAAGTCTACCAATTCATTTGAACTCCCATTTAAAGGTTTGTTTTTTTTTAAAATTAATTTATAGACACAGATATTATGTATACTCGTAAATCGGTTCGCTGAACAGGTTATGTGCCCTTAATGTATAAATAATATTATGGAAAAAGTAAAAGTGCGACTTGTCTGAGATTTCAGTTCCGGTTATGCACGCGCCCTTATACGGCGTATGATATCAGCTTCCGTAAGTATCACTGGAGCAAGCTACATCAGGAACATCACTAGAGAGTAGTGATTGTCCCTGGCCAATCTGGAAATCTCCAGCTATAGAAAAAAAGCCATTTCAATTCGAAAAGAAGAAGGAAGTCTTTGGAATTATTCCCCAGCTTCCATTCAGAGCGCTGCCCGCGCGCCACCTCGTAGGTCTGATCATTCGGCGACGAATACTTCCGTACTCGCCGATTAGACCCATGTCATGGGGGCTAGAAAAGGGCGTGGAAGATACGCCTCTAATGCCCCCTTCTCCGAGCACGCATCGGGAGGTCGGTGGTGACTAGGGCTTGCAGTATCGAGACTTTTTCCCAGTACTGGCAATGGAAATGGTATGGTTACTGCAAGCCCTAGTGGTGACAAACCGCTCGCGTTCCGCGATCTCCTTCTGACATTCTCGCAAAACGAGACCACGAGAGTTCGCCTCATAACTGCGACGAGGATACGGCGTTCACTGACCCAAGCTGGGCACTCCTTCAGTGTGTGCTGCGCCGTATCTACGTCGCTACCACAGTAGTGGCAAGCAGGGGCGGTTTTCTGCCGGCTAAGTGGTACAAGTACTTTCAAATGCATCCGTGCCGGAAAGCACCTGCACGAGACGAAAAGTCAAGGACCAAGTGCTCTCTGTCTGTCCACTGCTGGAGCATTGGGTGGACTGCTAGTCCTGCAGTCATCCTGCACCGAAATATGGGCAATGGGCAACCATGATGCTTACCAACAGGCATCTCATGTGACTTGTTCAATTTCTATTCCCATTATCATAAAAATATTGGGCTATAGGTGCATTCTAATTGCAATATTATAATGTTTCTCTCATTCATATTCTTGCATAAAATTCATAATATTTATTTATAAAAATAGGTGTGGAATGGAAAGTTGATTAACAAATTATTTTTAATATGATTTTACATAATTAATATAATATTTAACATACTGTCTCCTGTCTGGCTGTTATGTAATTCATTATTGATGCAATGAACCGAGTTACAAGTTTGGATTGAATGAATAACCTACATAGGTACATACATATAATCACGCCTGGTTCCCATTGGGGTCATCATCACTGGCCTTTTACCCCTATAAAAGATGATTTAAGCAGCATCCATATGAAGTGTTCGACACTTACGAGCATGGCTCATAAGGCCAATACGGGAATGGCAATGTTGACCGCAAAGTGTACAGACGAATTGTGTTCCTGGTGAAGCTGGAGGAAGGCAGAGACTATTTCCCTTCACTTGGCACGATCCTAACACACCTCTTTTGCTACAATACCTCTTTAATACATTGACTGGAAAAAAACGCTATGTTATTGAGGTCAGAATGTTTGTGCTGACCCACACAAATGTTGTATTTTGTCAACTAAATTTTCCTTAAAAATAAGCAAAAGTTATCTTTTGTTAGCCTATACCACGTGAAGATGATGGAATCTGTGTCAGGATAGCGTAAAACATATAATTATTATGATTTTTATCCAGTATCCGAGGTAGGAGTTTACCGGGGGTAGACTTCCTTTGCAGGAGGTCTAGGTGGGTACCCCAACAGTGCCAGTTACTACTTAGTACCTACTTAAATATAATGTACCTTTGATAATTTAACATTAATTTACTACCCTAACATTAAAGAAATTTATAATATGTAGTAGTATAGTTTATAATAATAAGTAATGAGATGAAGAGGTGTGTAAATTGCAGTTATTCCATAAAAATAATCAATGACTAATTTAGAAGAGATGTTTAACAATAAATCTACCAAATACCTTCAATATAAAAAAACTCACCCTCATAAAAAATAGAATTAACCATGTGGCAACGGTCTTAGTCTACATACAAAGCGAAATAAAATGGGTAAAGTATGTAACAAACGTTTCCTGACGACAATAAAGGGAAAAACAAGTTTATTATCATTTTAAATTATTAGTTTCAACTTACCTCACGAGTGGTCGTTTTGCGCAGAATCTCTCACTTGTGATACACAGAAACAACGCAGGATTTCAAAACACTTAGTTTTTGATTATCATGATTATATTTACACACAATTTAGGGATAAAACTAATTGTTTACGCGTGCCACAACTTCACAACACAGATCGAACTCAAATTTTGACGATATTTTTCTATTGATTGGAATTTGATCGAAATGTGCGCGATGACGTTTAATAGACATTGACAGCTCAAATAAATTGACACTAACAATTAATCTTTTTTTTCTGTGATGTAAAATCTTCACATGGTTGGCACATTAACCAATATGCATGCAGTATTCACAAAAAATAAAAAGCAACTTTTGTCTTCTGGATTTTTACGAAATTATATAAAACATATATTATGCTGAAGAGGATTACGAATACCATTCGGTAACCTGAAAATATATTATACTTATATTCCACGAATGGGGTAGGGAAAGAAAACAACAAATTACTTAATATTATTAATTTATCCATACATATAATAAGAATGGAAATTTCTCCCCATTCATTGTGATCCTTTACTAAGGTGAACTGTGAAAATACGCATATGAACAAAACGACGCGAAAAAGTCGCTTGCGCGATCTAATTCGTAAAACATTTTGTCAATTTTTCCTAGGAAAACGTAAAATAAAATAATAAAATAAATAATAATCATTTATATCAGACACATCGCCCCTACTTTACATAAAAAATTCGAAATAAAAGTAATAGAATATAAAGTAAATTCAATTCAAAAAGAAATAGTGCCAAAAACGCTACAGACGCCATCTATCGGTGTGGCTGTAAACTTGTGGTTGACCTTTAGTTTAATTTGGGCTAAATTTGTAAATAGTTTGTGTCACTGGTGTGGTTAAACAACACCACCGATTTGAATAAAATTTTCACTAATACGTTGCAGTTTTCTCTACTTGAACCTTAGTCTTGGTTTTAGTCAAATCGGTTCATAAATAAAAGAGTTATATCAATCTAAAGATTCGCATATAAAATGCTAATAAACAAGAAAGGTAGTCATAGGAACCGCGTAATCAAAAGACAAAACCTCATCGAGTTTGGGCTCATTTGATTCGTCTTGACGAGTACTTTGATACTATATAGTAACCAGGGTCCGAAACGGAGCTGGAAGGTGGCCATAGGAACTCCGTGATTAAAAGAAAAAACCCCATCGAGTTTGGGCTCATTTGATTCGTCTTGACGAGTACTTTGATGCTATATAGTAGCCAAACAAATTAGAATTCATTTAAATTAGTAAATGTAACTTATTTCTCAAATGAATCAGCGCCAGCGGAAAATAATCTAATGTGCGCATGATGCGTGTAAATATCAGTAATAAATATCTTTTTGCTGCTTATTTTTAATTTCTAAAACATGTAAAATCATCTGAAGATAAATAGAAAAATTCATTTACAGTTCATTGTAAAAGTAAATTATTTTTCATACAAGCTAGCGCCACGGAAAATAATGGAACTAATGTCCTAAGAAAAAGAAATATCGTTTATTCTGCAAACAGTTTTAGAAAAGAAGTCCCGCGTAACCTAGCGGAACTAAATAATAGATTTATAATTACTGTGAATACTTCATTTATTATATATTTTTTATTTGTTAGATTAATTAAATATTATGTACCTATTTAATTGAGAAATTAAATATGAGAAATTATGAATTGTTAAAAATCTGTAGATATTTTAACTTAAAATCACGCGATTGTGGCGCTCCATCTAGGGGGATCTTTTGTAAAAATCACTGGTTATCCGGAGACACACAGACATAAAATCTGTTCACACCCATTTAGGCATACATCCAGACACAAACTGTCACGTTTATAATGTTAGTAAAATTTTGCAATGATTATTATAGAACCTTTTATCTGTGTTATAGATAATCATAGGCGGATTTAGGGAGGGGGGGCAAGGGGCCAAGCCGCCCCCCCCCCGAGTCATTAAGCAAGCTGCTCGCGCACATATTATAAAGGATGTTTAAGCTTTAGGGGGGGGGGAGCAGGGGGCCAAGGTACCCCCAGAAGCATTGTAGAGTTACGAATTTCGCACATATTTCTGAAATAATTTTTTTTTTTCGGCGCTCGCAGCTAGCTGCTCGCGCACTTATTGTAATGAATGTTTAAACTTCCTAACCGCTCAGAGCGAGCTAAACATACACTTTTCGTAATAAAAATTATAATATTTTTGCCCGTCTGCACCTTGCCCCCCCCCCCCCCCCAAACCAAATCCTGGATCCGCCTATGATTTTAGGTATACACCTCAGTGGTAGAGTCCTTCTCACGAGTGAGGAATTTTGCGAAACTAAATTACATTTTTTCGATAAATTCTGGACTTCATGCCATAAATAATTTTTCACCACTCTCGCACGAAAATAGTGTCTTTGGTCATCGATTTCAGTGAGCAAAAGCCGTTTTTGCTCTCTAGAGAGGCAAAGTGATTTGAATTTCGAACACAATTTTATTGGATTAAGAAGAAGTTGGTGTGTTCTGAAACTTATTTGTGTACAATTTTTATTTAACTGAGATGCACATAATTTTTAATGTTATTTATTGAATTTTAACTTTATATTACCCAAATTAAATTACAATGTACATTTAAATAACAATTAACAATTAACTATTTTTTTTAAATTACAATGTACTTTTTTTTTTTGCATAATATCCAATAAACAAACAAAAAACAATTTTCTAAATATATTGTACATAAAGCAAATTGATTACAATTTCAATTACATATTTTGTTTAATTATTTTTCGATAAGATACAATAGTTATAAAGTAATAATTAAACATAACCATAACTACGTATTTATAAAATATAAATCTTAATATCTTAATAATAGCTACATTACGTATGACATTATAATTAAACAATGCATAACATGTTCTCAAGTTTCGCTCAAATCATAACAAAGAACACAATAAGTGTTGCTTCAATCTAAACTGTTATACAATTTATATCTATATCTTAATTAGTTTGTTATTCATAATAAGGCTTAGTTCTATTCTTATGAATTAAATCTACCTTTCCATTAATATCTACCTCTACATTTGGCGATAAGTCCCTAATTACAGTATAAGGACCAGTATAGAGATTGTTCAATTTATTACCAGACTCATTTTTAATGAGAATTTTGTCATTAGGTTTATATTTGACTGACTTTGTATAGGTATCGTATTTATCTTTACGTTTATGCTTACTCGCTATAAGGTTGTCACGCGCCTCTGCTTGCGATACTTGTAGTCTATATTTGAGTTCAAGGGGATAACTATCATGATTGTATAATGGTTCTACTGGTTTAGTGAGATTACTGGGTAAACTACATTTCTTACCGAATACTAGTTCGTAAGGTGTGAACTTCGTTGATGTGTGTACAGATGTATTGTACGCAAAACTCCAGAAGGGTAGCCAATCACTCCACGTTTCAGGTCTTTCACTTACATGTATCCTCAAGAAAGAATTTAGGTTTTTGTGTGAGTTTTCTAACGCTCCGATGCTTTCATGGTGGTATGCTGTGGAATTTAATTTAGTAATATTTAAAAGTTTACATACTTCTTTAAATGTGTCTGCCATGAACTCTGCACCTCTGTCTGTTGCTACCTGTTTTGGAATACCATATCGCAATATGAAGTCTGTGACAAAGGCTCGCGCTACTTCACTTGATGATTTTGTAGTAAGGGGTATCGCACATACATATTTGGTGAGCTCGCATTGCAACGTAAGGGCATATGTGTAATTGTTGTTATCTCTATCAAGTGGACCTACTAAATCTAAATATATTTTTTCAAAAGCTGTATTTGCCGTTGACGTAATTTCCATTGGCTCCTTAACTATAATAGTATACTTCTGCTTTTGACATTTAGGACATTTACTAACAAAATTATTGACATCATTCGCTAGATTAGGCCAAAAATAATACTTCTTGATGTTATTTAACATTCGTCTGCTACCCGCGTGGCCACTAGTGGGCAACAGATGAAAGTCGTTCAATATAACCTTTCTGTCGTCAATATTATCTATTCGCTCTACATCTTTTAAAATACATAACCGAGGGCCCTCCCAATTATTATTATTTTTTATCTCGTTCACTAATTTCTCTACAAATACTTTTGTATCTTTATTTTTTAATATGAACACTTCATCGATCGATATTTCTTTACAAAATTTCCTCAGCTCTCTCGCAAATTCGGCTCGCGTCATTTGTGATTGAGAAGCTGGGTTTATAAACAAATTAGATTGAGCGCTATCATAAGAGAAATTATTATTTTCACATTTTATTTCATTTTTACTCCGTAATAAATCTAATGTCTGTCTATCCGTAAATCTCAATTCTACTCCTTTCTTGGGTTTAGTTTGTATTTCGACTACATTCGGTTGATCAGGCCTAATGTCGTCGTTATGACTCGTATCACTCTGTATGTCATTATCATTCATTCTTCTTCTTTGAGCACGCGTCATCACAAGTACACATTCATTCATCTCTTTTAAATCTTTCGAAGTCACTATCACTCGAGACAATGCATCTGCAGCTGCATTCTCTTTACCTTTCACATATTCTATCACATAGTCATATTCTTCTAGTATAAGTCGAAATTTGAGCAATCTGCTTGATGGGTCCTTCATGTTAAATAAGTATATTAAGGGTTTATGATCGGTTACAATTTTAAAGTTACGACCATATAAATAAGGACGAAAATATTTGACTGCCCATACTACTGCTAACAATTCTTTCTCTATCGTTGGGTAGTTTCGTTCCGCTTTATTTAGACTCCTACTGGCAAAAGAAACTGGACGACCATCTAAATTAGACAAAATTGCGCCGATTGCATAGCCAGAGGCATCGGTCTGCACTACAAATTGGTTTTTATCTGATAAATCAGGGTATTGCAATATCGGTGGAGTCATAATGCATTTTTTCAACTTTTCAAAAGAATTTTGACAGTTTTGGTTCCAATTAAATTTCACATTTTTACGACATGAAGAATTTAAAGGATAAGCAATGTCTGCAAAATTTGGAATAAATTTTCTATAGTAATTTGCCAGAGCTACAAATCTCCTAGTTTCGTCACTATTTTGCGGGGTCGGGTAATTGCTAATAACACTAGTCTTTTCTGAATCCGGTAAAACACCTTCACTAGACACCACGTGTCCTAAATAGAGCAATTCTTTTTTCAGAAAATCGCATTTTGATGGATTTAACTTTAAGTTAGTACTACGGATTCTTTCAAAAACCTCTATTAAATTTTTATTATGATCTGCAAGGTTTATCCCCATAACAATCAAGTCGTCAAGATAACAAAGACATTTATCATATGTTAAACCAGCCATTGCCATAGTCATCATCCGCGAAAAAGAACTAGGGCTAGTTTTAAGACCCATAGGCATTCGTGTCATTTGATACTGACCGGAAGAGAATGCCGTATACTTCCTGCTTGACTCTTCTAGCTCAATGTTATAAAATCCCTGGTTAAGATCTAAATGTGTGAAATATATGCACCCGGATAATGAGTCTAAAATTTCATTAATATTAGGCAGGGGGAATTTATCATCCGCAATAGAATTATTCAATTTTCGGTAGTCAATAACTAGTCTCCACTTCTTCTCTCCGTCTGATCGTTTAGGTACCAGAAGAACTGGACTACTCCATTCACTGTTACATGGTTCAATTATTCCTTGTTCTAGCATATTATCAATTTGTTTCTTAATTTCGCCCTTTTGAGAATGTGGAAGTCGATAAGGCTTTGAGTACACTGGGGGAACATTGGGTTTCAAAGTTATTGAATGTTTGTACAATGGAGTGGTGGTTAATTTATCTCCCTCAATATAAAAAATGTCATTGTACTTAGCACATACAGATAAAATTGTGTCCTTTTCTTCTTTATTTAAGTGATCTAACTTTAGTGTGTTTAACAATGTTTTGACTCTATCAGATTTCTTATTGGGATTATCGAAAGACAAAATATCAAATTCACTAGCTAAGAGTATAACCGGTTTAAATTCACTCAAATTTAATTGTAAGTCTTGTTCTGCTGTATTTAAGATACGTATTGGTATTCGCCCCTGTGTGGGTTTTGCTAAAGAACTTGCAACAAAAACTCCTTCCTGAATTTCTGATGGATTTATAACACACTCTTCTGTTACAGATGTTTGTATAAAATGAATAGATTCGGATCGAGCAGGTATATTTATTAAATTGTTGCTCATTATTAAGGGTATATTTATTTCCGAATCTCCATTCCGCAAAGTTAACGTGTAACGATCAAAGTTCAAAACTGCATCATGTTTACTTAAAAAGTCATGTCCCAGTATGCCACTAGCTTTACAAGGCAAAGAATTAAAAACATAGAACTTATGGCTCACTATCTGATTCTCTATGACGAGATCAAGATAAACATATCCGATTGCATTGATTTTACCTCCTAAACCGCTGACTACAAGATTCTCGTTATGGATAGGAATGTTCTGGTCGCTCACGTGTTGGTACTTTATGGCAGATATTGATGCGCCCGTGTCAACTAACATGTCATGTTGTCTATTATCTAAGGTACCTATAGTTATATGGCAAGTATTATTACAAGACATAATTATCTCTTTAGCCTCGAAAAAACTCTGCTGCGTTGTTGGATGTTTCAGGGTTCTCTAAGTTGGTCAAAACATGCATTGACGGCTGCTGCTGCTGTTGACCCGTTTCTTGCTGATGTCCATAGCTGTAATTATTATTATAGTATGACCTACCTCGATATCCGCGTTGTCTGGAAGATCCTTGAGAATTACCACGTCTCGCGCCTCTTACCGTCGCACGACCTTGGTTGTTCGTGTTATGATGTTGTTGTCCTCCTCGCCAATCTGATCCGCGGTTACCTCTTGGCTGCCAATTATAACGACCTCTGTAATTGTCATATCGGTTATTATAGTTGTTATTATAACGCATAGTCATGATGTTACTAGCGTGAGGCGGCGGAGAGTCTTCATCTAGGGCCGCCTGCACTGCGTCGTTCAAGGACGAATAGTTTCTGGCTGTTATAATTGTGCCGAGGCGACGATTTCTCAGTCCGTCCGCAAAAACTTTAATCGCCTGTTTTTCATTTATTTGTTTTAAAACTTTATAGTTTGACTCGTTTCCTTCGGACTGGGATATCGTCAGGTCGACAAACATGTTAGTAATTTGTCTACCGTAGTCCTCTAATGAAAGACTGTTTTGCCTAAAATTATTTAGCTTAGCCTGAATTGCGGGGGAAGATTTCTTTGGCAATAAATGCAATTTCATAGCCGCAATCAAGTCATCAACACTATCATATTTCGTCTCTAATTTTAATTTCGAGTTCTGTGAAAGTCTGTTTTTAAGCACAAAATTTATTAATTTCTTTTGGGATTCTCCGTCTAGCTCTAACCGATAGTAATCAATACCGTCAATTAATTGTTTAATGCTTACCTCATCATCAGATGAAACTGGTAATAAATTCATCGCAATCTTTATATCAAATTTCGCCATTTTGTCGTCTCCTTGGGGAGGGTTACTACTACACAAATCTAAAATATTATCGTACAAATTAATAAATTCTTGCCTCTTTCTGTCTAATCTTAAACTTTCCTCAATCTCTATTTTATCAGACAATTTACTTATTCCTTCAAAAATTCTATTAAACTTAGCAACTATCGTATCAGCCTCTTTAATTTTCCTAATTATGACATCAGCTTTTCTTCTACTAGGGCCTATTTTTATCAGATATGCTCGTATGTTCAAAAGTTCATTACATAATTGGCATAAATCCTCTACACTCATATCATATTACAAAACACTACGTTAGGCACATACAATTAATTCTAAATTTATGACATATTTACTCTAAATAATTTTAGTTCAGCTCATAGTTCTATATTTAATTACCGTATTAAATCCGCAATAGTTCGCAATTTTTATTAGTTAACGCACTTTATTTACCGTACAACACTATCACTTTTAAGTCACGCTTTGTCGCCAACACTCAGGACAGAAGATCAGGACCAGTCTCATTTGGGATGGTCATCACCGCCAGCACCAGCACCAGAACCGTTAGCTCGGTAGTTAATCTCGTAGACATCATCTCGGGCTCTATTCCGGATTACTGAACGTCGTAGAATATTACTAGCGATTTGTTGTCGAATCCACGATTGGTGGCATTTCTTGTACTGCTTGTAGATGATATAGCACACTCCGAGAAACATAATTGTGCACATCACGATGAGAATTATGCTTATTGTTGATAAATGGATTTGTAACTGTTGAGTAGATGCCGAATTGCTGCCTCCTGCGGCATTTTGGTTTATGAAAACGTCCTCTTTAAGCACACGCGAGTTACACATGTTTGTTAGATTTTATTTCAATTTAATTAACTTATTTTAAAGTCCAACTTTATTGTAATATAAGATGAACGCGAACGCTGCGTAGCGGCGCGCGCGCGCGATCCTTTTTAGGCAGGGTCGCCATATAGGGATCGGCGTGGAGGGAAATGAAACTAGTGAATGCTGTTTTAACACTGACTGCTATATTGTTATTCAATAGATTATATTAAGGCTTACATCATACATAGTTACATACATACTTACTACTTATCCACTACAAATTGTATTTTTTCAATAATATTTTAAATAAAATACTATTATAGAATAATAAGTCGTAAGTGAGTTTTTTTTTTTTAAATATTATTACAATTTGTTTTTCATAAATATGTCACACACACAAATTTCGAACGCAACTCTTTTAATAAAAAAAAAAAAATACAAAATGGCGGGATGTAGAAGTTTAGAGTTTACAGTCAAATGGAGAATGCGTTGTGACGTCATCGATAAATGCCATCTTTGTCTCTCTCTTTTGTATGAGGTAAGTGAGATGGCACTTATAGTTGTCATTTTTCTTGCGACAGTGGTGTTCACAACACATTTTCCATTTGGTTCTAAACCTCTTGGTAAAGATTCAACTAAATATTTTCAACTTAAGTTGTAAACTTTTGCAAATTTCTATTTGTGATCTAATAGTCTGTTTAATTACAAAGAAATGAGTGACCTCAGTGATGAAGGTAGTTGTCTTACGCCAAAAAAGTTGAAAGAACAAGTTTCGAATGCCGAGTTCAGCTATTTGCCTGAAAAATCTAAAGTGAAATATGTAAAGGCGTACGAATCCTTCAATAATTGGCGCCTCTCAAAAAACGCAAAAACATATTCCGAGACCGTGATACTATCATATTTCATGGAACTATCTAAAACAAGAAAATCCAGTACATTATGGAGCATTTTTTCTATGATAAAAGCTGTCTTGAAAACGAAACGTGACCTTGAAATAGAAAAATTTCTGAATGAAGCACCAGACAGTAAATACCTCGCTTTAAAAGTAAGTAAATTGATACAAAAGCTAATTTATTTCAAAGAAAACCTATCTAACTGTACCTATCTAAAAATAAGTAAACTAAATTATTGTTATTTTTTACAGGTTGTATTAATTATTGGCATAAATGGTGCGTGCCGCTCAAATGAATTGTTGAATCTTAAGGTAAACGACGTTGAAAAGCATTCGGACAAATTAATATTAGTAAAATTATTGAATACAAAGACTAAAATCGACAGATCATTCGTCATTAGTGAAGAATATGTGAATGTGGTGGACAAGTATATGGCATTACGACCCGCTAATACAAAAACTTCAAGATTTTTCTTACATTATGATAATGGAAAAAGTAAAAAACAGCCCATAGGCATCAATAAAATCGGTGATATGCCAAAAACGATTGCTAAATTTCTTCAGCTTCCGGACTCCCATCTTTACACTGGGCATTGCCTGAGGCGGACGTCAGCAACACTCTTAGCTGACTCAGGCGCTGATATTACAGTTCTTAAACGCCATGGTGGCTAGAAGTGTAACAAGATTGCAGAAGGATACATCGAAGATTCTAAAGTTATTTAATATGCTAACTTTTAAAATTTGCGATAGTGGCGCCCCGCAAAAAGAACTCCTTTTGTGAAAAGCACTCTACCTATCAGTCACAGTTCCCGATTGAGCAGAAATTTTGCATACCGGGAATCGGATGACAATGCAATAATTTTATGACATGGAAGTGATCTGAAGTCTGATGATGGAGCTGAAAGGTGAAATTTGATAGATATATTATAATAAATAGTTTGAGTACGTAGGTATATGATAGTTTCATTTCAGAAAATTTCATTTTAGTTTTTTTTATACAACGATGTAAGAAGATGAGCAAGATGCTCTCCTGATGGTAAGAGATAACGCTGGGATTTAACGAAGGTTAAATTCTGGGTGCACTGCTGAGTCATAAAATGTTAAGATTCTTCAGCCCAGTAATTTCACTAGCCACAGTGCCCTCCTACCGAAGCACAGTAATGTCTGCACATCACTGTTCAGGCGGCAGAATAACTGACACTATTGGGGTACTAGCCGATCTCCTGCAGAGGAAGTCTACCCACGGTAAAGAGATCACCATTAAATGACGCGGAAAAAAGTCAAGAGTAACTGTACGGAATCAAGCTGTTATTATTCCGTATTTTTATTAGTTTTTCTGATTTAAATGATAATTTGATATATTTTTGTTTACTGTATTTAATCTTGATGTACTATATGTGTAAGTGGTAATTTATTGCCGTTCTAATTTGTACTGTGGTATAGGTATAACGATAGTTCTGGGACTTATCCCAGGACGTCTCTGAAATCTAAGTATTATTCACAAAAAATGTTTCATAATATTATTTACTAGCTTATGCTCGCGGCTTTGCCCGCACGGCAAAATCCTTTCTTAGCAGTGGTCTACGTCATGAAACCTTTCTATGTTCCAAATTTCAACCCAATCCATCTAGCGGTTGAGGCTGTACGTTATACAGATACATCAGTCACTAGCTTATTCTCATGGCTTTGCCCGCATGGACGGGTTACGTTTCATAATACCTACGGTCGTTTCAACTACGGTCGATATAACTACGGTCGATTCGCATAAGTTCATTTCACATATTGGACGACTCGCTTACAGTGCAACTCGCCTGCGGTTGATTAAACTATGGGCATGTGAACTAATGGGCGATTCGGCCAATGTTCATTTGATATATTGGTTAATTCAACTATGGACGACTCACCTACGGTTTATAAATTCTTTGCTACGCGTGTTTTTAGTACAGTATTCAGGGCAAACCGAAATCTGTTGGTTAGGTTAGGTTTGAACAGTGACCACAATGCGCGAGCCGAGCGAGCGAAGCGAGCGTGCCGCGGCAGCGGCCGGCGAAGCGCCAGATATTTTTCTTATTACTGAATTATATCCTGTCATGGCATCTTCAGGCATTTTGGCATCTTCTTTCATCTACCTCATCATGGCAAAGTGGCATAATAAAAACAACACGTTTCTGAATTCTGTACTATAAACAAGTATTTTTTAGCTGTCATACCTGACTAGCAGCCGGAAACGTGGTCTAAAAATACGTGAACGGTCCGTTAGTTCGGTCAAAAATAGGCAAATCGTCCAATAGTTTAATCAACCATAGCTCAATCGACCGTAGCTGAGTTAACCGTAGGCGAATCGTCCAATATTGATTTCAACCAATAGTTATTATGAACGTAGGCGAAACGTCCAATAGACATTTTGAATAGTAGGTGATTCGATCGTAGTTACATATTGGCAAGGTTTGCCAGCCTTTACTAATTCTACGCCCATTAAGTCGCAGAAAACCCGTGAATTGAATCCCTCTTTTCCGTGGAATTGGAAATCGAATTAAATGGTCTGTATCAAATTCATTAATATATGAATAATTTACTGTCACGCGCTACGAAGTGCGCGCGGGTCAGCTAGTTTATAATATATTCGTCTTAATCTATGTAATATTGCATTAACAGAAGTCCTGTCTTATCCAAGGCTCACACAATAAATAAGGCTGTCTGACCATTTATAAGCCGATATAAATAAAATGATTAGTGATTATACAGAACCGTAATATTAAAATGTTTTTTAAACTCCGTAGCGTCGTGAAGAACTTTAGAAATGCTGATAAACTTAATAACTGTTCAATAGTAAACCGTATATTAAGGCGTTTCGTAACTCTATCGGTTAATACACATTTTAGCGTCCGTGGCCCAGTGGTGATACGTACGGCTTTTAATCTAGAGACCCTAGGTTCAAATCTCAGTGTGTGGCTAAAGTTCGTCCTGGACGCTTCCGTGTTTCGGAAGGCACGTAAAACTGTGGGTTCTGGCTGTTTCCTATAAGATATGTAGGAGGCAGTTGTCAGGTCATGTTGCAGGCCCTGTAGTAATCTCGGCGACCTGAAACTGCAACATATAGGTTCGCCACACAACCTATAAATTGTGATTTGACTCTGACAGTGTAAGTAGGGTAACCTGTTCTGTTGGAGTATAAACCCCAATTGTTATTACTATTTGCGAAGTTGAGACCTAATTATCTTAACTGTTCTATGTCTATAAAATATAACATTTTTAAACGGTTTTATTTAGCTTACTCTGTTTGTTTTATTCTTTTTTCTTTTTTCTTGGGTCAAATTTAGTAATTGAAATTTCACCCTCTTCCTGTCAACCGATTGATCTGAAATTTGGTATACGCCTTTTGTTCTGATGACAATACAATTATGTATATTTAATATTATTGTAAATCCAAGATGGCCGCCGCTACAAAATGGCGGATAACGTATTTTTTTTTATCATATCAATATGGGTATCAAATGAAAGGGCTTGATAAGTAGAATACAGTGCACTATACAAAATTAAAATCCAAGATGGCCGCCGCTACAAAATGGCGGATAACCTATTTTTTTTTCAATTTCATCAATATGGGTATCAAATGAAAGGGCTTGACAAGTAGAATACATTGTACTAAAAAGCCTTAAAATAAAAAGAGTAAAAAAATGTTTTTAAGTTAAACGGTTTTATTTTAAACATGTACTAAAAGCTAAAAAATAAAATCGTGAGGCACGTCAAATATCTAAATCTCTAATGAACATTTTCCCTGACAATTGTAGATATTTGACGTGCCTCACGATTTTATTTTTTAGCTTTTAGTACATGTTTAAAATAAAACCGTTTAACTTAAAAACATTTTTTTACTCTTTTTATATTAAATATGGCCAATATGGCAGGCGGCCTTTGGTTAGGCTTAGAGCACAATAGTGTTAAGAATTCTTTGGATGTATTTCAGTCATATTACTATTTACAAAATAGATAAAAAAATAAATAATTCAACTATTACATAATCTTTTTATTTTAAAATGTGTTAAAGGAAATCTTCCTTTCTAAATAATTGACTATAATAGTTAAAAATACTACAATATGCCCTAAGCCTTACATTCAAATTTTCACTAAAGCATGGTACACACCAAACAAAAAAAGATCAACGAATGACAACTAGAGTTCCCTACACATGCTCGTAGGTTATTTTGGCGATAGCTAAGTTGTCCGCGTAGCGCCAACGATTGCCACTCGTTGGCCTTGGTTAGTTTCGTGAGTACCTAACCTTTTTGGCATTTTTAATATATATTTTTTTTCCCAATGCAATCTGTCTCTTAATCTTCTCTCGGCTTTAAAATAAATATCTTGTGATAAAACCCCCACTAGGGCGTGTTCTGACTTCAAAGTTTTTTTAATACCAAATAGGCCTTCGTTTGACCACATCCCACCTGATGGAAAGTGCAAATGCGCTCGACGATGTATCACGTAAGATGCCTAGAAAGGTTATGAAATATAAATTATTAAAAAATATATGAATGCCAATGCACGCGGGTTAAATTGCCACGGAACGCGCGTGGTTGTCACATAAAAGGAACAAAGCTTCGAAACAGAAAAAAATATCTTAAATAGAAAAAGAACGAGAATCTATAATTATGTTATTGTGACCATATTTGAACACAAGTTCTAACTAGCTCCTCAGAATTCTGTTTTTTTGACACATTCATAAATCAAATAGGTCACACGATTTCAGAATGTCAGTTTATCTACGTATATTTATACTAGATATATAGATCACAAGTCACATGGCATCTGAACTGAGGGCCTATTGGCTATCGCCAAACGACATGTAATACACTAAAATCCATAGACAATTTCGCGTACATTACTTGCTTAAACCTCCTTATTAATATGAGTAAAGTAACAAAAGCAGCAATGTACATTAAAGTTGCCATCAATCGTAGAGGGTGAGAATTAGCCAATAGCCCCTTTGAAAGCGCCTTTATGACTTTAAAGAATAACTGTACATAAAAAGAGACGAGGTCAAATATTTGTCATCACCTTATTACTTAAATGCACTATTTGTATAATGTGACATATTCATTTAAAAGCTGGGTACACACTTAACCAACGTATTTAACTAATCAACGAAATTAACGTTCGCGCCTCACGTACTTTAGTCATGTTTGGCATCGCTAAGTCGTTCAAACAGCGGTGTATTCCCATTCGTCCCTACATCAATTGCCCCAAGGCGGCATTTGTGAATAAACTCCAAGTGGACACAGGGTGATGAGGGGGTTTGGTTACCTACACAGCAGTAAAGATAAAGCAAATTAAAAGTGGGAACAATCAACAATAACTTCCGAATTAGTGGTAATTGCCACCTTTTTTTTGATCGAGGAAAAATGTGTTACGCATCATCACCCCACGCCGGGGGGCGCGGGGCGGTATGTGGGATACCCACTAAACAACCTTGGGGTGTTCCTGAGGGACGACATAATGCCGGGGCAGCGGGTACGCTGAAACACTCGTCTGCGGCCAAGTTGGTAATTGCTACCTGGGGGCAAATAGGAATATACCCAAACAGCGTCGACGATAGTCAACAAACCTTTTCTTTTAGTGTGCACCCAGCTTTACACTATGGGGTTAATAATTAATTTCTCTCACAATAATCTACAATAATATCACCATTATTTTAATACAGTTATAATCAAGATTAATTCATACATAGTATGTAATATAAATAATAATTATTATATAAGTATGCATGTAATATAAATACCACACATCAACAAACAAAAGGTTACCTCTAACCAAGTTCTTCACTTTAACTTTGCTTCCAATGAAAAAGTTTTTCATTTTACTTTCAAGTTTCCATACTTATTACTTAGATATTAAAATTTAGTGTTAATTCCGATCTTATAGCTCTTTTAAAGCAGAATTTACACTAAATATCATGGTTTTCCGCAAAGTAACGCCTAATTCCGTTAATAATTTTTAAAATTTCTTTTTATTATTTTTCTATTTGCTGTTATTTCTTCACATAATATAAGCAATGTGTACGTTTAGAGAAATTTTAACTATGTACAGTCAACTACAAAGAGATGAATCCATGTTAGGCTTAAAAAATGAAGTAAATTTTCATTTGCCACAATGAACTACCCTTGGTTCGTGACATTTCTAGTAGCAATCAAACTTTATATTATTATCATCGACTCGTTAAATATGCAACAATTATGTATCCCGCTACTTTTTCTTAGGTGATACATAATAATAGCATTTAAAATGAATCGAATATTGTATAAGATTTGGTGGATACTGAAAATGTCACAAAGGGTAAATAATTTTTGCATACTAAAAGTTCCTTCATTTTGTAAGACCAACATGGATACATCTCTTTAAAGTTAACTGTACCTTCGAAAATAATTAGGTTCACTGTCTATATTTTCAACTTGTTCATGCATTATTTTGTCATTTTTGAATCGATTTGGAAATTCTTTTCTTCATGGTCCCATTTAAATTTGAAGATAAATTTACAACCCCTTAGTGATTGAAAAGGGGATGAAATTTAATAATTAATTTAATTTAATTTAGTCAAATTTTATTCCATTAAGTTGATTTTTTACCAGTTTCAATTTGCTGTTAACTTTTTCACTTTATTTTCAACTTTTCTACTTAATTTTCAACTTTTTCACTTCATATTCAACTTTTCCACTTTATTTTCAACTTTTTAACTGTCCACTATTTGTTTTTATGAATCAGACTGCTAGTAAATAATGTAAGGCCCTCGCCCCACCCTCGCTCGCCCAGTGGACGCCCCCGCAGGCGCTGCTTAGCGCCCACACGTAGGGCGTGAAAAATTCTTCCGGCCTTTCCTCTTCCACATACTTGAATTTCAGGTCGGGGAATTTCTGGAAAAAAAATTAACACTAATGTTAGTTTGTCTTGAGTTTTTTGAGTGTAATACGTAATAATGACTGTGGTGTTAAGACAATAATTTCTAATATTGTTTTTTTTTGATGATGTTTTGTATTTATTACTATTACCTAGTCAGGTCATAAGTATTGTCACACAGTAAAAACTTTTCTTTTAGAATGCTGGCCACAAAAAAGTTTATTGAATTCGAATTTCGAATTGTTCATGAAAATAAAAATGTATACTTTTTAGAATTTTACTCATTTTTAGGGTTCCGTAGTCAACAAGGAACCCTTATAGTTTCGCTTTGTCCGTCCGTCCGTCCGTCTGTCTGTCCGCGGCATTGCGGAGAAACTATAAGTCCTAGAAAAGTGTAATTTTGTATACAGGTAAGTAATAATAAGGGTAAGAGAACGGTGACAAAAAATAATTTTTAATTAATTAATTTAGGCTACCTCCCGTACACGTAAGATGGGGATGATTTTTTTTTTCTGGCTGATACCATCGTGTGGGGTATCGTTGAATAGGTATTTTAAAATGAAGGACGGTTTGCTAAGAAACTTTTTCGATTTCATGTTCTGTTTGAAAGATATTCAAGTTTTAAAAAAAAAAATTGAGCGTCCCCCCCCTCTAAAATCTGAACTACTAGCTTTAAAATTCTGAAAAAAATCAGAGGTATGCTTTCAACCATGAACTTTCCAGGAAAACTATAGCGGTTAAGATAAAATTATTAGTTTCGGTAAAATCAGCAAAATAAGAATACCTAAAGCTAACCTAGCCTATAGTTTATTAATGCATAACTAGATGGCGCTAGTAGTAAAATTAGATCGCGCAAGCGAATTGTTCATGGCTGTATTGTTTAAGAGTTATAGCTATCACAAATAAATCACCATATTACAGTGTTACTTAGCTCATAATTTCTAACTTAAGTTTTTTTATTATAATTTGATATAGCATGGTCAAGGCTACTTGTGTGAATGATCCGGATATATTTTTTTTAATTTGCGGAGAATATTATGCTCAAAGAATTCCGTTTGAATGTGACAACGTTCATAATTTAGGCTTACAAAAATTACTTTGGATACTCCCTGGAAATTAACGACAAGCCTTGGATTCCCCAAAAGTTATGCAAAACGTGTGTTGAGTATCTACGTTTGTGGACAAATTAGAAAATAAATAGATTTTGGTACGAAACCGCTATAATGTGGAAAGGACTCGAGAACCATCACGATGACTTATTTTTGCTTAGTGTAAACATAAAACTATTGTTTTGATTTTATTAAAAATTAAGTACCTATGCGGAACATAACTGGCTCATAATGTGTTCATTTAAAAATGGTTTACTTTGTTTTAGGCCAATGGTGGTTATATTTTTTTTTTGTAAAGTAAGAATTATTTGGACTTTTCTCAACACGTCCAAAAACTAATGCGTCACTTTCAAAGGCTCGAATGTGACATAACCATCAAGTTACACTCTCTCCACGACCACCTAGACTATATTCATGACAATCTTGGGGTACTAAGTGAAGAATTGGGCAAGCAATTCCACCCGAACTTTTGTTCGATGAAGTAACGCTATCAAGGCTTCTGGAACGCACATATGATGGCTGAATATTGTTAGAGCATTTAGAATAGCCCTTAGAATAAGAATAGCATTTAGAATAGCTCTGCCTTCAGTTTCAGCAAGAAAATCAAATAACATAAAGAGTTTTTCAACTTAAACTTAAATTAATTAGGATCATCTCTACATTGACCACCCACAAGGTGGACAGACGACCTTATGTCGGTCGCCGGAAGACGCTGGATGCAGGTCGCTTCCAACCGGTACATATGGAAGTCCAAAGGGGAGGCCTATGTTCAGCAGTGGACGTCTTACGGCTGAGATGATGATGATGATGATCTCTACATTTATAGCGTTTTATTACGAAAACAACATAATATGTGTCATATCTTTTTAACTAGAGCTGGTACAGAAATTTCAGTCACAAATTTGAAATCGTCGTCAAAAATCATCCAAAATGCTGTTGTGCAGTGTATTCAATCTACTAGAACTACGGAACCCTACATTGTGCGTGGCCCGACTCGCGCATATGTAGTGGACGCTTAAAGAAGACCGTGTTGCAGTTATTGCGTTGCATCGTTGCGGTTACGCGCCAATTCAAATTTTTGACATACTGAAAAATTTGAATATAACCAAAAGATTCGTTTATCGTACCATCAAACGATACAATGAAGACTCTAGTGTAGATGACAGGTCAAGAAGTGGTCGCCCTCGGTCTGTTAGGACTCCAGCAGTGATAAAAGCTGTGAAGGCGCGAATTCAAAGAAATCCCAAACGTAAGCAGAAACTGTTGGCCCTTCAGATGGGGTTAAGCAGAACCACGATGAAAAGGGTGTTAAATGAAGACTTAGGGCTTCGGGCATATCGAAGAAAAACAGGACATCGTTTAAATGCTCGTCTAATGGACCTGAGACTGAAGAGATGCCGCGCTTTGTTGAAGCGGTACGCGAGAAAAAAATATCGAGAAATTCTTTTTTCGGATGAAAACATTTTTACCGTAGAAGAGAGCTACAACAAACAAAATGATAAGGTGTACGCACACAGTAGTGAAGAAGCGAGCAACCGTATTCCGCGTGTCCAACGAGGTTATTTTCCATCCTCGCTCATGGTATGGTTGGGAGTTTCTTATTGGGGCTTAACAGAGGTACATTTTTGTGAGAAAGGTGTAAAAACGAATGCAGTTGTGTATCAAAATACAGTCCTGACGAACCTTGTGGAACCTGTTTCTCATACCATGTTCAATAACAGGCACTGGGTATTCCAACAAGATTCGGCGCCAGCTCATAGAGCGAAGAGCACACAAGACTGGCTGGCGGCGCGTGAAATCGACTTCATCCGGCACGAAGACTGGCCCTCCTCCAGTCCAGATTTGAGTCCGTTAGATTACAAGATATGGCAACACTTGGAGGAAAAGGCGTGCTCAAAGCCTCATCCCAATTTGGAGTCACTCAAGACATCCTTGATTAAGGCAGCAGCCGATATTGACATGGACCTCGTTCGTGCTGCGATAGACGACTGGCCGCGCAGATTGAAGGCCTGTATTCAAAATCACGGAGGTCATTTTGAATAAACTTTATTGTCATAAGAATCTATGTTTTGTTAAGTTCATTTTGGTATATAAATGGTTACATAATAAATAAACTTGTTCCAATAATTTTATATTAAACATGTGACAGAATTTATGACCTGACTAGGTATATCTATTTCCTTTTTTGCTTTATCTAGCTTCTAAGATCTTTTACTACTTCGTTTTATATCTACTTATAGTTTAATGTTATATGTATAATAATTCTCTAAGTTAATAGTGTAATTGGTGTAAACCGTTCTATCTAAGTATAAATAAAAAATAATTCTATTTTAAAGAGTATTTATCCAAAAAGTACATAAATATGAAGGCGGGAAGGGGGCGTCCGAACGAGATTTGGATGAACTGTGTGTATGTATATATATATTTTTTACAGAGAAATAAGAAGACTAGCAAGACACTCATGTTGGTAAGAGACAACACTGCCCATAAACAGTACAATGCTACCAAGGATTTCACGATGATGTGAAATTCTAGGTGCACTGCGCCAACGCTTCTTACCCAAGAGTCATAATATGTTAAGTAAAACTCTTCAGCCCAGTAATTTCACTAGCTACAGTGCCCTCCTACCGAAGCACAGTAATGTTTGCACATCTAAGGCAGTAACTAGCACTGTTGGGGTACCCACCTAGACGATCTCGTGCAAAGGAAGTCTACCTTTGGTAAAAAAAAGTGAAAGTTCAGCATAACTGAAAGTCTTGAAGCTAAGGTGCCACGAAGATGAGACGATCCCGTATATTCGCTCCGAATGGTAATTACAGAGCTATACGACTTTACTTCCTAATGTTTCTGGATGACCAGCGTAGCGTAGGCGTTATCGCTTACAATTGAGCGTCGAGCTTCTCTTGTACATTTGCTTGCAAATTAACAGGATACCTATATTATATCCTCAGGCTTACCTTCAATCTATCGCTGGACCACTGCTCAGCTCCTTTCTTGATGCAAGCTAGAACTTCAGTGACGCCTAGTTCGCTTCCAACGCCCTCTTGCACGCGTTGGAGACGAGTCGAGAAATATCCTATGACCTGTAACAAAATTGGGGTTTAGAATAATAATAATTGGGGTTTAGAATAATAATAATTGGGGTTTATACTCCAACAGAACAGGTTTACCTACTTACACTGTCAGAGTCCAATCACAATTTATAGGTTGTGTGACTAAAGTGGTTATTACACTTGGCTGAATTTAGTCACTAAATTCAGTGACTAAATTAGGATGCACGATACTTTCTTCTAAATTTAGGATGCTAAATGTGATTACACTTGACTAAATTCAGTGGCGACTGAATTTAGGCTTCTAAATTTAGGCAGGTGTAATAAGCCTTTAACCTATATGTTGCAGTTTCAGGTCGCCGAGATTACTACAGGGCCTGCAACATGACCTAACGACTGTCTCCTACATATCTTATAGGAAACAGCCGGGACACACAGTTTTGCGTGCCTTCCGAAACACGGTAGCGTCCAGGCGAACTTTTTTTGCCACACACTGAGATTTGAACCCAGGGTCTCCGGATTAAAAGCCGGACGTATGACCACTGGGCCACGGACGCTACAATATGTAGATAATGAAGTACTGGACAGCGGATGAGTGCTTCGGCGTACCCGCTGCCCCGATATTATGGCGTCCCGCAGGAACCCAGTTTAGTGTTTTTTTTGGCTTTTTTTTGCCTTGATCCCTGCCAGTTTGCAGGAGGTTGACTAGGTGGGTACTGGGTACCCCAACAGTGCCAGTTATTTCGTCGCCTGAGTAGTGATGGGAAAAAAATACTGTGCTTCGGTAGGAGGGCACTGTAGCTAGTGAAATTACTGGGCTGAAGAGTCTTAACATCTTATGACTCTTGAGTAGGAAGCGAGTTGCTTGAGTAGATTAAATCAAATAATTTATTTGCGTATAAGGGTACAATATGGTTGGTAATATAAATAACATTATGATCGCCTTATTCTGCCTTTCGGCATGCAACATTCCACTTAAAATTATCACAGTAGAATTCCATATCATTGTAAAATCCTGGGTGGCACTGTCCTGATTATGGGCAGCGTTATCTCTTACCATCAGGAGAGCATCATGCTAGTATTCTTACATCGTTGTTTAAAGAAAAACCTTACCATTTCAATATTCTGTGCGATAGGTTGATGCGAGTGGTCTGAGAACAGTTTCCGCTTGTGCAGCAGAGCGTACACGACATTCAAGTTGTTTTGCAGTTGATGCGTTAAACATGAGTTAATTATAATATCTACCGGGGGTAGACTTCCTTTGCAGGAGGTCGACTAGATGGGTACCCCAACAGTGCCAGTTATTCTACCGTCTGAGCAGTAATATACAAACATCACTGTGCTTCGGTAGGAGGGCACTGTAGCTAGTGAAATTACTGGGCTGAAGAGACTTAACACGAAGCGAGTCGAGTAGAATTTCATTTCATTGTGAACTCCTGGGTAGCACTGTACTGATTATGGGCAGCGTTATCTCTTACCATCAGGACAGCTTCTTGCTCGTCTTCTTCTTTGCAATAATACTCTCAATTCAAATAGGTTACAATGGAGCAATTTTGCAAAACCGAAAAACCGAAAAACCTTACTATTTCAATATTATTATTGCCAATTACCATATCAATATTACCATTACCACTTACCATTTCAATATTCTGTGCGATAGGTTGATGCGAGTGGTCTGAGAACAGTTTCCGCTTGTGCAGCAGAGCGTACACGACATTCAAGTTGTTTTGCAGTTGATGCGTTAAACACGAGTTGATTATTTCTAGTAGCATTCGTAGGACTTCGTCTAGGACTGCTATGTGGTCCATCTGAAAAGTAAAAACAACAATTACATTTTTGTTATGTAATAGGTGACGGCCAAGCAGACGGCCCACCTGATGGTGAGTGGCTACCGTCGCCTATGGATACCTGCAATACCAGGGGTACCGCTGGTACGTTGCCTACCGACCTACACTCTATTCACTTGCCTTTTGAAGAGTCCCATGTTGAAGAACGGAAATACCACACATAATACTTAATATTATGTTTTTTGTGAAACTATTTTTTTCAATTTTCCACCCTTGCAAGTGAAAAGATAAAATTCTACTTACAATTTCTTCTGTTTTTTCTTCAGCGTGATGCGGTAATTCTACTTGATTTATATCGCCACCTGAAAACATTTATATTTTAAGCTTCTTAGCAAAAGTATGGATATGTTTTTTTTATACAAAAAAGTAAGAAGACGAGCAGGACGCTCTCTTTATGGTAAGAGGTAAAGTTGTCCATAATTATTAGTACAGTGCTACCCATGATTTGTTGCTACACATTTAAGAGTGCTTATAACATTGGACGCTCTCTCGCTCGCACTATAAGATACATTGTGCAACATAAATTCATAGAATTAACTTATTGATATTTAAAAAAAAATAATCTCACCATATAATTTTTTAATATATCAAACTGATAACCCTTAAACTCCCGAGCGGATCGATCGGGCCGCAACCACCCCATTCGAATTTAGGCTTTAATTTAAAAATGCTAGAAATTAATTCAATCCATCCCCGCTAAGAAACATTTGAAGCGCTAGTAGCTGAGGAGTTAAAATGTGTAGTAATATTGTGCAGGGTTCCTTTGGTTCTCGAGGAATTTTCAAAAAGTTAATTCCTAGAATTTGCATTGCAAAATGTATCAAATTGTGCGAGTGAAAGAGCGTACAACTGTATAAAAAACGCTCTTAAGTAGCAACATCAAGAATATTGATTTTTGACTAAACGACGCGAATTTGGAATGTTATTAGATTTACTTATAGGCTAAATCTATGATATGGATAGTTATTTGTTATGAAACATTACACTTCTTTTAGCTCGGACATTTGAGTTCTCACCTTCAATTTGTGCGCATAATTTCGTTCTTCGTTTCGTCAGTGTTTCAAATAGGGACACCAGCCTTTGTGCGACGTACGGATGTAGATTTCGGAATTCACCTGAAAAATAAGGAATAATACAGATGATTTAAAGTTTAAAGGTTGTTGGGATTTGTTGGGGTTGTTACGTCTTTACGTTATTACAATATACTAAATCGAAACTTCGATGTGTAGTTTTAATAATGCCTACAAAATATATCTAGAATAGTTTTAATAATGCCTACAAAATATATCGGATAAAACATAGAAAAGTTTTCCTACTGCAGAAGCACTTTCACCATAAAATAACTTTGTTAAAATAGTAGTGACCTGGGGTAGACCCTTGCGGTACTCCCATATTATTTCATTAGATTGTATTTAGGTAAATGTAGTTTGTATCTTTTCCGCACGATGTTAACATATTATAATAGTAAATAAGCAATAAGTGTCATTGTACAACTAATTTTGAACAAAAAAAATGTACAATTTCAAAAATACATATACATATACACGTTATACACGTCCTCAAACAACCTTAATTTTTTTTTATTTGTTGAGCATCGTGCATTATAAGCTATAATATTATATGGAATGCATAAAATACGAGTATAGCATAAGAATGTAGTGTTAGCGTTAATAAATAGGTAAATTATATAATATACAATATATACAGAAAGGAAAGCTTACACAGTAACTATTGTGTACATAATATAGAGTTATAAATAAAGATATTTTAAAAATATATATGTAGAGGTAGTTATTAAACATTAGCCCTAGGGTTAATCTGACAAAACGCTGATCCTGTTCCCATTGGCGAGTACCTATAAAAGAAATTTAACACACTCTGTAAAACTAAGGCTGTGAGATATAACCAATAAATTATTTTCATTTCATTTCAAAATTACCACATCAAAGGCCTTACAAACGTCGGTGAAGATTACCATATACTATTTATCTAAAATCAGCCTTATCACTAACAACTTACAGCTCATATTAGCAATAGCAGCTGCGCAGTTAGTATGCAGATATTTGTCCCTAGCTCGCGCCATGTTGTATTGCAATGCCCTTATTATAACGAGGACCATAAGACCGCCGAGGGAAATTTCCGATATAGCTCGTTCAGTGTACCATGGAAGATTTTTTAACATCTGTAAAGAAAAATATATCAACTGCACATTTATGTAGAATCTTTCTAAAATACCGGGGGTAGACTTCCCCTGCAGGAGGTCGACTAGGTGGGTACCCCAACAGTGCCTGTTATTCTACCGCCTGAGCAGTGATGTGCAAACATTAATGTGCTTCGGTAGGGCACTGTAGCTGGTGACATTACTGGGCTGAAGAGTTGACGTCTTATGACTCTCAAGTAAGAAGCGTTGGCGCAGTGCATCCGGAATTTTACCGTTTATTTATTTAATTATTCAGCACAACGCTAGGACTAACTTAATGCTAAAGTAGCATTTTCTACCAGTTGTCCTGTAACTGGATAAAAAGTACCAGACAATGCGAGGAGTTCAGACAAAGTTAAGGACCGTTGTACTTTTTTGTTTCTTACTTCGTTGTAACTGTGGGTTCCAGCTGTTTCCTATAGACTAATGATAGACTAGAGATATAATGTAGACTATAAGATATGTAATGACTTGAAACTGCAACATATAGGTTGGATACACAACCTATTATAATCGATTTGTCTCTGACAGTGTAAGTAGTGTAGCCTGTTCTGTTGGAGAATAATCCCCAATTATTTTATTACTAGCTGGGCCCAGCGGTTTTACCCGTTGTACTTATGTAGCCTATGTCTTATTCCAGAGCCTAAGCTAATTCTATACAAAATTTCAGCTCAATCGGTCCACCCGTTTAGGCGTGAAAGAGTAACAAACATCCTGACATCCATTCTTACAAACTTTCACGTTTATAATATAAGTGAGATTTTAAGATCTTTATTTTATTTAAATAAATAAATTTATTTATAATTATCTTTATTAAAATAAATAAATAAATATTTCAGGACGTTTAACACAGCGCCACCTAACCCCAAACTAAGCAACTTAATGCTTGTAATATGGTGGTTTGTTGCAAATAAATAAAATTTGGTATAAAGGTTGCTCAGATTCGAGTTTTGTATTGTATATCCGGGTCGCTGGGACTGTCAGACAAAGGACCGAGTTGACTGGACGAAGTGAATGAAGGCAAATGATGTACTTACAATATTATGTACATTCTTGATGAGCGAATCGTCCTCAGTCAATATCAGTATAACTATGAGTGACATGTATATGTGATGTGAACTGCTGTCCGGTGCGTTGTATAATACTTGAAGGATTGGCACTATCTGAAATAAAACAAGCGAAATTAAAAAAAAACTTTTTAAAACCAAGCTTTTATTATTATAGCACCAAAGTGCTCGTCAAGACGAATCAAATGAGCCCAAACACGATGGGGTTGCGTCGTTTAATGACAGAGTTCCTATAGCCACCTTCCAGCTCCATCAGATCATCTCCATGTCATAATAATATTGCATTGTCATCCGATTTATACATGCAAAATTCAGCTTAATAGGAAACCGGGAAGTGGATCAAATTAAACTTGCAAGATTTGATTACTGACTGACAGACAGACAGAAAACAGACAAGTGAAAGTAAATAAAAGCTTGTAATAAAAACTTTCTTATTACAAGCTTTTATTTACTTTAACCTGTATGTTGCCTCTCTGTCTGTCTGTAATCAAATCTTGCAAGTTAAATTTGATCCACTTCCCGGTTTCCGGTTGAACAAAAATTTTGCATGCATGTATAAATCGGATGACAATGCAATATTATTATGACATGGAGCTGATCTGATGACGGAGCTGGAAGGTGGCCATAGGAACTCCGTAATTAAACGACGTAACATAAGGAACATGACGTTTGGGACCTATTGAGCTGAAATTTGGTATAGAGATAGCTTAGCTGGAATAACACATAGGCTAGTACAGCGGGTAAAACCGCGTTATATAAAAAAACTCACCAAATTCTCGATATGATTGACATTGCTGACGTATCGTTTGTACGCCTTGCACGAATGTAACATCAAGTAGAGCAGCAACGTCGAATGTTCGCAGCCGGCCGTTACGCATAACGATACGTGTAACTGAAAAATAAAAATTATTCAATTTCCGGTACATTTTGTTTCGCTTAGTGACGTCATTCGTCATCATCTTCCTGCCCTTATCCCACACTAGGTAGGGTCGGCACATCACGTTTTTCTCCTCCATTCCACTCTATCATCCGTCATATCTGCATCCACTCCCTTAGCACGCATATCCCTGCACACACAGTTCATACAAACCTTTTTCGGGCGCCCCCTTCCCTTGTAAAAAAAATAATAATAAAAATAATTGGGGTTTATACTCCAACAGAACAGGTTACCCTATTTACACTGCCAGAGTCAAATCACAATTTATAGGTTGTGTGGCTAACTTATATGTTGCAGTTTCAGGTCGCCGAGATTACTACACCTGCAACATAACCTGACGACTGCCTCCTACATATCTTAAATTGCAACAATCTTACCAATATTGTAAACGTGAAAGTTTGTAAAAATGTATGTCTGGATGTATGTTTGTTACTCTTTCACGCCTAAACGGGTGGACCGATTGAGCTGAAATTTAGTATAGAGATATCTTAGACTCTGGAATAACACATTAGTGCGGCTCCTTAGGAGGTATGACCCGGAGCGGCAGAAAGCATGAAACTTGGCATGTGTATAGCTTTACCGTTCATAAGAAGAAATTTTAGTAGAAACACCCCCCCACGACAATGTTTCCACCTCCCCCCCACTTTTATGTCCCTATTTTTAGATTTTTGCGTTTTTCTTGCTATTTTTAGTTTGATGCTTTCTGCCGCTCGGGGTCGTACATTCGGTTAAGGAGTCGGACTAAATAGGCTACAGAATAGCGGGTAAAACCGCTGGCCCCAGCTAGTATATAATAATATCGTGGAAGAGGCCTTTTATACTTACAGCTGCCATATCTATCCTGGGCGGTGCCATTTGTGTCCCATTCGATTCTCTTGAAGGCGTTGTAGCTGTGTTTTCTAAAACATAATGTAAATACATAGAAAAATGTATATATCATACATCTTCAATCTTCAATACATAGTATGAAATAAAGTCACTTCCAGCCAAGGGCGGATCCAGTATTTGGTCCTGCCCCCCCCCCCAAGGTGCAGACGGCCAAAAATATTATAATTTTTACTACGAAAAGTGTGCGTTAAGCTCGCTCTGAACAGTTAAAAAGTTCAAATATCCTTAATAATAAGTGCGCGAGAAGCTTGCTGCGAGCACCCAGAAAAAAATTATAATCTTGACCATGTAATATGTGCAAAATTCGTAATTATACAATGCTTCAGGGGGGGGGGGGGCTTGCCCCCCTCCCTAAATCCGCCTGTGCTTCCAGCAGTTCGTCTGTCCTTAGTTATGTCCCTTTTAATCTGGTCGCATTTGGAACACTGCCGTCATCCGTGTTTCCCGAGCGGTACAACTTGGGTATCTTCAAGGCTCGAGTGAGTGGTACCTTTCTAGGCATCTTGCGTGATCCCTCGTCGACCGCATTTTCACTTTCCATCAGGTGGGATATGGTCAAACGTAGGCTTATTTAGTATAAAAATAAAAAAAAACTACGCAACGGATTATGATGCGTTTTTTTATCAGATAGAATGATTCAAGAGGAAGGTTTAGAATAGAATAAAATTATCTTACTAATATTATAAACGTGAAAGTTTGTAAAAATGGAAGTTTGGTATGGAATGGAAGTTTGGAAAAATGGTTTGTCTGGATGTATGTTCGTTACTCTTTCACGCCTAAACCTATTGAGCTGAAATTTGGTATACAGATAGCATACACTCTAGAATAACACATAGGCTATAGAAAAGTGGGTAAAACCGCTGCGCGCAACTAGTAACTAATATATCTTCAAGATTTTAATACGTGCGATTTCTGAACCTAAAGCGACACGGCGTGTAGTGTGTTGAAGATTAAGATTTTTAGCTACTTTGTAATTATTAAAAAAACACCAAATCTCACCAATGGGGAGAGGGGGTTAAAAATGCAAAATAAAAGATCAAAACACTCACCAGCACTATCTTCACAGCTCAACAAAGCCTTTCTATACAGATTATCATCGTTAATGCAATGGTTAGCCAACGTGAGCAGCAACAAGCACGACTGGTTAGCTATGGGGTGTTCTGTTTTGAGACGCTCCAGTAACTCCTCCCTCGGCGGCGGGTTTGTGAGCAGGGAACGGGGAGGTGTGAACGATAACATGTTCCATACACTAGCTAAAAATAGAGACAAGTGTCCTTAATAATGGGGAAGAAGTGTCTTTAATAATGGGGAAGAAGTGTCTTTAATTATGGTCAAGACAACTCGAACAGGTCAGTGTGAACATACAACTCGAACAGAACGCACGCACTCAAATAAAGGTCCGAAGTTACAGAAAAGATTAACCAGCGTTTTTTTCAGCAATCCAACCCCAGCAAATTTGGTGAACGTTCACGTTCAATGGGCAAGTAGTGTCTTTAATAATGGGGAAGAAGTGTCTTTAATAATGGGCAAGAAGTGTCTTTAATAATGGTCAAGAAGTGTCTTTAACAATGAGCAAGTAGTGTCTTTAATAATGGGCAAGAAGTGTCTTTAATAATGGGCAAGTTGTATCTTTTATAAATGGGGAAGAAGTGTCTTTAACCTTTTGAACGCCACGGCACAAACGCATTTTCGTGCCCTGTGCGCCAAGGCACAATTAAAAAAAAATACCTACGAAAGAACTAGTGTTGCCAAGAGTCGATAAATATTTTTATATCACTTTATTAAGACTGGGTTTTTTGTCGTCTATAGACGTCGTTGGCGTACAGGACCCGCAAGTACTTGTCAAGTATAGGTGACTTTGGCGGTCAAAAGGTTAATAATGGTCAAGAAGTGTCTTTAATAATGGCCAAGAAGTGTCTTTAATAATGGGGAAGAAGTGTCTTTAATAATGGGCAAGAAGTGTCTTTAATAATTGGGAAGAAGTGTCTTAAATAATGGGTTAGTGTCTTTAATAATGGGAAAGTGTCTTTAATAATGGAAAAGTGTCTTAAATAATGGTCAAGAAGTGTCTATAATAAAGGTTCCAGTGTGTGGTAACTAGCGTGGTAACCACCATTTCACGGCAATTTAATTTAGCAATTAGTTCACTTATATTTATAATTCTTATAGTTTTAATTAGATATTCCGTTACCTTGTGTGTATTCATTTTCGATTTTCTTGCCGTGAATAAAGTTTTCTATTCTATTTCGAACATTTTTCGTCATTTTTATATGTATTACGTTTTTCTATAGCGGTGTGCCTTTTTTAAATGCCTTTATTGAGAAAATCAAACTAACAATACTACAGCAGGAATGAATCTAAAGAACACTTTTATTAACCACAGATCAGCAACAAGCCAATCTACAGAAAATCCGCATGCTCCAAACCACTGTCAGATGGCAGTGTGCCCAGAATGCTGGCAGTATTGCCACGTTGAATGGCAATACTTATTGAAGTTGTTATCAATAGTAGTGGATGTGAATTAGCTAATAAGCTTTCTGAGACCAAAACCAGTAATGATACTTACAAGCCAAGTCAATAAATATACTGCCACCATTAGGCCTCGCTCCAAACATACTCGGCGGCGCAGGAAGCATACTTGATAAGTTGTTTATTAATGTTTTGACTAGCAATGGCGCGTGCATTCCGTATCTGCCTTGGAATAATGTCCTGAAAACAAGGAAAAAGTATTGACCAACGTTTTTAAATTGTGTCCTCGGCGACCTGACACTGCAACATATAGGTTCGCCACACAACCTATAATTGTGATTTGGCTCTGACATTGTAAGTAGGTAAACCTGTTCTGTTGGAGTTTGAACCCCAAGTATTGTTATTATTTTATTATTATTTAGTTTTTTTTTGTATGGTGATCGTCATAAAAATTAGCATTAAGTATTCCTTAATAGTAGCGTGTAGCCTCACTCCGGACTTTAGCCGTAACATATAAATGAAATGAAATTTGTTTATTTGTAAGAATATTGTTGAGAAGATGATAAAACAATCATTTGTATCAAATATTCTACCGAGTTACCGGTGCACAAATATAAAAAAAAATATATATATAAAAATTAAATTAAATTATGGACACACATGATGAACTTACATGATTTACAAATACTATAATTGTTATTAATAACATAAGACATGCACACACAAAACTTATTATAAAAACCTAATTAATTAATAATAGCAGATTATGAATTGAGATTAAATTATAATTAAATTAAATTAAAATATAAATAAAAAGAAATGTCAAAAGTAAAAGAAAAAAGCTAATAAACAATGTCATGACGTATGTGGTGTTGCTAAGATAAAAAGTTAAATAAAAATGAATAATGAAAATGTCCGATTTATATAAATTAAAATGTCCGAATGATTATTAAATTTTAAATTTTAAAATATAGGTATAACAATGGACAGAAAAATGTAGCTTACCTGTATATTAGAGAAGATTCAATGAGCCTCGTCTGTCCGTGCATCCCAGCGAACATATATACAGACATCAGCACTAATATTGTATTTATACACTCCAAATGTAAGTAATATGTATTGTCACTGAAACAAAACCAAGTTTTAAGAAATATTAGCACTTCACACTAATCTTACTTATATTATAAAAGTGAAAGTTTGTATGAATGGATGTCAGGATGTTTGTTACTCTTTCACGAATGAACGACCGATTGAGCAGCAGGGCTATGATGCGCACGTCGACATAATGTCGCGTGAAATTTGTTTTAATGTGAATAATACTCTATGTGGCTGTCATAAAGTCGAGATTTACGCACCAGTGAAATGATTTTGTCGTTAAAACTCCTAGTCAAAATGATCTCACTGGTGTGTAATTTTCGACTTTATGACAGCCACATAGAGTATTATTCACATTAAATCAAATTTCACGCGACATTATGTCGAAGTGCGCATCATAGCCCTGCTGAAATGTTTTATAGATATAGCTTAGAAGTACTGCGGGTAAAACCGTTGGGCACGGCTAGTACAAAAATAAATGCGAAAGTTTGTGATTGAGTGTGTATGTTTGTTATTTCATCACACCTAAACGGGTTGACCAATTGAGCTGAAATTTGGTATAGAGATAGCCTAGACCCTGGAATAATAAATAGGCTATACAGTACATAGGTTAAGTATAAATAAACAAACTTAAAATTAGAGGTAAAAAATTGTTCCGCCAATTATTTGCGGTCTTATCGCATAAAGGAATTTTGAGAACAGCTAGCTTTATACGGACAATATTATTGTAATATTATAAAGATGTGAAAGTTTGTAAGAATTTATGGATGCTTCGTGTCGACCGTTTCGATCCTGTACGAGGATCTTCTTCAGGGAGTAGCTGCGGTTATACAAGTGAGTTTATGCCGTTTATTTACAAAGATGAATCTAAATACTTCGTTTAGTGTTAAAATACTGCTAAAACTGATACTCACGTAACAGGCACGTCGATAATAAGACTTATAAGTGCATCTATAAGCATCTCCACCCGACTCTCCCCGCCTAAGATCTTAGGCGATACAGTGGTAATGCCATCACTGATCGGTGATGATGATTGCTCTTGCGGTGATGGTGATTGCTCGTGATCTTCTGGTGTTGGTGATGGCTGCAAAATGTATGACAATAAGAGAAAAAAAAACACCATAGCTCGGACGAAGCGATTTGCTTCGTCTTTCTTTATGAGAACGGCGAAGCTATAGAACTCGCTACCACTCTCAGTGCGTCCCGAATGCTATGACGTGGGTTTGTTCAAATCAAGAGTGAATAGTTTCTTACTGAACAAGCGTGCTACAACTTCGACTGCATCGTCACTTACCAACAGGTGAGATTGCGGTCAAACGCTTGTTTCAAAAATCTGTTTTAAAAAAAAAATCAAATCAGACCACCAACCCATGTGAATGTCAATATTCCCTATATTAATGTAATTCACCCACCAGGTGGTTGGTGAGCTAGAGTTGAAAGCTTGGCGTCCACACGCAAGACAGACGACCTTATAAAGGTCGCCGGAAGACGCTGGATGCAGGTCGCTTCCAAACGGTAGATATGGAGGTCCAAAGGGGAGGCCTATGTTCAGCAGTGGACGTCCTACGGCTGAGATGATGATGATGAATATAATTCCTTACAAAATATACTCGCAAAAGTGCTCCAATGGGCCTATTTGAATAAATGAATTTTGAGTTTGAGTTTTACAATAGTGTTTTATAAGCGCCACTCAGTGTTTTAATGTGCAAAACTCTACAAACCACTGAACTGCTTCTGTCACCCTCAGCTAAGATGTTAAATTTCGTTGTGCCAGGAATTTCGCTGGTAACATTGCCTTTCAGCCCGAAAAGAGGGATTAATGGAAGGATTACTGAACTCAATAAAGTAATATAGCTAAACATGAGCCGTCATATAATTATATACCTAGTAAGATGGTAATGAATCACTTTCTTATAACTATGTTGCGGCATATAATCATATCCCTAGTAAAATACTTATATTGCCCTACTTACACTGTCAGAGTCAAAACACAATTTATAGGTTGTGGCCAACCTATATGTTGCAGTTTCAGGTCGCTGAGATTACTACAGGGCCTGCAACATGACCTAACGACTGCTTCCTACATATCTTATAGGAAACAGCCGGGACCCACAGTTTTGCGTGCCTTCCGAAACACGGTAGCGTCCAAGCGAACTTTTTGCCACACACTGAGATTTGAACCCAGGGTCTCCGGATTAAAAGCCGGACGTATGACCATTGGGCCACGGACAAACTAGCTCACTAATATTGTATGTTATATACAACATATATGCCAAATAAAATATACATACACACATATAGAGACTATTTCCCTTCACTTAGTATGATCCTTTTTTGTTGTCTTCGCCGGGAAAAAATGCATTACGCATACCCTCCCATACGGGGTTATGTGGGACTCCTGGTGCAGAGCGAGTGCACGGGTATACCCACTAAAACAACCCGGCGGCACTCCCGCATCGTCTTTGTGACGGAGGACTAGGAATCGGCAGAGCTTTGCATCCAGTACTTAGTACGATCCTGACACCTCTTTCGCTTCCTGAACTTTCATCACATTCTTCATACACGCTCGCCGGTTCTTGGTACTCTTGACCTGGCCTTTCCTTGGAATGACATTTATTTTGATCAAGGAAAGTACACTTAGGTTGACCAATTGCAAAGAATACATATGTAACTTACAACAAGTTCTATGCTGTCATCACTGGGTACAGATGGGGGCATCCGTCTGTCAACTTGAGCATCTAAATGTCTGCACAATTCATGTTCCGGTACCATTTCCACTAGATATTTGGTTACTGCTCTGATTACGAATAGGGCGTTGTACGTTTGCCATGCCAGCATTACACTGGAAAAACAAAATTATGATAAACTTGGATTGATATATTAAAAAAGGCATGGGGAGCAATATTCAAAAAGAAAAATTCAAAAAATCTCATCATACCATTTTTTAATATATAAAACTGAAAACACTTTAAAAATGTGTGCAGGGCACATATAATTTTTTATTGGGGGGTATTATGATCTTGAGGAATTGTCAATAAATTAATTCTGTGAATTCATATTACCAAAATTGTCAAATAGTGCGGGCGAGCGAGCGTCACTCGAATATAGAATAGAATAGAAAACTCTTTATTGCACACACAAATACAATAATATAAGCTTAGAACTAAGATTACACAGAAAGAAGTGTACGAATTGGCTGTCTTATCGCTAATAGCGATCTCTTCCAGACAACCAATCAGGGAAATGAAATACATAATATATATGTTACGGCTAAAGTCCAAAGCGAGAATTATAATTGATATTATTATAATTGAAAGCATAATATAATATATTTCTTAATTTAAATATTTGTACGCCTGGGCAGAAACATGTTGAACTAAATATCACATTATTTAAGATCTATATTTTTTGTATAAACCATGTTTGTTACAAATAAAGATTTTCCGATTCTGATTCTGAGGCTACACATAGGTTTAGCCGGTTAAATCAAGATGTAGCCGACCGCAGTCGGTTACAAACATTTTGTTCACACCTAACTTTAACCGACTGCGGTCGGCTACACCTAGGTTTAACCAGCTAAACATAGGTGTAGCCGCACTTCGGACATTAGCCGTGACATATACACTTCTATAGTTATAGGATAATTTTGTAATGCTCACTTGTCACTATTAGGCGAGGCGAGTAGTATCGACGCCCTGGTAATAAACACTTGTAACAGCGAACCGAGGTTGCCAGTTTGTAAGTTATTTTGTAAGAACGTCTGTAGTAGGGACTCGGTTGACGAGTCGAAGAATAGCTGGTCTTGTCTGAAACAATACAATTTAATATTAACCGGAGGAGTAAATGTTTCTTCCTCTAAGTGGGACCACTGCCTTAATAAATAATAATAATTGGGGTTTATACTCCAACAGAACAGGTTACCCTACTTACACTGTCAGAGTCAAATCACAATTTATAGGTTGTGTGGTCAACCTATATGTTGCAGTTTCAGGTCGCCGAGATTTCTACAAGGCCTGCAACATGACCTAACGACTGCCACCTACATATCTCATAGGAAACAGCCGGGACCCACAGTTCTACGTGCCTTGCGAAACACGGTAGCGTCCAGGCGAAAATCTTTGCCACACTAAGATTTGAACCCAGGATCTCCGGCTTACAAGCCGGACCAACGACCACTGGGCCACGGACGCTACATCAGTAGGAAATGGTCTTCTTCTTGGTCGTAGCCTCATGACTGAGGGACGTGATCACGGTGTCTCATCAGCTTTGACACCACTTCCTTCTATGGCGGTCCTGCGCCATTTGGATTGACGCTTGTAGGGTGGCTCCCGTAGCATCCTCCTGAGGATAGCCCCTGGGCTATTGGCTAATTCTCACCCACTACGATTGATGGCAACTTCAATGTACATTGCTGCTTTTGTTACTTTACTCATATTAATGAGGAGGTTTAAGCACGTAATGTACGCAATTTTGTCTATGGATTCTAGTGTTTTACATGTCGTTTTGCGATAGCCAATAGGGCCTCTGGGTTACATGCGTCCATCGCGTGGGTGAGCACCCTCTACCTCTCTTCCCTTCGACACTGCCAGTAATGATAAGTCTCTCCAGACTGTCTGGGTCGCGTCTGACGGTGTGTCCGAAGAATTAGAGGACTCTCAGGAAATGGTAAGGGGAAAACACAATAGATCCCAATGAGTCGACGTGTTGCTGGTTTATTTGCAAGCCCCGTTAAATATAGATAGAATATTATTATAAGAGCACAATATATATACATATTATGTTTTTCTGTTGTTCCCCATTTACATTATAATCTAGCCTATGACAGGCTAATAGGTAATTTACATTTAAGTTAAATTGTTAGGACTTAAACTAAGAATGTGTCCAATAACACTTCATATTATTGTCTCTATTAAGGGAAAGTCAATTTGTTCATGTGTTCTTTATGCATAATCACACTCTCACCGGGGGTAGAATTCCTTTGCAGGAGGTCGTCTAGGTGGCTACCCCAACAGTGCCAGTTATTCTACCGCCTGAGCAGTGATGTGCAAACATTACTGTGCTCCGGTAGATGGGCACTGTAGCTAGTGAAATTACTGGGCTAAAGAGTCTTAACATCTTATGACTCTTGAGTGAGAAGCGTTGGTGCAGTGCTCCTAGAATTTCACATCATTGTGAAATCCTAAGTAGCACTGTACTTATTATGGGCAGCGTTATCTCTTAACATCAGGAGAGCGTCTTGCTCGTCTTCTACGTAATCACATAAAAAAAAAAATATTTTATAAATGCGAAAGTTTGTGAGTGTGTATGTTTGTTACTTCTACACGTATAAACGGGTGGACCGATTAAGCTAAAATTTGTATAGACCCTGGAATAACACATAGGCTACAGTACAGCGGGTAAAACCGCTGGGCACAGCTAGTTGATCTATATAGTCACAATCACAGAGTACTATGAATATACGTCACAATTCTGTAGCGTGCTGTGAAACACAGAATCATATCGGTTTCTTAGCGTTGGCCCACGTTGAACGCGCGGGCGCGGGTGCGAAATATCAAACATACGACGTGCTATGAAAGTGTTCACGTACAAACGCACGTGCGGTGTGAGCAAGTGTAAGTCTGTCGCGCCCGCACCCGCGCAACTAACGTGAACAAGCACTTACACTTAGGGATATGTGCTAGGGCAGTGAATGAAGGTATGACGGATGACAGAGTAGAATGGAGGAGGAAGACGTGTTGTGCGGACCCTACCTAGTGTGATAAGAGCAGGAAGATGATGACATTTAGTATGTCTAGAAACAAAGTTAGCTGCGAGCGCCGAGAAAAAAAATCTAACTGAAAGGTTTGTATAAGTAGGATCCCGCCTTCTAGGTGTTGTCTGCGTCGTCGCTTAACATGACACAAGATCAAAGCTTAACATGACACAAGATCAAGGTCAAAGGGTAACCTATAATGAAAATAAAACATGGGACAAGTGCCAAATTGACTATGTAACCCCTCTGTCTTTTCCAAAAAGGCTACATTTAAACATAAAAAAATACAACAACAACATTGAAAAAATACAACAACAACATTGGCAGAATCGTAGCGCCCGGCTAAAGATTAGAGCCACAAACCAAGAAAAATATAACATGTCAACAATTTTACTTTTAAAAGTATTCCCATGTTAAGATTAAAACTACATTATGTTATGATAACAATCAACATCTTATTTTTACTATTGCAATTGACAATATTAATTATAATTTAATGTCATAGATTTAGTTATCTAACTAGAGGACCCGTGCTCATTTCGTTGCGCCTAACAAAATTATCATTATTATCTATAATATGCAAGTATCTTACTAATATTATAAACGTAAAAGTTTGTAAGAATGGATGTCTGGATGTTTGTTAGAAAGAAAAAAAGAAAATATTTATTTGTTACACACACATAAAAAAAAAATAATTAAAAAAACAATAAATAAAAACAATAATATATAAGTGTGCAACACAAATCGGTCCCCAACTCAGCATTATGCTGGGTGCAAGCATCCAGCGCTGGTCTTCCGTTGGAGCCGCTTAGTGACGTTACTCTTTCAGGCCTAAATGGGTGGACCGATTGAGCTCAAATTTTGTATAGAGATAGCTTAGACCCTGGAATAACACATAGGCTACATAAATACTGCGGGTAAAACCGCTGGGCGCAGCTAGCACACATATAAACCTTCCTCTTAAATCACTCTATCTATTCAAAATCTCATCATGTCTATACTTACGAAGTAGCGGGCGGTGTTATGTTAAAAGCCAGCATCTGATTCCAGAACGGATCGTTAGGCGATATGATCTCCGTGGAACAGAATCTCGTGAGCAGCTCGTTGGAACCCAGCTCCGAGTAACGACTTACTGCCACCCCCATGGTTGCTGAAATGTTATTAATAAATTATTAAGATTTATAATATAGAGCATTGAGCCAAAATAACAACCGAATGGGCCCCTACTACCAAACGGCCACGCGGCAGACCAAGGAAGAGATGGCGGGATGACCTCGACTCGTATGCGGAAGGATGGAACTTTATAGCTCTTGTCCGAGACTGTTGGAGGGAGGGTAGGGAGGCCTTTGCCCTGCAGTGGGATCCAAAGGGGAAGAGAGAAAGGAGGAGAGAAGGAGGCAGAGAATGGAGTGAAGTGCTCTCATCCAATGTTTAAATAGCTGTTAAGAGTGTATGGGTGATTCTACGATATGAGGTACTTTCGACGGCAAGGACAAAAATACACCTTTAATTTATAATTATCTTCCAAAATGACCTATTTATTGCTTAAAACTAAATGTTTAATGTTTACTACATGGGTACTTAAATTTATCACAGAAATGTACATTAGTTGAGTCACAATAAGTTCGAATATAAGAAAAAAGTCTCTTTTTGCGTCAAAACAAAATTTGACCTTAGCATGGTTTTTTAATTTTAACAGGGGACTGTTTTAATAATTTGAGGACAGCATTTGCACATATATATTTTTATGAAATTACTATTATAAAAATATAATTGAGATGCATAAGGATGCTTACTTATTTATGTCTGTGTTTGGATATATTTTATTCAGTTATACGGCATAAAAATAAATATTGGTAAAAATATTTGTAATTCTGGAAAAGGGACGCTCCAGGGGACTGGTTTTTGAGGTGTTTGAGGTTCATTTATTCTAATATTACGTTATGAAATTACTAAATGAGCTATGGCGTGCTAAGAATACCTAATACTGTGTCATTATTGAAACAAAAAACTGAGAATTCGTAAGATTTATTACATAAAATTAGCTTGGGACAACGATTTTCCATTTAGTGGAGATATGCCCATTATTATGTTGTTTTTGTAAGCTGTAGTGTGTAGTTGTTAATTGTCCCAAATAAACTAAATAAATGAGTAATTTTGGTGCACTAAGCTTTGCAGATAGTGTCTGTAGCTCAGCCAATTGAAAAGTTCAAATTTTGGGACTCAGACGAGATGGTATAGAAAAAAACTCTATCCTGTGGTGTAAAAGAGATAATTTTGCAAAAATTAGGCTTAATGTCTTTTAAATATTGGCCGGCAGAGTGGAAGTGTAAGATGAGTTTCCAGTCCACATTTGAGATGTCAGGGACTAATGACATTTTATTTTCGTTTTTTCTTTGTATTCAAAATAAATAAGTTCTCTATTTATGTGAAATATACTAGAAATATCCCTATTTCATGCCTAAATGGCTGATTGAGCTGTAAATTCATAAGGATAGAGGTATAACTATAGAGGTATAAATATAGAGGTATAAATATAGAGGTAGAATAACTTAAGACTACTTTTCAAAGGGTAAAACTGTTAGGCAGATGGTAGGTGCCTATATATTATTAGCCTAGACAGCAAAATTGTAATGAATTGGATTATATTAATATTTGATTTAAATGCCTGCTTATAATACAGGAATAATTTGCATGGGCCTATTTCCTCATTAATTAGGTACCTACTTATATTAACAAATATAAAAAAACCTATTCAATCCTAATCCTATCTTACTAATATTATAAATGTGAAAGTTTGTAAGAATGGATGTCTGGATGTTTGTTACTCTTTCATGCCTAAGCGGGTGCACCGATTGAGCTGAAAATTGGTATAGATATTGCTTAGACCCTGGAATAACACATAGACTACATAAGTACTGCGGGTAAAGCCGCTGGGCACAGCTAGTACTAAATAAATCCTATACCTGTTACAACTTAAATATTTTTTAATGCTTTAAATTACTTGTAAACTGATGAAATTGAGGAACACACATCTCATTATAAGTTTTTTTTTAAATAATATAGCAACGGCTTTTGCACTTTGCCAGTGTTGAGTAAAACTCATTATAAGTGCTTGAGATACTTTGACTTATGATACTAGTTCACGTGAAAACTACTGTGAATTATTTGACATTAGGTATGTGTGGGAGGAAGCTTATCTAGAATTAATGTATGTAGTAAGTTTTAGCAAATTGAGGGCGAATACTTTACTAGCATATCGAGCATGATAAATATTTAATTAAATGATTGTTTTTTTAATAATTGTACGGTTTAATACAATTTTATACATGTATTATACTGGAAATTGTAGTCGCGTCATTGTTATCAGTCGGAAGCGAAATACCACCAATATCAGTATTTGTTCACGGCCAAATCAATCAGTAACAAGTTTATTCAATTAAAATTGAAGCATTCCGCTAATATTCTACACACTAAACTCTAAAAGCGACAAATTACGGAGATAAATAGTAATCAAAAAACAAAAGTTGTTGGGTCAATACATTAGACAGTAAGATAATAATGTGGTCAAGTATCTAAAAGTATTAGCTTACCTGTGTGTTTTCTTGCAAATTAACCAGGAAAACAATGTTTTAAATGTTAAATAAGCATTTAAAATGGAAATATTATTTTTGTTCGCCACGAAATCATTGCCGACTTGTCACTTTTTAATAAGCCATAGATAAAAAATAATGAATGTAAATTGAATGAATGAAAAAATTGAACGTTTCTACACGATCATGCCATTTCAACAGTTAGGAAATGCCAAAAGATCCCTGTCACATTGTTTTTTTCATAGTATCTAATTGAATGTCAATGTCTTGTGACATTTGGTTTTCTAGCTTATCTGTGGTCAATGTCAGCTTTTTTCCATGTGTGTATTTTGAAAATTGCTAGCCGGCTTTTTTGGTAAAAAGATGTGTAAAACTTGAATATCTTCGTCCTACAGCTTTGAATCTCATTAGGCATCATGGATGATGTATATCCCATCGAAGTGCTGCACGTAGTTAATCCACATATCATATTTGTGGAAGCTAGAGACGAATCTAACAGGCTGGTTTTCGAGCAAGTGGGCATTTATGGTGTTGTGCCGGTAAACCAAACTCTGGATATAGATGGAAGGCTCGTGTCTGAGCGGAGTGAGAACTGGGCTTTGGTCGCTACATCTGCGATCAATGAATTACTCGCTGGAAATGTTCAGGCGTATTTTATGCTGGTGCAACATGAGACCAGGTATCCCTTGAGTTTATTTGGTGATTTTGTTTGTTTTTCTTTGATTAGGTATATATTATAGAGTCTAAGCGACCTACGTGCGAAATCGCAGCTTTATTAGCCGAAATAAATGACAATTATTTCAACCGTTTAGATATGATTTTTAATTACATATTTACAGTTTTTAACATGTTTAATAAGTTGGGCACTAAGGAAAAAGACTGATTATTTATTGCATTATGAGGTGCTCTATAACAACCCCTTTTTTTACTTAAAACTTGCATATTAATAATTAATTATGATAGAAAACAAATGAAACTCAATAATTTTTCAGAAGTACAATCTTCGACAACAACTCTGTCAAATTCGGTCACATTCTGATCAAAACGGACAAGCAGATTGTGTCCATCAAGGATCATTTAGAAAAACTCTCCGTAGTTGAAAACAATGAAGCTCTTTTCCAGCAAAGACTAAGTTCGGGAAGTCTAAAGCTAAAACTGAACTATGTACGGACCGAAGAGGTGTTAAAAGCTATAAGAAATTACTATGTCAAGCATAACAGGGATGAAGATGAGTGGGAAACCACTCTTAACAGGTAATATATTTGAAGGGTCAATTAATTTATTTTATTAACCAACAATAAACTTTACATGAAATCGAATGAAACCTCGCACACTTGTTGGAGTCGAATCGTCCGAATTGGAAGAAGTTTTCCTATATAAAAATTCTTTCGGCACAGTTGATGCGTAGATGTTTTAGCACCATTATATAAAAAAAGGAAAAATAAATTTATTCAGTAAAAATGACACAGAATACAGAATGTTTAGAGAAACCTGTAACCCAAACTAGGCGCTAGATCCATGCTATGGGCTGCAGGACTTCCTCGCCAGAGTTATTAACACAGTTATTAACTACAAACAAAAAGAGGCTGATCCATACTATTTGTTAATCATTCCTGCTTAGTACATGAACTTCTATTTACTATATCAATTTATGATAGTGTCAAATCCGCATAAAATATTATAATAAATTCAAAAATTTTTGTTATTATTACTTAACCTGTTGAGATGCTGTGGTTTTAGTCTAATAAGCTTGTACTCATACTATGATCGAGAAAAATGGGGGAGGCCTTTACCCAAAGGCACACAAGTGTTCACAGACTAAAAGAATGTAAAGATTATATTATTATAAAAACATAAACTTCTGACATAAGGCTGTAAATAAATTACTCATACTATACTAAGATTAGAACTTCAATAATATTATATTTAAAAACTGCAAGGAAAATACTGATGCCTTTTTCACTATAGCAGGACAAACATCACTAAAAATAAAAATTAATTTTCTAGACAGACCACCCTCTTCCAAGAAACCAAAAAAATATCCAACAAGCTGACAGCCGAGAACCTGGAACTTCTACAACGGAACGACAATCAGAACTGCAACGTACTAGCAGTCATCGAAAGGAAAACTAGAGACCTCGATCTCTGTAAAGATGCCGACTTGTCTTCCTTAGGATGTGGTAGTAGACGGAAGAAGGGATCGTCCAAAGTTGACGAGAATAGTGCATCAAGTGCCTTGAAGAATATGAAGAGATTTCTCGATGCAAATAGCAGAGTTCATCATGAAAATTATTCACCAAATAGTGATATTAAATATCAAAATGATATTGAAAATGTATCGGCACATGATGACTTTTGGGACAAACCGTACCAAACCGAGTCAAAAATAAATAAAGTCCTGAAGTACAATAATTATGTTGAAAAGAAAAGCGATTCCAATGCAACGGACAAAAGTATGGACGAGTTTGTTAAGAAGAAATATTGTCGTAATAAAAATGATGTTGTTGATGCACTGTCACCAAATATTAGCAGTGGAGGAGGTAAGTGTAATCAAAATATTTCTCTCATATCCTGGAATATATCAAAAATATTTTGTAACTAACTGAGGTTTTACCTGTTGTATAGCCTATGTGTTATTCCAGGGGCTAAGCTATCTCTATGCCAAATTTCAGCTCAATTGGTCCATCTGTTAAGGCGAGAAAGAGTAACAAACATACATCCATACATTCTTACAAACTTTCATGTTTATAATAATAGTGACATTGGTGAAAAAGCATTATATTTATGTTTTCGTATCTCTAAAGAAGAAAATGAAACCATTATAAGATCACTTGTCTACCTACCTGTCTGTCAATCTCCTATACTCAGTTCCTTTTTTTTTTAAAACAAAGTAAGAAGACAAGCAAGACACTCTCCTGATGATAAGAGATAACGCTGCCCATAATTAGTACAGTACTACTAAGTGCACTGCCCCAACGCTTCCTACTTGAGAGTCATAAGATGTTATGATTCTCCAGCCCAGTAATTTCTATAGCTACAGTGCCCTTCTACCGAAGCACAGCAATGTTTGCACATCACTGCTCAGGCGGTAGAATAACTGGCACTGTTGGGGTACCCACCTAGTCGACCTCCTGCAGAGGAAGTCTACCCCCGGTAAATTCTTTTTAATAAATATATTTCAGGACATTTCACACAGCGCCACCTAACCCCAAGCTAAACATCTTAATGCTTGTGTTATGGTGGTTAGGATAACGGATATAATAATTATATGCGTTTTTGTTTTAGGCAGTGCAAATCAGTACACTCCGAAATATGTGGAACCACCTAAAAGTGAACATCAAGATAATAATATAAATGATGCGTCTACTGAACCAATGCCAACACGGAATATAGAGAGGAAAGGTAAGTCCTTTGTATGGATCATTTGCGAAAGGGACATTTTGCGAAAGGGGCAATGGCCCCTTGGACAATGGTCCCTTTCGCACATTTACGAATTTTGAAAAAGGGACCATTTGTGAAAGGGACATTATGCGAAAGGGACCATTTGCGAAAGGGACATTTAGAGAAAGGGGCCATTTGCGAAAGGGACATTATGCGAAAGGGACCATTTGCGAAAGGGACATTATGCGAAAGGGACCATTTGCGAAAGGGACATTTTGCGACGTAGCGAATTATTTTAACACTAGCTGAAAAGAATTTTTTATACTTGTAGACATTGGCCGTCGGTAGTTTTACCTTTTTTTTCCTTTTAATTTTCTTTCGGCAATCAGTCGCCAGATTATAAGCTGATCTTCTCTTAATCTATTGTCTTAAAAGGCAAGGAGGTCAGTGCTTCCTCTGCCTCATTACCATACATCTTTTCTTTTCTCCCGCCACCTGGGAATTCATTCCCTTATGCCATTTGAGGTAAAGCATGAGGGGCGACTGAGAATCTTAATAATATTATGAAAAAGTTTGTAAGAATGGATGTCAGGATGTTTGTTACTCTTTCACGCCTTTCACGCCTACGGGTGGACCGATTGAGCTGACATTTTGGATAGAGATAGGTTAAACCCTGGAATAACACATAGGCTACATAAGTACTGCGGGTAAAACCGCTGGGCGCAGCTAGTATACCAATATTTTTGGGTTTGTTACTTTTTCACAATTCTAGCTACGAATTGTGATAAAGATAATGGAATTATATAAAGTTTATTCAGATTTCATAACAAATTCTGTGGGCACTCAGTAAATAAAATATATTGTTGTAGCCTATTATTCGTAGGTTGTACGAGGGGCGGCTGATAAGTCCCCGGCCTAAGGTACTTAATGATAAAAAAATAATATGTTATATTTTTTATTTTTCAATATAATCCCCTTCAAGTGAAATACACTTTTCACATCGTAAATATAAGGCTTTTAACCCGTTGAAAAAATATTCTTAAGATTGCTCTTGAAAATGGCTTTCCACGGCTGCTTTCATCTCACTGTCGTCTGAAAATCTTCGGCCTTGTAACTCCTTTTTCAATTTTGAAAAAAGGAAAAAGTCGCTGGGAGACAGGTCCGGGCTGTAGGGTAGGTGGTCAATTTCAGAGAACCCTGTGTCTTTTCAGGCCTGCCGTGCAATGCGAGCGGTGTGAACTGGTGCGTTGTCTTGCAAAAACAACACACCGCGCGCCAATTTTCCACGTCTCTCCTGAACTACTGCTTCACGTGCCTGAGTCAATAAATTAGCGTAATATTGACCATTCATTGTAGTTCCTTTAGGAAGGTAATCAACTAATAAAACTCCCTCACTATCCCAAAAAATGGTTGCCATAATCTTTGACGCCGACTTTTCGACTTTGAAATTCTTCGGTGGCCTCTCCCCCTGTTTTTCCATTGCATGGATTCTTGTTTTGATTCCGAATCATATTGACGTATCCATGTTTCATCTACGGTCACTATTCAGTTACAAATTTCGTCCAAATTGTCCTTGGCTGATTCCAAAAACTCTTCGCAACATGCGAGTCGTCGCTGCATGTCAAGCGGCGTGAGCATTCGCGATACCCAACGTGCACTAATTTTTTTCACGTGCAAATGTTGGTGTAAAATCTCTCCGATACATTCTTAGCTAATTAACAATTCTTCAGCTATTTGCCACATTTTAATTCTACGGTCGGCCAATACAATTTTTTCAAATTTTTCGACATTTTCTCTAGTCACTACGGTTACCGGTCGTTCCGGACGGGGGTCATCTTTACAGGTCTCTCGACCTTGTTAAAATAATCGTGCCCATTTTTTGACAGTCGTATATGAAGGTCCAGATTCCTGAAGAACCGATGACATTTCATCAAAAATCTCTTTCGGGGTATTTCCTTTCTTCACAAGGAATTAATCACTGCGCGGTGCTCTAAATTGCGTGAATTTCCAGATTCAGTAGACATGGTGATGTTGTTCGTCCGATAACTCGAAAGATAATGAGCCTATTTAAAAAATAACTTAATATTTATACTACCACTGAGTCCTGCAATTAGTGGAATCAGTACAGAGATGATTAGTCTTTGCTAAGTACCTTAGGCCGCGAACTTATCAGCCGCCCCTCGTAGCTAGTAAAATTACTGGGCCAAAGAGTTTTAACATCTTATGACTCTTGAGTAAGAAGCTTTGGTGCAGTGCACCTAGAATTACACATCATTGTGATATTCTAGGTAGCACTGTACAGATTATGGGCAGCGTTATCTCTTAACATCAGGAGAGCGTCTTGCTCGTATTCTTACTTCTTCACATAACAAAATATATATTATTTCAGGCAATATTCATCAAATGATGCCGAAATCGACTCCGGAGCGTTTAGTAGCATATGGACCACCTTGCAAAGCCGATTTGGTTAACCTCAAAATACACAAACTGAGTTACAACGCTCCATCACCGTATGCTACTAAAACAGAAGAAAAACTAATGAGTGATGAAAAATGTGAAGAGAATGTTGAAACGGCTTGGAATGAAGATGAAATTGACTTTGGTGACATAACAATTAATCAAAAACATCTTAATCTTAACAAACAGCCCAAAGAAGTTATAAAAGAGAATAAAATAGCACATGAAAGTTCTGTGGAAACAAATACTCAAAAGATACGTAACACATCAGATAATTCTTCAAATTCTGAAACTACAAAAGATAAACGACTGCTAAAGCTATTGAAATATACAAAGATGCAAAAAGATTTGTCGTGTAATTCGGACACTAGTTTAAAAACACCAAAAGTCCAAAAAGAATCTGCGTCATCTAACTCAGATACTAGCGTAAACACACCAAAAGATGATGAAGATATTGAAATTATAAAAGAGAAACTCAATTCCCAATACAAACCCCTAAAATTCGAAATTAAAACAGTAAAACCAATAGAAAACATACCCAAAGTTGAGCGAAATGTTAATCCTTTCAATAATTTAGACGGCAGCAAGTCAGTTTTTGTTGACAAGCTAGTTAAACCTATTTTAATGGTCCACACTAAAAATGATAACTTGATTTTACCACAGCAGAATATTAGAGACGTGCCGTTTAAGACTAGTATACACGTTATGTTGAGGAATATGAATGTTAAAGAACCTTTTAGGATGCAAACTGTGTCTTGGACATATATTATGAGGGGTCATAGTGTTTTTATGGTGGGTCATGCAGGGGGTGGGAAAAGTTTGGGGTATATACCAGCCGTTTGTAACATTGTATTGGATTCGACGAATTTGGGTAGAAGTTTGGGTCCGATTTGTGTGATCGTCTGCGCTACAGCTGCTTCGGTCACCTGGATCGAAGAGCACTGCAAAAGGTTCTTAGGGTTAGACGAATCAGTGCTAAGTTGTTACTCAGGGGTGGATCTGACAGAGTTTATCCCATCTCTTTTAAACGGATGCGACGTCCTGGTTATAACAGCTCCTATGCTGTACCGTTTGCTCGGGACTGACTTTGGCGTGGATTTGCGCAGATTAACCACACTAGTCTTCGAAGACGGCGAACGTCTTTCGGAAGTGTACGCTTCAGAAATCAAAGTTATCCTTCATCACGTGAAAGATATGCTCAAAAATCGAGCGGATCACTCTTGGAAGGTCCAATATGTGGTAGCGTCGAGGCAGTGGTGCGATTTTATGACGCCTCTAGCGAAAAGTGCACCAGATACTGTCATTGCAATAGCTGCGTTCCAAGAATGCGTGCCTTACTCCAAAACGCCGACGTCAGTTCAATTCGTATTGAAGGCAAACAAGATTAACGCTGTTCTAGAATTCCTGAATGAAATTGACAGCTCGAAACGAACTGTGATCGTTTGTCGTTCGGACGATGAAGTGGCAGCTTTAGAAGTTGCTTTGAAAGGTTCAAAACGTGCTGTATTCTCTTGCAACAATGCAATGACGGTGCATGATTTGTACAATTTGAATGTCCTATGGGATAAATACGAGGAACCAGTATTAGGACCGATTCTGATATGCTGTGATGGCAATTTGACGCACATGAATATCACTAACGCGCATTATCTGGTCCACTTTTCAATGCCGGAGCTGTTCACGATGTTCTGCAAACGTTTCGCCGTCCTTAACGAAAATTACGCGTCGATTTTCGAACCTCAGAACGAAAAAGTCAAAGTGAAGATCCTGCTGGAAGACACTAATTCGGAACAACTGCCAAAGATACTACATTTCCTAAAACGGTGTACAAATGAATCTTTCCCGATGTTAACTGAAATAACGCAACGGGTTTTGGAGGAGAAAGATAAAGCTAGAGCTGATCGTTTAGTACCGATTTGCAATACGTTGATGACTTTGGGTGAATGTGGGGATTTGTGGTACTGCGTTGAGCGCCACGCCATCCTCAAAGATTACGACGAACCGAAACCTTGGATGCCGAAAGAAGGACTGATAAACTTTAAGATTACGTCCTACAATTCTGCTGTGACGTACTCCGCAAGACTTCTGTCTAACGTGACAAAGGCTGGGACAACGAAATATCCAAACAATTTCAACACGTTACTTATGAAAATGGGGATGTACTACAGCAAAGAGCCGAACAGAAAATTACAGGGAGTTATCAAATTGGGTGATGTTTGTGCGATCGCAGTGAAACCTAACTTCTTTGAGAGATGTCAAGTGGTTAAGATCCTATCGTACAACAAAGGGAATCCTCACGCCGTTCTTGTGAACTTAATTGATGAAGAGAAATTCGAGACCACGAGAGATGTTCATTTGTACCACCTCCCTGAAGAGTTTCGCGCTATTGAAACTCACGTGGTGAAAGTCAGACTGGCCAACGTCAGGCCCCAAGATAAAGACGTGACTTTCTCAAGCTTGGCAAGAAATGAGCTGAAGAAAATCACTGATAACGACGAGAATCTGTACTTGAGGGGAGAAGTTATAATGACTGTTGGAAATTGCATCTTTGTCGATTCGCTCGAAGCGTGCCAGAATCTTCCTTCCCTAGGAGAAACAGTCGTAAAATATGACTTTAAAAAACAGCTTCTCAGTCGTCACGCCGAACCAAACCCTGATCACATTCCGAAACTCCAAGCACTCGGGGGGATAGTAGCTAAAACGGAAAGTAAAGTCGAAGTGACGACACCACCGAAAACCAACAAAGCACCGAAATGGGCGCATCTGGATAAAGACGATTTCTCAACCGTGATCTTCGCGGCGGCAGAAAACGCCGGAGAATTCTTCTTGAGGCTTGAAAAGTTCCATAAAGTGATCGATTCTCTTGTGAAGGATATACAAAAAGTTGTGGAGTCATTAGAGGAATTACCACGGAGTAAAATTTATGTTGGGAGTGTAGTGTTAGCGGAATTTCCTGACGATGCAACTTATGAGCGTGCAAGAATAGATGCTATTATCGACGAAAATAAAGTCAAATGCTTCTTTGTTGACAATGGAGATTGGCGAGAAGTGTCAATAAAAAAATTAAAACCGATACCGGATAATATACTACATCGAGTGCCATTCCAAGCGATCGAATGCCGTCTAGTTGGTGTTAAAC